>CM067343.1:10828000-10861161 GCA_034190875.2 Urechis unicinctus | reverse complement strand
GTTTGTTGTTGTCCGGTATGCGTCTGTTGAAAAAGGTTTGAGGCATGACTAGATTGTTAATATTGTCCCTACAAATGTACATTGTTACCTTCATCTCAAGAGGTTACAAAGAATAAGGCAGGGATTTATTCTCATTCATTATGGTAACTTGTTCAAACATTGAACGTAGTCCCAGCAATGTGTCCTGAATATATAACTATTTCTATCCCTCGTACCTTTCACGCACTGAACAGAATGGCTTGCCATGACAACACGACCTCTTTGTTAAGGTAAATCATTTAGTTTTGCAACATGGATTGAAAAGAAAAATACCAACTATTATTTGAATGACTTTACTTTAGGCTGTACATACACTGAACATACATGTGTATAAATTTGTACACATAATTGAGATGGATCAAGCGTCAGTTGGGGCTGGCATTGACAGGTCCTGGATCTACGCAAGCAAATGCCAAAAACATCGACTAGATACCAGGAGAGCTACATTACGGGCTAAATAACCCTGAACTCTTGAAAGAAAGGTAGCAGTTCTGTCGTATCTGCAACGAGCCAAGAGAATGGCAACTTTATATAAAACCTGTCTTTTCGAGACATCAAACCTGTAAGCGCCTCAGTACTGTTCGACCTCTAATCTTTGATGTGGTATCGATGGAATACTTCTGTATATTTAGCCATATTTGCCAGATGCAAATTAAGTGTCCCATTAAGCAGATTCAAGGGGTGACACAAGTATTTAAATTTGATAATTCATGATCTGTTAAGTGCTGGTCAGTGAAATCAGCCTTCAGTTTATTTGCAGCGCAGAATGTCGTTAAACGCGATGATGTAAACGATGTAGAGGCTCGAGTTATTGGCTTCATAGATATTGGAATAGATAACATAACTGGACCTAAGCCATATTTCATAGTTAGCTCAGAATGGCATATTACCATTTAAGTTAAGTGCAAAGCGATTCAATGACACCACGCGCTTGAGAAACACTTCCAAGTAGACAAAAGGGTATAAGCGTTTGTCAGACCAAGTGTTAACGCAGAGTAAAACGGCCAATAGCAGGGACACACTTGGCAAAACAGAATGGATTCCAAATACTAAAGCCTGATTTGCTTAACACATAACACGGCGCTTCCAATGGAATAAGAGTCAGAATGATGTAGAGTGGACTGTCAGATAACTAATCACATCAGAGTAAAACCACCTGGCTCAGTGGCCAATTCATTTAACCCAGAATAACAAGCAGCTGCCACGAGGGCTTTGTGATACTGCTGATAAATAGCCCATATAAGGACATGGTACATGCGGGCCTGGATCATTCCATACTTAAGTGCTCAAGTGATTTAACGCAAGCCTCACACACAGCACGTTCGACTAGGTTGTCAAATGGTTCCCCTGAATATCTTGCTCATTTAGCTAAATGTGCATCGATGCTGCATTGAAATATCTGCGCCAGACTCCACTATTGAGGATACTAACATCAATCATGGCTCTCTGAAATCGATTCGCACTATTTGAGTTCTTTGCTGTGGGTTCGTCGACGGTATTGGTGCGCGACCGTTTGTAGTAAAAAATAAACAAAGCGTGCACCACCACGGAAAAATCTATTAAACTAGTCCGAGCTGATCGGTTACACAATTAACTATCTCGCTTTGATATATTCTATTGAATTTCCGTAACGAAACTCGCAGTAGGTAAATTGGTTCTTGCATAACGCAGTGTCTATAGCATGCGATTGCAGAGGAGACAATAACTGATCAAATATCGATCAGTAATTTCTCTAGCGTATGGGATAAGTCTAACTTGTATTCCATCAACCATTGGTAACACTTGACTACTTATTGTTAGTTGAATAAAATTAGTAAAATAATCTCCATTTTGAACCTGCTGTAACATTTTGTTTGTGCGTATGACACGCATGAATGGTTAATCAAATCAAGGTGGAAATTCTCTGGTTGGACTGACAAGCCATGCAACAAAATATGTTCCTGATATCTTCGATGAACCAGGTGAAGCAAGGCCTGTCGTTCCCCTCTACTAACCGTATATTTGACATAGAGGTCAGTATCCATGTCCAGGCGGCATATTGGCTACGTTTTAAACGAACAGGTTAGGCCGTAGAGTCCAATATGTAACTTTTACGCTTGTGTTGACTGACAATGCCTGTTTACAAATTAACTAAGTTATGGCGCGTGTCATATAATTGCCTATGCAATATATTACAAGAACGAATATACCAGGAACATGTGAATGGAAGGGTATGTAGAGAGGTAGACAGATGGGAAGTGGAAAGGGATAAGTGGGTAGAGGTAGGTAGATGGGAAGTGGGGGATAAGTAGAGGTAGGTAGAGGGTAGAGAGGGTAGGGGTAGATGGATGGGAAGGGTTGTGGATAGGTTAAGAGGTGAGGTAGTGGGGTTGATAAAGGGAACAGTATGTGACTAGGCTTTCTACTATGACAGGATATTTATGTTATTCAATATCCGACAAAGCGTACCCTAACCAAATTCCAGTACTGAACAGGTTTGGACAGGTTTTGCACTGTGCTTATCAATTCGTCTTCGACGGTAATATATTGCGTCTTGAGGGAAATATGCTAGCTATTAGTGAACTTAAATGTATTTAATTAGAACAATTTTTTTCAATTAGGATACTGGAGTTTATTGTTTTCTTTTCATAAAATGCCCCAGTACGACATAGTATGCTAACAGCCGTCTCTAGCGTAATACATTTTACATAATCCACTATACGCAGTACTCATTTGCTGCACGATAATGGTATAGTTGAGGTTGTGTCATAAGATGTCGCACAGCTTCCTTGATTGGCATATTTGTCCAGTGTTAATGGTAACTCTATCGCTAGCCATATTACGACCACTATTCGTGCGAATGATACATGTTGATACCATAGTATGCTGTTACCAACTCGGTTTGGGGTACTTCATCGCTGAAGAGAAATTAACCGTCAACCAAACCAGTAGTGCGCTTTCTATGCACGACAGTCATTTGAACGGCGGTATTTGCACTAAGCCATATAAATAAGTCATATATGTCGTTGTATTGTTCCTTAGTAAGCTGCTTTAAAGCAAGGCTGCGCTGAGAACTAAGGAGTGCATTATAATAGTCTATAAAGTTTAGTTTGCGGGTAGATAACTGCTGATTCAAAGGAGACATGAAAGTGGCCAAAGGTCATAAACCCTCCTAAACAGTAGCACAGCTGCAATGCTATTTCCTTTGGAATGATCTGCCTCTTTGTGCTTTTATGCTTTTCGTAGAAGTGTTAGGCACAGGATGGTGCACTGGGCAAACAATTCGGGCTAATGGAGGCGAATTCTATGAAATGCTGAGGATGAGTTCCAGACTCTCTATGGTAGCGTCAAATGCTTATGGAACTATGTTATCCTTTGCTATTCTCTCGAACCGTCAGCAAAGTGTTATCGGCTCACTACCTACAAAATATGTTCTCGTAGCTATGTCTTGCATAGCACCATGCCGCTATAACAGCACGAGTTTGCGGGACGGCCGACAACGCAACAAACTAGTCATCTACTTTATTTTCAACATAGCTGCTGTTTCTGCCAATGTTACAATGGCTCATGGTTGAAGATCACTTGGTTTGAAGATCACTTCACTCTTAATAAGCTAGCCGAGGCACAAAGGCAAGCTCTCACAGATGTATCTTACACTATTTATAGTTGAGAATACCTTACATATGTACCTAGCATTATATGAATGCCTTACGTTGCCACACAATGAGTCTTTCCTTTATGACGAAAGATTACTGACGGCCATATATACAAGATATAAGGTCAAGTAAAAGCGAGCAGGCGATAGCACTTAAGAGGCTTAGGATCATCGCGATTCCCTCGTCTATCAGCGTCGCCAGAAAACCTTCAAAAAACAGGTCACACTGAGGCTCAATGGTTAACGTTATACGTTTTCTGTCAAGAAGGGCCCTCCTTGTCTTAATTGGATAGACACCTGCTTTATGCTATGAGTTACTGAAAGTTGTATTACAAGAAAACTCCACATATCATAGGAGGTTATTAACGCTTTCAAATGGTTATGCACATGTCTAGCAAGTCCGTTTTGAACCGTTAACGCTACAACGCGTGTTAGTTACCTTAAAAAGTTCCAAGCTGGCATAGATGAATAAGAGCTAGGAATTCAACTGAAGCTATTCAGGTTTCGTGATTGCAACTTCAAAATTCAGAAAGTCATTGTAAAATACTTGTTTAAATGCAATCGTCATTAAATGTAAAGCAGCTATGGTATTCTATCAGCATTAAAGTCTACATAGTTACTGATTGATTTGGCATTTCACAATTGGCATCAGTGGTTTAACGGGCCATTGCCTTTACGCAGCCCACCAAGCCACCCATACGCACCACCTTCGGGCCACAGCTTCTACGCCTTTGCTGATCCGTTGCCCACTTGATGAATTGGGAGTCTGTGGCACCTAATGCATCATGTTGGATATCTACACAGATATATACGCATGGACACCTTACATAGTTCCTAGTTTAATACCACTGAGTAAGGCATTCGTTTTATTTATCGTTCGGTCACATTTATAATGGAGTAGATCTTACTGTTTCACAGGAATTGTCACAGAAGTGTGATTCCCTAGTGGAGTACATCGCTTTTGTGTACTTTGCCCCCGCTGCAGTTTGTTGTTAATTTGATTATTGAGGGCACTTAAACCCCTAAAACATCGCATCTGCAGGCAATAATAGCCTTTTCCGCCAGTGACTTCATAGGTCTTGTTTCACTTAGGTTGATACTGCTCTCGTCTGTCCGTTAAATGTGATTGATTGATTCACACGGGCTCTGCTGTATATTCTTACGCTGCGCACATAATATAGCGCTATGTGGTTTTTAACGAAAACATCAAATGAGAGGAGAATGGTGTGAATAAAGACATCACCTTGCAGCCCATATGACAAATGCCTACCATAAACCAACCTATTAGAACCCACCCAACTTATCCATTCTACTCGTAAATTAAAGGCTTATACAGGATATGGTTGCTCCCTGCTCACTTTAGTTGTTTTTAAGGGTGACCCAAACAAGACTACGCGTACAATTGCGGCTTGTACAGGGTTTGTATTTCTTATTGCTTTCTAATGCCTTCTAATGTTTCGTCTTTTCCACGTTGTACCAGTGCGTTGTTTTCATCGTTGATACAGGCTAGTGCTAAAACAGATTTAGCCCGAATGTCCCACTTCATTTGGGTATATTTTGTAACCTAAGCCAAGCCGAGCTTAAACTCATGATCCGAGATATTGCCACTCTCAAGCGCTGTCGATAAATGTAAGCGATGGTATATATATATATATATATATATATATATATATATATATATATATAGATATATATATATATATATATGTATATATATATACCTTATATATATATATAAATACATATAGTCGCCGTATTATATATTGTCATATATATTATATATATATATATAGCGGCTATATAGTATATCTCTATCTCTATATATATATATATATATATATATATATATTTGAGTTATTGATGCATCGGTTTAGACCAGTTTTTCTTAAGGATAATTGTTTGTGCAGATCTTCTCTTATTTGAGACAATAGATCGATCAGTTTCGTTTGTACACTTGTGCTGACGTTTCAGGTCGACATTTTCAAAAATTGCTTGTAAATTGTTTTGACAACGTAGGCATTTACTCGATCAAATATCGAAATGTTTTATTTCGATTTGCACCACCGACTTAGATGCAATGTGTTGCGGACAGCTGATAATTTTGAAATACGAAGCACCTTCGTCATGATAGGTTTCTGGTGGTTGAGTCAAACTCTAATTTTTTATAGATGACATTATTATCGTAGCCAAAAGCTGCATATTAGAAATTCATGATAACTCAGTATAATTCCCTTCGATTATACATATAGTTGCCGGTTTTGGTAGACTGAATCAATAGTAAAGCATTATAATCCAAACGCCGCATTGGAAGAAGTGTATGTTTGCTAGCGCAACATGCTGAACAGTTTTGAGACTGGTAAACTTTACTTTTACGGTATCAACGCTTACAATAACTGTTTGACGTTGAACAGAAATGCGTCAAATATAGTATGAGCGTATCGTAAGATTTTATGGATGTCTATGACGTCACGTAGATTTACGTGGATGATAAGCAACTCATGACTCCGGTGACACATTTCTTGTCCACTTTATTCCCAAAAATAACGATATCATACCATATATATTAGCCTAGTTACACACAACTTTATATGGTAACATTGAAACAAAGTATATATGCCACATCTTAGTTGTTTTATGCTCACGAAAAATGCTTCACCGCGCGGTTCAAACGCGCGTTCAAGATTCACAGAAGAAGTCTTGACATTAAAGTGGAGGCAGTTAAATACCATCTACGCGATCGAGGTGCGGTATGTGGACTGCAAATTAGTCCTTGTTTACCAAAAATTTCAAATACTATCCGATGCTAAAACATTCTCACAGTCATAAGGGAATATTATACCTCAACTGCTCTCTAAATTCGCTTACAAAATGCCAGCAGGGTCAATATCGAGATCTTGGAACATATATTTTAGCTGGATGTGCTGTGAGGTCTGTGTGCATGACATCCGTGAGGCTGCTTCCGACGTCGCACACAAAGGTACCGACACTTGTGAACAGGTGTAAATTACATGCTGAATTGCCAGTTGCTACGCTACAAAGTGCACATGTAGGTAGTTAACTTGCATTACATTCGGGAGAGGAAACAGCATAATTCACACTTTTGGCCTTGTACCCAATCCTTAATTTCTATATCGGTGTGCTCGACGCCGATTTCTCATCATAATTGATGTGTGTCCTGCAGACGGCATGCAATTTGGTGAGCTTTTACTGTGGATCAGTTATTCCATTTAACGAGCACCTGAAACTCCCCACCCCCGTATGTGTCGACCAATATGCGCTGGCTGCCAATTTATATCAGGTAAAGAATCGACCCCGTCGACATGAAACCGATGCCATGCTAGGGGCTACAAAATATCTGTTGCTCTGACTACATATCTACGTTTCAGTTTAATAACGTTTAATGTGTTCACAATACACGAAAAAGATGGAACATGCTACGGCGCGGAAATCTGTTGAGGGTCTGCTCAGGTACTAAATGTTAATTAACGATGCATCCATTGGCGACACTGCTACGCTTGTGCTTTCATACAATTAATTAATACGCATGTCCTGGTAATTATCGTGCAGTATTAAGCAACTAAGCCCTCGTTCTGTATGCAAAAGTCACCTGATAATGTTTGTATGACCTGATACAAGGTAGGTTGAACTGACACAAAAAGTCGCCTCGGATTCGGCATTTGACTTTTCATTTATAACAAATACCAAATTGGAAGATGTCAATTCTGAGGCATATCCCAAAGTCAGTATTAGGGGAGCCAACTGTAGATGCGAAATATCGTCGATTTAGAGGCAGTTGCAATCAAAGGTTATTGATTAATTTGGGCGCACATGCAAATATACCGTGTATTTACGTTTGTAACTATTGTAATTAAGTAAAAACAATCGTCGTAAAGCAGAATATCATACAATAAGTTACACAAAATCGCAGATAGGTCCAATGCAGCTTAAAAATATGTAACTTTATGATGTATGTGCTTGTCAAATGTGGCCAATAACCAAAATACATGGTGGAAACGGAGATCTCTGCTATTTCAACGAAGCATTTACCCATGTAATCGCTTTTCTATGAATATCGCCACATATTTGAAAAGATATCCACGTACGTTCTTGATAGTTCATATTTATCATGCGCCATCGGATAATGGCATGCGACGCATGTACAATGTAACAATGCGAGACGAGGCTCTATAATAATCATTATGGGTGAGCGGCAGCATATGAAAAATTCATGGTAAGCAGAATTGGGTCGGCGGTGTTCCAAGTGCAAGAATAGCAGTGTGTGTCGTCTAACGTCCGATCTGTCTTAAAACCAGTGTAAAATAACCAAATACTTTCTCAGGTCTACACATATAATTAAATGATGTGCTTATATCACATTATAGCATACGGTCCCCTATAGAATACCATACGCGACAAACGCATACGGTAACGACTGATGTTGCCAGCATCATTTCAACTATTTACGGTTGTCATGACTAACGCTAGTGATATCACAGGTTGCCCTCTTGTATTTACTGCATTTAGGTAGTGATGCATATTAGTGACTTAACCGATGAATATGCAGCACTTGGCAAATATGTTCAACCAACGATAGGCCACGGTGGAATAAATATTTTGCAGGACTTTGGTCATTATTTTTCATATCTCTTTCCTTTCTCTTGCTGACGAATGCCCGTGTGTTCAGATACACTATAACTCTGGTGGAAATACTCTCATTACAGACAAAGATGGAATTTTAAATAGATGGGCTGAACACTTTGAAAGTGTCCTAAACAAACCCTCTCAGGTAAATTCCGACGCCTTAGAAAAACTCCCACATGTCCCTACGAACCATGACCTAGATATTATACCATCTATTGCGGAAGTAGATAAAGCAATCAAACAATTATCAAGTGGAAAAGCACCTGGTTCAGATACTATACCTGCTGAAATCTACAAATTTGGAGGTGCAAAACTCCATAGAAAGCTCACAAAATTGATTCAACAAATGTGGAATCAATCTAAAATACCTCAGGAATTCAAAGATGCAAACATAGTCCATCTATACAAAAAGAAAGGCAGTAGCAAATCCTGTGATAACCACAGAGGCATTTCTCTGCTATCAATAGCCGGAAAAATACTTGCTCGAATTCTTCTGAACAGGCTCATTAAACACCTAGAGCTAGGGCTCTTACCAGAAAGCCAATGCGGATTTAGGAAAGACCGCGGGACAATCGACATGATATTTGCAGCCAGACAACTTCAGGAGAAATGTCAGGAACAAAATGTTGATCTGTACTTCACATTTATCGACCTCACAAAGGCCTTCGATACAGTGTGCAGAGAAGGTCTTTGGAAGATAATGTCCAAATTTGGTTGCCCAGACAAATTTGTCTCCATAATTAGGGAGTTTCATGATGGCATGCAGGCAAGAGTACTTGATAGTGGCGAATTTTCCGACCCTTTCGATGTTTCAAACGGTGTGAAACAAGGGTGTGTACTTGCACCTACACTCTTCAGCATGATCTTCTCAGCAATGCTAAGCCTAGCTTTCAAACCAGAAGATCCGGGTTTTGAAATCAGATATCGAACTGATGGAGATTTCTTCAATCTTCAACGTCTCAAAGCTAAAACAAAGGTCAAGATCACTAAAGTAAGAGACTTCCTGTTTGCAGATGACTGTGCCCTTGCTGCACCAAATGAGAATGCAATGCAACATTGCATGGACAGTTTTGCAACATCCTGTGACAATTTTGGTCTAACCATTAGTACAAAAAAGACTGAAGTGCTTTACCAACCAGCACCAGGAAAAATATGTAAACAACCAAATGCTATCAAACACTGCTAAATTCACATGCCTTGGCAGCACACTCTCTAACACAATCCATATAGATGACGAAGTGCTCTCCAGGATATCCAAGGCTAGCCAAGCTTTTGGCAGACTTAGACACTCAGTATGGAATGGGAAAGGACTCTCCCTAGAAACCAAACTCCAGGTCTATCGGGCTGTAGTTCTTACCTCTCTCCTTTATGGTGCCGAGTCTTGGACTGTTTACCAACGCCATGCCAGAAAGATTAACCGTCTTCACCTTACTTGCCTGAGAAAACTCTTAAACATCAAATGGCAAGATATGGTTCCTGACACTGAAGTACTTGCCAGAGCCAAAATGCAAAGCATCTTTGCAATGCTCAAGAGGATCCAACTCCGCTGGGCTGGCCATGTCCTCAGAATGTCGGACGAAAGAATACCAAAACAGCTCTTATATGGCAAACTCACAACTGGAAAAAGATCTTGTGGTGGCCAGAAGAAAGGTTCAAAGATTCCCTAAAGGTGTCTTTAAAGGATTGTAACATCAACCACACAAGCTGGGAGACAATAGCTCAGGACAGACAAGTATGGCGTTCCAAAACCATTAAAGGAGCTGAGGCATATGAGGCTGACCGAATCGTGTCTGCAGTTGCAAAAAGGGAAGCCAGGAAATCAAGACATGCAGCGATCCCCAACCTCAATGCCAACACAGGATAAAACAAGGACATCTCCGTCCTGGTTAGGATGAATGATGACTGAAAGATGGTCCTCTTCACATGTGAAGGACGAAGATATATATATATATCTACGGAATCCGACCACAGGTTTTGCGAGTGTCTACATGAGAACCAAAGCATTGGGACACGGGTGATGGTTGATGTTTCAGCTTAGCTGCTTTCGTATACGTTGAATCATTTACTGGAAACACCCCTATTAAGCTCAGATCATTCTCGTTCAAAGCAACAACATAATTTATAAAACTGCACTGCACAGCATATTGCTAATGCTATATTCTCAGTTGCGCCAATGTGATGCCCAAACGGTGACGATTACACCCATTGGCTATACACTCATTCAAAAAATCTAATATACCGGAATGCTATTGGCAGACGTATGTTGAAGTTAACGCTTTGTGTATACGAGTTCATCCCTGCATTCTACAGGCACGGGGCGATATTATCGATATCATCTGGAAGCATATAATATCACATATCGATATTCATGTCCATGTGCGTTTTTGCTCTTCATCGCCGCTGCACGCCTTGTGTCAGCGGATATGGAGAGCATGTACATTGGGAGATTATACCCAAACTTGGATAAAATATGTGAATGCCATTATTCACTTTTCTTTTGTTATATGCCACGCAATACGAACACCATCATTCTACTACAGCACATGAGCCTCATCCCAACCTGAATAATTAATTGTATATATTTTCAACATATGAAGTTAAATGTGTTCTACACAATCCGACTGAAGCGATTAAGAACCAATACGCTGCCACACCATGGTCGCTATGTTAACCTGTTTGTTTTCATACATACGGAATCATTAACAAGAAAGGCCTGTAAGCCTAAATGAACCCTATCCACAGGACCAAACCATTTATAAACAGTACACTGCAACGCATATTTCTCACAAGTGTTGTAGCTGCCGGAGCTATTTGAGCGACGACAGAGTGGATTTGGCCATAGTTGTTGCTATCCATGAAAATAAGACGCATGCTTTCGGGAGAAATTGTGATTTGCCATGCAACATCATCATTATGTGCTTTTTGTGTAAAGCAACAGCCGGAGTCAAATTCCGCGATGTGTTTTTTTTTACATGTGCAGTACGAGACATTTGTTGTGTCACTTATTTGTAATGATGTCATATAACAATGTTTGGAGCAATCGCAATAACATTTACTTGCGGTTTCTCGACCTGTCAATGAGTAGATAGTGCCGGCTATCTGTCCATTATTGACAGCGTATTTTGATTGCAAGCAACATTTACAAAGGTTTTGGTATGATTTGCTCAGCAAAGCAAATGTTCCATTATGACAATAAACCAATCAAAAGACGATTTTAAACGTCAGATTCCATGCTATTCAAAAGCAGAGCAATGTATGATAAACGTCACTTGATGTGCATATAATAGATACAATATATGCTCTAAGATCCCAAGGCCGCAACTAACCTTAAATGTCACCATAACGTTAGAACGATTGCATCAGCTTACCAGCACCATTGCGTAGGCATTTGAAAATCCTGTAGTAGCCGAACGTTGATCTGCAGAATACTGGGGTACATTTTAAATCCCTTTCAATTTTAAAAACAAATACCTGAAGCGTACTTACCCTTATCACATTTGCTATTTTACTCGTTATAAGGCATAAATCGATTGAATAACAATATGTTTGGTATGTGTTGCATTTCGCCCTGGCTAGGTGTGCAAGAGTATGTCTCTTCAAATTGCTAACTTGGTGATCGTTGCACTATGCATTCCATTAGATGAGAGTTACAAGCTACTAAAATGCGGAGTTATGGGTTCAGCACTATGAATATACTTGAGTGTTAAATGTACCAAAGTATCGCTCGAAGTCGACGTTTCTTTGAAATACTGACCAGGGTTATCAAGCATCGCTTGCATTACTTTAATGTGCTATTAATGTTTCGTCCAATTGCTGCGCTGTTTTTGGGTTTAGTAATATAACGGTTACACTTACAAAGATGGCGGTGTAACTCTGTAGTTATGCTACAGGCCTAAGATGCGTGGTTAAGGGATCACGGATATCAGCGAACTGCTACCCATAGCCTGTAGCATTTTTCAATTGGTTAAATTAACTGAACCCCTCATTCAATTTCTTATAGAAGCATGTTTGCGCCATGTGAGTTATCAAAATATCGCAATCATTGTTTCATTGGGTTATATTTACACTGCCTGCATGGAGCGCAATCTGTCGTCCTGTAACATTAACTTGATTAAGCTCTCCACGGAGGAGAAACATCAGCTCCACTTCAGCAGCAGGGACTTTATGGCTGCACACAAAACGAGGCTCCGTTTATATGTAGGGTCATTGTGTTTTGTAATGCTAAGCGCCAGCAGTGCAACGAGCCGTATAATCATATAATATGCAGTAGAGATCTCTGCTCGTGGCTTAGTTCACTCGTACCCTGCTTGATTGCTACGGACTTGTGAACCTTGGGTTATCATTCACTGTGAAAATTGCGATGTAATGTGATGCCTTAGATTGCACCAATGCGTGATCGAGCTGAAAACTCAGGCGCATAATGTCATATCCCACGCCATTTTCCAATCGAAATAAAGGTGTGATAACAACTAGTCGAGCATGTTTAGGCATCCGTCCGCACGTATTTTGCCTTGGGAGTATCGGCTGATTTAGAGTGGAGGCAAAAATGGTTTTGAGTCGGGGTAATTTAAGTGTTTTCTTAGCTACCACCAAGCACCACGCATACTTTTATGTCTTGCAGCCGAGGCAAAGATGAAGGAACCGGGATTTGTTATGGTGCGGAAAGAAATATGCATAGAAGATAAACAAATTGATGGTTTGCACGTGTTACCATAAACGTAACCGCAAGCCAATATGCAGATTGTTAACTACCAGCCGATCCGTAACATGGGGCATAAAAACACCCCAAAGTATAATACCTTCTTGTTGCGCAGCATCTATCCGGCACACGGTTGTGGTTCTCGGTAGAACTGTGTGTTTACGCTGGCCGACACGTATAAAAAGCAGTGGACATGTCTTGTGCATGAATTTTATGTGCATCATGGGAGCATCGCACGGAACTCTTTGAATTTGATTTCGATATTGTCGTTATTCTACCACTAAAAAGTAGAACATAAGGGAGAAAGCAATAGCATTGCAAGAAGTTTCTAAAATATGGTTATAAACACTAGTTACACAATCAGCCCATCCATCCTCCCCCGATTAACTTAAGTGTAACGACTATCACATTATTCCTTGGGTTTCTCCAAATCATTAGTGTCGAGCGATTGAGTTAATGTACATTATATGTCAGCACTTTCACAAGACCGACAAACCTAATGCACGCATATTCTTGCTCCTGCGTGTCATCCTACTATTCAGATACTTTTTGTGACGTGGTGATATTTCATACAACCTACAACCATTAAGCCAAGCGTCCTATGTTTACACATTTTGGGCACCGACGCAAACCACACAGTTAAGAGATCATTTACGGACGCTGAGGTTTGAGTTAATATTTATTTTCCAGCCATCGTTTCCATTATATCGTATTGTCGACGTAAATTCTCCATGTAATATTGCCAGATCTTTTAGGACAGAGTGAACTAAAGATAATGCTTAGCTGAACATGTCAACATGATCATTGCCCGGCGACTCGTCAGTGCCAAGCTTGCCATTTGTGAAGAGAATGCAATGCATGCTGTTGACGTAGTCACTCCATTCGACATATTAACTAAGTTAACTGAGGCATTCACAAGAAGCATTCTATGAACTCCGACATATGGCGCTCTTACGACATTCTAAAAGTCTAAATGGCTGGACGGGTCTGTCAATTTGGCACCGTAATGACACAATTTGACATGCTTACATAGTCCCCCTTTCTAAATTTAAGCTGTAGTCTAGCTGTCACGTGACACTGCCCGTGAGGTCATCAATGTCTACAGATATCCTTACCAGCGTCGGATGAAATTAACACCAGTCAAACTGCCCCTATTAACCATTATTATCCATTTAATGAACACTGAAGGGAGTCATATTAAGATTAAATCACTTCAAAAGAACCAGCAAAGCTATCTGCAAATCACCTCAAGCAATTAATAAATGTTGAACAGGGTTTTGAAGCAAGGCTTTGCATTGCATGCACCATTAAAATAGTGGCTTTGGCAACAGCTATTGTTTCGAAAGCACATCAACTTGGTATTGCCTATATTATACCCAATATGTCATGGACTATTTAGAATGCTATTTGGTAAGGTCGGTCAACGGCTATATATGTCCAAATAAGATAATGAACTACCTGTTGACGGCACAATATGGTATTGCCTAGTCTTAACTTGTCTTCTTCTATTCAAGACGCTATATGTCATTTTCTGTCCGAATAAAAAACGTTATTGTTTATCGTAGATGCAGGCTAGCCACGAATTAATGAGGTTTTGTCCCTACAACGTATGGTATTATGAATATGGCTTGGTATATTGTATTAATGGTATTAGCCGCCATATGGTATCAACTGTCATACTGCTGGTGGTCGGAATAGGCGTGTGGCAATGTGTATAGTAAATATCTTTTCATCTGATCGATGTTTGCAAACGACTTGCCCATCAGGAGAAGAACCTAAGCAACGAAACGAGTTGCATATGTGTCCAACTGCGGCTTTGATACAAGCGGACAATTCATTTCAGACCTTGACTCTTCATTCGTTTATATAATGCTAACGATTATCTTGACCATTAATACTTATCTTCAGTTAATATTGGTAGCCAAAATTGACCGCACCAATACTAGGTCAGTAAAACACTGAATATAACAGAAATCTACGAGCCTGCCCTTTTGGAAAATATTACACTCTAAATCTAAATCAGCATATCAACAACGACACATTTCTACATCAGCAATGCACCACATCGTTTTGTGCAATCATGCGAGCCATTAAAGCTAAATTTGAGGACTTATTTGTCCGGCTTGCCATTTATTTATTACTGTCTGGTTCTGAAAGCGAAGATATGACTTATACATGTGAACAAGTTCACTATTAGAACTATATTGCTGCTTACATTGCGAACCATTGTATGACACTACGGAGCTGTTATTTCAAAGGGAAAATTACCAAATTAACTTCTTATTCATTATAAGTTTCGGAATTTACAAGCATGATGTGTCAATGCAATGCCTAGTGCTACAATTGTTCAGACTGACTTTGTCAATGTTAGGAAACTATGATCATCTTATTTCATACCCCGGCAGCAGCAACAATAATGTTGAATCGACATTAGCTGTAGGCATATTTTATTGGGGCACGTCACTCTGTTTGCGACTTTCGCATCACCGTTTTGATACATGAGTGTTGTGCGCGTCAAGAAATATGGCTAATGGAGCATATGCTCGAGGTAATAATAAAGCAACCCCATAGTTGCTGTTCACAAGGAAACAGAAACAAACAACACGTTTCATTTTGGGTAAGCCACCACGGATAGGAAATCATATACGACTAAGTAAGACTCATTGCATTGTCTTGTGCTGAATACTTCCAGGACAAAGCCACTAAAAACACAAGGAAGCAGGTCAGCAAAGCGAAACGACTCAGCAGCACTTCCAAAATCCTTGTGTTAGAAAACGTCCATGTCTCCTTTCAATCACCAGGTATCCACACATTGCAGAATATTGCCAGGCAGCGGAAATTTATGGATTATGGTCATACATGCCTAAGTGTTCTGCAACGCCGAACTTTGATGCATATGCGACACATTAATGCGATGCATATTATGTTGACGAAAAGCTTAGTGCGTTGCTAAAACACGGCCATATTAACCTCAATGTTAGTTCGTAGAAAATGTAGGTATTGCCTTTGTGCATATTTTGTTTATCAAAGGGATAAATTCCACTTCAGTGGTACATTATTCATGCATTAGGTAACGAACATGGCATGTTGTCGAAGTTAATATGTTTAATCGTCATTAGTCAGCCACATGTCAACTGACCATAGTCAGACTGGCGACAGGGTTGCCATTACAAAATGATTATTTTGCAATCCAACGATAAGGAAAGCTTGTCAATCCCGTAATCGTACAGCAGGTATGAATTGCTTACATGATTGATTTATTGTAGGAGATGTGGTTGCACATTAATGAGCTGCTTGATAGTAACAGCAAGGTGTAATATGTAGCACAGCGCCATTGGGGATTCTTTAGGCAAACTTTTGGGTTATTGGGATGCCATATGACGAGCATTAATCACCATTCTGCATCCAAACTTGATCATGCTTCGAAATAATTACATTGAAGTTAAATAATATCTGCTAAATAACTACTATTTATGTAAGTGCACAATCAAATAAGAAATGATTACGCACAGCTTCCTTGATTGATGTGCGACATAATGGCCCAAAGGTATTGGTTAACCTGTCGCTAGCAATATTACGGCCACTTTTCGTGCGAGTAATACATGCTGATTACACCAATCAACTTTGACACCATAGTATGCTGTTATCACCCCAGTAAGTTTATCTTTGGGCACGTCGACGATGAAGATTAATTTACCGCGAAAGAGCTTTTGGTGACTACACTAGTGTTGGGATTATGTCTGTGCAAATTTTGATTTGACAGCTGACTCACTAAAAACTTCTTATCAATTCGTCTTGAATGGCTATCTTTAGCGTCTTAAAGGAACTATTTCTAGCTATTAGTGAACTTAAATGTAATTATGTAGAATAATTGTCTAATAGGATGCGTTTGTTTTATTTGCTTGTCATAATATGCCTCAGTACAATATGGTTTTGTCTACAGCCGCCTCGAGTCAATAGTCCGCAAAACACCTGAGCTGTCACATAGCCGCAATGCCGTTCGTCTTGATGACCTGGCTTTTGTGCTTCTTATGCTTGTCGTAGAAATGTTGTGCAGCGAGCAAACAATCGTAGCGAATTTTGTGAATTCTAGACAGTTAGCTTATGCTCTTGGCACCGTCAGCAAAGCGTTATCTGTTCAGTACCTACTTAAGATGTTCTCTCGGCAATGTTGTACTTAGCACAACGCCCCTGTAACAGGAGGAGTTTGTAGGACGTACGACAACGAATGAGTCATCTACTTTCTTTTCAACATTGCTGTTGCAGGTGTCAATGTTACATAGTTCATGGTGGCTGATATAACCACAGTCATGATTGCAGGTATTTACCGATGTGATCAAAGCATTCAGCAATTCACACTGTACGATTGTAACCCTCGAGATTGCATCAAAACACGTTTGTGCATCCCACAACTTAAATTGACTGAGTAAAGAAGTTCATTGGGTCGTTTTCTTTTTAAAGCCGCTGCTCCCTAGTGTTTGTTGGCATATTGATGCTGCATTTGGCATGAACGATTGTGATTCCTAACGACAGCAGCAATGTTTTGCAATCGGCGAACATATTGTAGTGTATAAGCCATCTTTTTGCTTTCATACCTAGCTTAAATCAGTTGTTAGTGGTGCGGTAGTCGTTTCACATTTATTCATCGCATTCATCTAAAATGCGGCTTCCTGAAAAACTATTAATTATTTTAGACATAAACACATTTGTTGCATTCAAGAGAAAATAGATCGTAATGTCTAATTGTTATAAGATTCTTATAACGTCCCATTGCGGTGTGAATTTAACACCATTGACAGTTTTATGGACAATCTGAAACTCAGAACATTTACTTCTCAACTCAGTGCTTTTGTTCGGTTTAAAATCAATTTGTTTGAAAGGATAGACCATGTTTTGTCCTGCAATGTCATGCAAGTGCATGAATAGCTAAGGTTCTGCCCATTGTATTCTGCTGCACACATCGCTGCAAAGAAATCCAAGAAGGCGTAATCCTATTGGCTTTATTCAAACAGCTAGTTGGCCCATTTGCAAGAACCCTTTATCGCACTATAGCTTTTAATTAGGTACAGAGCCTCGGGGGGTTTATGTTACAGGGCCGCGTCCGGGAATGCATTAATTTGTCAATCAACTGGAGAGACTATTAACCGTCGTAAATGCGACTGCAAATACTGTATGAGGTATATTTTGACTACAGATATAGATTAGTCAGATGGTCCAGTCACTTATCCTTGTTAAACAATGTTATAACTAACCACTAGCTAGATATTCTAATAAACTCGTTTTCAAACTGTCGCTTATTCTTTGATTCTGGCCATTACTTGACTTTCGTTGCCTCTTCATTGCACTCATCCTTACCGTGAGAGTGGATTATTAGAGTATAAACATGGTTGCTGGATAATGTTGGTGCTATCACCGATACTGTAATCACCTACAAGCGTATATTTAAATCTCCAAAATTAAACTGAATGCATGCGTGAACTTTCGCAATCAATAGCCTTATCAAGTCAATTAGACGGCGTTTGCAAATCTAGCTTGCAACTAACCAGTGTGAGTTCTACTAATGGCCAACCGAATGCTTACTAATATATTACCGTAAGTATGGCAGATACGACAATGGTGGAAAATAGTAACAACCTTTGTTACTACCATGCTTTTTAACTTCACAAAACCGATCGGCGCCTTATAATTTCATCATTTTATAATCTGTTGACACATCAACATACTTCCAGTGCATTCTGCTACCTTGACATTTGATAACATACCCATCATCTTGCAGCGGCTAACTCGCTGGCTCCAAACGCGTCCAAACGAAGAGGTACTAGCGAATGAGGATGTTTTTCTTACATATAATAAAGTGGTCAATGACTGAGTAGACGTTTTCTAATGAGAATTGACATCCAGTTGACTGTCTGTAATGCATGCATACTTAATCATCCCATAACTCTTAATTAGCGAGTCGAGGCTCATGGCAAGACTCCACATATGTTCCTAGCATTATATGAGTCCCTTTCGTTGCCACCAATGAATCTTTCTGTCATGGCAAAATATTACTGGCGGCCATTTAGACAAGATATAAGGTCACGTAAGAGCGAACAGGCGAAAGCACTTAAGAGGCTTAGTATCATCGCGATTCTCTCGTCTATTCGCGTCGCTGGACAACCTTGAAAAAACAGTTAACACTGAGGCTTAATGTTAAACGTTATACGTTGTCTGTCGATTGCACACCTTCCAGGTTAACCATGGTGCTGTCATTAACTGGATGTGATATCAAAACCCCACACATATTAGGGTTATTAAAGGTTGCAAATGTTTGCGTACTTATCTAGCAAGTCAGATTTGGATTCAACACGCTATTTCATTTCACGCGACTACGCTACAACGTATGTGAATAACATAATAAGTTCATTGCATGAATTGATGATTAAGATCTAGGAAATCAACTGAGGCTATTCAGGTTTTGTGATTTCAACTTCAATATTCATCAATACATTGTTAAAAAAACTTGTTTGATTATTATGGTCACTTAATATCAATAAGCTAATGTATTCTATCAGTAACTGCATAGTGACTTTGCCGAGCGATTTGTTATTAGACAGTTTGCAGCTGCGGTTTAATGGGCCATCGCCTTCATGTAGCTCACCAAAGAGCACTCATACACCATCCCTTTGTCACAGCCAGAACGGTATTGCTGATGCATTGCGCACTTGATAAATTTGGAGTCTGTGGCGCAAACTGCATCATATAGGATATCAACTCGGACATGTACGCGTGTTCCCCTTGTATTGTTCCTAGTTAAGGCGACTTTGTCCTGCGCAATACACACAAAGTTTCAGAGAAAGAAAGAAACACAGAGATGAGACATGGGGGTTATAGTGGTCGGCGTGGACGCAGAGATTTTATCGTCTTCGTACTCGTTTTTATTATCGTTCGTCACAAATATAATTTAGTAGACCTTACTGTGTTATATGAGTTGTCCCCGCGGTACCCTAGTGGGGTACATCCCTAGTAGGCACTGTACCCCCACTGCAGTTTGTTAGTAATGAAATTTTCGGGGGCACTTAAACCCCTTAAAGATCATATTCGCAGGCAGTAATAGCCTTTTCCGCCGGTTCATTAAATGTGAAGTATTCATTTTCTCTAATTTGTCTTCGACGATACAGACTCTACTGTATTTTGTTATGCTGCGCACATAATGCAGCGATTCAGTTGTTTTTAACGAAAACATTTATGAGGATGCCGTGAATATCTCCCAAATATTGTGTTCTTTTGATTCATATATTGCGATTGAAAGTATTTTGTGGGTGGGACAGTCCCGGCTTTGGTACGGTGTGTTTCTATGAGATGATATTGTGGCCAGAGAGACGACAAAAAGCCCGACAAAAGGTCATAGAGTCGTAAACAATTAAAACGATAAAGGGAAGGGGGCTGGAAGTGGACCATAACAAACATCCGACACTGTGTGGACCTAGCTGACACATCGCAATCTTGGACATAGTAGTACCAAGAGGAAAAATAAAAATAGCTTTAGTTAAAAATTAAACACGAGGCCATTGTTCTTTAAAGACGGCTTTAACTGAAAATGGTTTTCAGCGCAAACACGGGGTTATTATTCCGTGATAGTAACTAGTGATATATATATATATATATATATATATATATATATATATATATATATATATATATATATATATATATATATATATATATATATATATATATATATATATATATATATATATATATATATATATATATATATATATATATATGTATTTATTATATCTATATAAATATATATATATTCATCATTGTTTACCCATTTTTCATTTATATTCGTTAAATTGGAAAACGAAATAACGGTATATACCTTTGTCTTATAACACTAATATAGCGTGTGCGTGACACAACTTTGACAACGACTCATCCTGCTATCACCCTGCATGTTAACTTGATTAAACTCACCCCCTAGGGAGAAACATTAAACACAATCGAACAGCAGAAGCTTCATGGCTACAAAAACAGCATGCTCCATGTGTGTGTTTGGCAAATGTTCCTTTCTTTTACGCGCCAGGAGTGCGACGAGCAATATGAGTTATGGCCCTTGCAACGTCTTCGTTAGCAAAGATATTTCATGAGAGAATTCAGCTCAAGCTTTCTTCACGTCTATCCAACCCAATTACCACGTACTTGCGTACCTTCTGCCATCAATCACTTGAGCAAAATCAAGGTATTGTTTTACAGTAGATTGCATTAATGCGTGGCCGCATTACATAAACAAGTTAGTAATATCACTCTATCAGTCTGTTACATTCTCCAAGATGACGGAAAGGCGAGGCATGCGGGGCCAGTTTTGAAGACTGACATATCCACTGCAGTTCTCTACCATGCATTGTCTCATGGGAGTATCGGTTGACCACAAAAAGAGGGAAAGGTGATATTTCGCCGGAATAATTGAGGCGCTCCCTCGATTAACTTGCTGTACTGCAATGTCGTAAGCACAGGGTAAAACAGCTGTGATGTCATTCCATACTTGTTTCAATTTACAAAGTGAACCACCATATAATATATATATATATATATATATATATATAGATATATATATATATATATATAGATAGATATATATATATATATATATATATATATATATATATATAGAGATATATATATATATATATATATATATATATATATATATATATATATATATATATATATATATATATATAGATATATATATATATATACATATATATATATATATATATATATACAAATATATATATATATATACTCCCTCTATATATATATATATATATATATATATATATATATATATATATATATATATATATATATATATATATATATCTCTATATATATATATATATATATATATATATATATATATATCATTGATAGCTTAATTTTTTGAATGTCTGTAGATATTCCAATGCACATTGGACTTGGTTGTAGATAATGGAGCCTCCTTGTTTGGGTATTTTTCTAAACAGTGATAGGTATCAGCATACTGCGATTTGTACCTTGATGTTTAAGTCGGTATATATTTGATGTTTTCCTCTGTGTGCTATTTTCAACCTTGGATGAACACTTATTAACACACTTTGAGGTCAGCGCCCGACTAGTATAGCAGCAAGTTCATAAGGAAATTCAGCGATTATTGGGCATATTCTGTGACTTTGTTGTCTATAGGTATCATATTCCTTACATTTTGATTATTTTACTTGTGGCAATATGAGTAACAACATCTATGTATTTCATAACTGATTACGTGTACCAGACAAACCGTCACCACAACTGGCATTCCATTGTCCTCTGAATATGACAAGATTTACAATATCGATGAACCGTGGAACAGTATATTACATTATCTATTCTGTGAAATATTAATAGAATTTGAACAAGACGCATTCACAAATGGAACGAATTGTCATATAATATGACCTATGGGATATCCTCGAAATGATTATTGCCCTAGACACCAACATAATGGGTGGCTTTTGCTGAACAAAATGTTGCAGTATGTACTATAAGTTATTTTGGTTTTTTTCTGTTACAGTTACGCCATGCACCACTACCGAAGTACCTTGCGGGAGAACAACATCAGGTATTGTTGTATATGCCTTCCTAGCGATGATCACACTACGTTTAGATATATAGGTCGTGTGAATACAGGCCGTGCTGAGAATTTATGGTCGCGGCATTGATAGCAGGATCGTTTTAGATGCGCTTGGTGGATCACTTGGGTTGCGTTTGATGAGGTAGCTCTGCGTAGCTGATGATGAATAATGTGACATTGGGATAAGACAACTATTGCCGGTTGAACCATCAATGCAGATCGACCAAGGAACACGTGGCATCCCCCAGCCTTTAGCGGCGCACACTGAAACGTTAGTTACCATAGCTGCACCATAGTTGTCTCAAATTAACGGTTCGTTATATTATTCATAATTTGCTGACGTGTTTGGGAAAGCAGCGTCATGATATATCATAATATTACAAACACGCTTATTAACACTATGTTTTCAATGTCAATTCCCGAGAAGCCAGCCATTAGGCTGATAACGCACTTGCCCAGGTGAGGCATGCATGTCGTCCACCTCCAGTGAATCGGAAGATCAGATCATTGTATGGTATTACCATGTTCGTCATTGCTATGCATGACTGAATTTTCTCGCTTAATAATTGCACTGGGCCGGATATCCGTTTTTCACGATATCATCTCTCTTTCATGAGCTCGAAAGGCAAACGTTAATAAGTAAGACCAATCGGGATAACTTCATATACTTAAACAAAGTGTTATCCTGTTGTGACCATCAACCATGTGCATTTATGATTACAGCACCGAACTCGTTTAAATTCCACTTGAAGGCACTGGCTTGGAAAAGTCAGCAGGTATGTGCTGTGAGACTCGTTGTGCAGTAGTCTACCATAAATTTGCATACGTGCTTAATTCGTTTTATATGAGCCATCGTTAATCTGCAGGTCAGGTGTGAATCAGCAAACATATTGGCGTGGTGGAGATACGCTGGCTTATCAGAGCGGAAATTGAGGAGCCTATGTCTGCTTGAGTAAAGCCTAATTAGTTGTTCTCTTTTGGATCAATCCAGCTGCTCATTTTCGTCATCTCCATACCTGCTGTGATGCCACATAAACCAGCATGATAGCCTATTCCAATACGAGTACAGAGCGACACAACATCCAGGGCAACAGATTAGATTCAATCTCACAAAAATTCGGCGTCACTAAAAGCGCCGCTGACAAGTAATTTATACATTAAACCATTACATTAAAAAATCACAGCATGGGATGCAACCATGCATGTTGCAGATTCGTTTACTACCTTTCCATTTGATGTCAGCAGATAAGACGGGGCTATACAAATCGTCCTTGCGCGTAACAACGACTTGCACTATTCATCTCCCCATTAGTGGAAAATAAGGTATATTGTAACATGGTAGTGATGGTGGTTGAAAATGATCTGTTCCTTTATAGGGACGGCCATATGATACAGTGAGATCCCTTCGAGTCAAACAAAGCTCTGTTTTATAATTGCAGTAGATTACGGTCCGTGCTTTAGCGTTTTCCCAACCTTTTCTTTAGCACCATATATATATATATATATATATATATAGATATATATATAGATAGAGATATATAGAGATAGAGAGATAGAGATATAGAGAGAGAGAGATATCTATATATATCTATATATATATATATATCTCTATATATATATATCTATATATATCTCTCTCTCTCTCTCTCTCTCTCTCTCTCTCTCTCTCCTCCCTCTCTCTCTCTCTCTCTCTCTCTAGAAAGAGAGAGAGAGAGATAGAGAGAGAGAGAGAGAGAGAGAGAGAGAGGATCTCTAGAGAGAGAGATCAGAGAGAGAGAGAGAGAGAGAGAGAGACAGAGAGAGAGAGAGAGAGAGAGAGAGAGAGAGAGAGAGAGAGATAGAGATAGAGAGATAGAGAGAGAGATATAGAGATAGTATATGTAGATCTCATATAGGGGGATATAAAAGGGAGATATAGAGATATATATATAGATGTATATATATATATATATATATATATATCTATATATATATATATATATATATATATATATCTATCTCTATCTTTCTATATATATATATCTATCTCTCTCTATATATCTATATATCTATCTCTATATCTCTCTATCTCTATCTCTATATCTATATATATATATATATATATCTATCTATATATATATATATGTATATATCACATTATTAAACAAGTACACTCTTCACGGGGCTAGTATCATTGATGACCCATCCAATTGACATGGACGTATGCGCCTTATATCCTTTAACAGAAATTGTGTCGCTTAAGATCGCACGGAAGCACGACTGCGCTGCTAAATAAGTTTGGTAATACCATAGCATATCAAGCCTAGTGTGTACATGATATGGCCAGCCCTCGCATTGTTCTGATTTATCGCATTTAGCTCACGTTGTCCTAGAACGACTTCAGACATGAAGATAAGAGAACAGATTCGTATTGCGTTGCATTGGTGCATCTTGAGCCTAATGAGAGGAATGTTGTGGAGGTGATGGTGAAGGCCGTGTCACTGACTATTGTGCCACGCTCCAGCGATATGAACGAAGTTTGTCTGGACATATATATTATAGAAGACCATCATTTATCAAATTCAATATAGTATTATTATAATGTGACTGGATTTCATAGGTAGACCGGCAGCTTTATACCGTTATGTGCAAGTTTATTTGACTAAAACCGACAATTCAAGATAAACAATGTACAGCGAGCAGAAACCTGCCTTTAAACAATGGTTTAAATGATAGAGCTGCCTATTTATTACATTCATGGCATTCATTGTCAACAACAAAATACTTTTCCAAATATATTAAGGTGTCAGTGTGATATAACAGGACGATTAAGCATCAATCTTTTGTTGTAATGATCAGTAGCGATAATACATCACTATGACTACGTACAAAAATGTGCCAGGTTTTATGTATAGGTACTGTACCTCACCTTATGTTCTTAAATTCTTCAGAGTAGGGTGCGTTGAATAACGACACTTAACTGAGTCAGAATTGACACAAAAAAACTCAGATGCAAACGCGAAAGCCACCACATACAATTTCAATGTAGGGGAGAGACTGCAGTTACAATATGGTGTGACACCGATCCGGTGACAAAATGAAGTGCAGTGCATGTGTTAATATGTTCCACAAAGTGTCAGTGCTGTGCTGCTATGCAGAGATGTGTCAGCCCTACGAACCCCAAATTGCTGCTCCCATGCCTTAACCAAGAAAAACGTGTTAAAAAGGGGATTCTTCCGATTATATGGAGAGCAGCTGACTTGATCCGTACCTCTTTGAGTCATGTCAACATGTAAATACGAATAATTTGTTGCAGAATGGATGGACTGTTTACGCGTTAAAGCAGCTACGAAAGGAGATGTGATGAGTGTCATAAATTGACAATATGACAGAGCATCTGTTGCATGTTATGTCTTATATTGACTCCGACAAATGTAAATGTTGAGGGCCTGAAGGAGTCAATATGATATAGCGGTTTTGACAGCCAATACCACATAGCATATCAGATTTACAATCTCATACATCCCCTTTAATGGACAATGATAATTCGTAGATGAAATATTTAATGCGAAGATATAGATTGAATCTTCAATGGAGATGACATATACAGTCCAAAATGGCCGACACCATATTTAGTCGTTGATAGAAAATAGAGTCGTATACAGACAATACCATATACAATCGTAGAAAGCCCATGGCTAGAAGCAAATGTCACCTTGCATCTTAGATAACCACAACCACGAGGCATCCTTTATTAAACGATGATTGGATTGCGAAAGGGTATGCGATGCAAAGCCATTTGCACATCCCCTTTCAACATTTCAGAATACTTGCGGATAAATTGATTCTCGTTCGGTTCTTTTTGGCCAATTTCATTCAAATAAAGCAATTGTCATGGCTTATTTAGTTGAGTGGATAATAATGGTTAATAGATGACTATATGATTTGGATTTATTTTATTCCGAGAAAAAGTAGCATGGGACCATGTGACCGTTCAGCAAGAGCTTGGGGTTATTCGGTAAGAACATGTCAGCATATCAGGCCAACAAGCCATATCATAATGGTACTACAGGTGTCAACTTGAGGGAAGCTTTCATTTACTTGTCTGCATCTGCTATTTAGTTTGAAGTTCTCATCCCTTCAACACATGTATTGCATCAGTATGTTGAAGCAGCGCCGCCTGTCGAAGTACATCGACTAATTCTTGTGACTGGCTGTGTCTACTGCATTACAACGGCGGTCGACGTTGACTCATCCATAACTTCCACTGAATTCCCGATAAAAAACTGCAAGTGCGTCACTCACCAAATCCCAGGTTACCGATCAAGTTTACACACTAATGCATTATTTGACAGATTCTCCGTCCTAAAACTCGTCTTTGTGGCCCTGGTGCATATTGTAATGACATTGATTGTACCATTGTACGGACACAATGACTTGGCATGTGAATAACTAATCCTACCTCACTGTCTACACACTACTACATGGTGTTAAGCCCGTGGTTTTCTCTCGTACCTTCGCTGTTTCTAATGTTATTTGTGTCCGCTTTCGGAGAACGTGATAAGTGTGATCGATATGGTGGTGTAGCATGACGCAAGTGCTGTCAGTCTTTGCAACTCTTGCAACAGCTAGTTCATTTTGACTAGTACAGTCATTCTCAGGTGCACATCGCGCGTTGCGTTATTAGAAGTATCTTAGTCGGTTAGCGGCTACGTCTGTCTTAGTGTTTTTAACAACATATGTCTAGTAACACCGTTGTTTTGTCCAGAAGATTTTACTCACAAATGATTCTTCACTAGGTTGCATTAAAGGGTTGCGAAAATGGCTGGAAGTGATACGTGCGTGCGTTAGATGTCTCGGTTTTCGGATATACATAGATATATATATATATATATATATATAGATAGATATATCTATATATATATAGATATATATATATATATATATATATATATATAGATATATATATATATATATATATATATATATATATATATATATATGTATGTGTATATATATATATATATATCTGTCTCTATATCTCTATATTATCTCTCTCTATTTCTATCTTCTCTCTCTCTCTCTCTATATCTTTATAGAGATCTCTCTTTCCCTCTCTCTCTCTATCTATATCTCTCTCTCTACATCTCTCTCTCCCTCTCTCTATCCTCTCTCTATCTCTCTCTCTCTCTCTCCCTCTCTATCTCTATCTCTCTATATATATATATATCTCTCTCTCTCTATATCTATATATATATATAATATATATATATATATTTATATATATAATAAGACTTGGCCAGTTTGGGTGCGCATACATCCTAACTGATAAACGCCAAACCATAGTGTGTTCAAAGAGAGAGCAAGATGTAGCTTACCTAAGCACACGCACCAATATGTGGGTTATTCCATAATATGACTTGGTTAAGTGCTTTTTTAGTAACATACAGCCGGATACAATGTGTATCACACGCTTGTGACACAGGTTATAGAGGCCTTCAAAAAGGAGCATATATTTAGTTTTTGCTTGAAATGCGAGCTCAATATTGTCCGACAGTGCGCTTTGATTTAATGCACTACTGTACAATAAATTTTGCTGACAACCGTGCTCCGCTTATATCTTTTAATAGCATGCACATTCCGGTCCAATAAAAAAGTTAATACTAAATGATACATAACATGAATACTACTTAACATTGTGCATGACCATACATATCACAATAAATAGATTTTATACAACACATGTAAGGTGAGCAAGGGACTTTAAATGACAACATAGTAGCATTAGATGTATTCCAAAAAACAGGCATTACAGCATTAAATGAAAGGTAGCGTCCTTGACCTGTCGTCACTTATTTCACATTTAGCGATATATAACAAGTGAATGGAGAAACATTTCCTTATTTACATTTCTTTTGATCTTGGACATACATACATAAATGTTTATTCCAAAATATTCGTCGCTCTTAACATTTTTAATTACAGTATTCCAAAATTTTAAACACCTGAACCATTTCAAAACGTATTGGCCTTAGTTTAACTCACATTGATACACATTTGTGCTGTAACAAAACCCTTTGAATAACACATCAACATCAGTTTTTAAATGGCCTCTTACTGCGTCTTTACCTTTGCCACTAAGATACCCCAGTCAGTATCTGAATATTAACGGTGTCATATATGACATAAAGGACCTTAAATGTGGTGTGCCACGAGGTTCTATCCTTGGACCTATTTTTTTTTACGATATATACGTCCAGTCGGGGTCGTCTCTTGCGCCGTCATAACATCGGCTACCATATCTACGCTGATAACACCCAACTATATGTAATTTACCAGCCAAATCAAATTGATACTGCCGTCAGCCAAATGGAAACTGCAAAAGAAGTGGATGTGTCATCAACATCTGAAGATGACTGATGGTAAAACAGAATTTATCATCATATCATCGCTATAAATCTACAAGAAAATATACATACCATTTTCACTACCAGTAACAATCCGTTATAATCACTTCTAGTGTAACAAACATCGGTCATGATGGACCACCATGCATCGATGGAAGCACACATCTCATTCATCTGGGAAACTGTATTCACTCTCATCCATAACATATGCACGATCAGGAAATATGCTGATAGATAATGGCTAGAATGAATAGTGCATGCTTCTTAACTTCCAAGTTGGACTGCGGCATCACGATCCCCTACTCTATTGGCTCTATTGAACGTCCTTCAAAGCTCGAGGGTGCTTTTTATATTCCCTGTCTTAATCAGAATGAATATTACTTCGTGCTTAAATTTACTTCATGTGGAAATGGCCGCAGCGCTCGCGAAACACAAGAATCCATTCATCGTTTTAAGTAAAAAATTGCAATAAGTGCTTCATATGTTTATGCAATTGGTTAGAAGGGCTGGTCTGGGCCGCAATCCGCTTTTACGTACTATTATGATAAAACACGTGCCAATTACTGAGCGGTCTAGCCTATGCATTCGACATCCATTGCACAGAAACAGCCTGATCTCAAACGGAATTTATTTGTTAAATTACGTTACCCTCCTTTATTATGCATCATCTGTATAAAGTGCACCTAACATTGCCATCCTAATTGTCACAGCAGAGCGATCTACCCAAGTGGGGAACATAACCGGCCGATATTTAGCGCAGTTGCATTCTGTTAATAATGCGATTTCGAGGGTAACCTTACCTCCATTAAATTTGGAATCCATGGACAATTACAGACGCCAGTTGCCAACTAAGCTTCAATTCAGACATGTGTGTAATGCGCATCCGACAAAATGTTTTGACTATCTTGTGATGCAACTGCCCTTACAGGTCTATTATAAATAATGTTCGATCATTTTCAAAGGGCTGTCTGCAATCACAGCACCATATATTCTAAATGTATATCTTCCAATAATAGAGCAGTAGAAAATTTTAAAATGTGAATTTTCCCTCGGATGTGTTATTAGCTGTCATTTAGCCTAAGGGGTTTCTTTGCAAAGTGGATGATGGTATAAGATGGTCTTATTTAAATTAGGCTATTGCTTTTGAATACGTTTAGACGTCTTAATTTTCTTATATGAACGACATTCGTCTTCGAAAACTATTAATTTAGTCCATGAGCTATCGTGTATGATACAAATAATTGAAGGCAAAAATCTCAACCACGGCAACTAATCCCTACGTATAGGTGTGACATTATTTTAGTTTTTGCCATTGCTCGGCAATTGTAAATAGTGCATGGCTGTTGCCCTGATTTGCATCCTGCAAAATATTTTCGACTTATCACAAACTGAATTAACCCACATTTTTTATCTTGTGTATTTGGAAGATTTGAAATAGACGAAATTCTTTGACCGCTTACAATGCTACTTACGACATAGAGTTATTAGCAATAATTAACAGAAGGGGGTAATAATGATCCTACATGCACCTGACATTACTCAAATCTAAGAAAGGCTCAAACAGTTGCTACTGCTAAAAGGACATTTTAAATCGATAAACTGGTTGAATTGAGGCCGACTTTGCACGTTAGATGATTGAATGAAACGCGATGTGTCAAGAAACGGACGTACAATGACAGACAAGTTGCGTGACGGTTGATATAATGGTTTTGTTGAGAAACCTTCCGGATTTTTCATGTTTGGCATTGATGCCCAGTTAAAGCATTACCTACGACAAAATTCCATGCAAGTAGAGGAAGTGTTATAAACTTTGAGGTAATATGCATGTTCTAGAGCAGTTTATAGATGTATTAACAGCGAATAAGCTCATGATGCAAACTAATACCAAGGACAAACTAACAAACATGTCCAATTCTTCCAAAACGATGACGCGGAGAGACGATCCCATCCCATAGATCTGCCTGTAGCATGTATTATTTAATTATTTCATCATTAAGTGGTAAATATGTAAAACCTTGTTCCTTGGCCGCCTAATCATCTCTCAAATGCATGCCAAAACATTCCCCCTCTGAGCCAATTAGTCGCCACAGCTGCCGCTACGTGCACGATGTACTTACTGATATTTAATAACACTATGCAATGGTGAAAACTTGGCGATGGAAAAACATCTGGTTTTGTGTAAATATGACTCTTTTTTCAGCAACCGGACGGAATTATGCGGGCAACCAAGCTATTTCCTCATATCATCAAGCATTTTTAGTCGTATTGCTCGCATCACTTATCGAGAGTTGACAATAAAATTAATGTCATGGAACGCATAATAAATGCATGCACTTGCACAGATTCATCAATTTTGCCTAGGGAATCTAAACAGATTCATCAGATATGACGTCATCAAATATTGGTAGCCAGTTGGTATGCATATCGATTTTGGTAAGAGTATCGAGTATGAGATAAATTTTAAAAGATGGAGATGGCATGTCATTGACGTTCATCAAGTTGCACAAATGTTGAAACCAGTTGAATTATGGCAGATACGAAAACAGATTGTTAAGGGCCTCGAGGCTTTGAAGCAAAGTATCGAGAATGAGATAAATTTTAATAGATCGGAGGAAGAGAGAAGGAGAGAGAGAGAGAGAGAGACTCGCGAGAGAGCGTTCCAATTCGAGAATTGCACAAAGAGAGAGAGAGATCACGAAACTCAAAGTAGGAGACAAACGTTGCTGTATATGAGAGAATTTAGGAAGTAGAAAGAGTATATATATTCATCGATGTTGGTCATTTCTAATATGATATATTAGATGCTATATATATATAAGAATATATATATATATATATATCCCCGTATGGCAATATATATATATATATATATATAATCATTATATATATATATACAGTATATATATACTAACGGCTTCAACAAGATATGATTCATATATATATATAAACCTAGTATATATATATATATTATATATATATGGATATATATATTAAATGGGTCCATTAACAGATCTTATCCTGGCTGCGTTAAGAATGCCACATTTAAATGTCAGTACAATCACATATTCGTCATCTGTTGTTGTTTTATGGAGCAAAACCCTGCAATATTTGGTATCATAAACAACGAGGAATACACAGTGTTTTGATACAAACAAGGGCTTTGATGAGTTCATATCGTAACGGTGACAGATTACGGTGATGGCGGCGCTTTTATGACTCCTATTCTGCACATTAGTCTATTGGCAGTAGACTCGTTGCATAGATCGTAACTCGAAAACTATGCCGCTTGAAGGTGGGTCCAACGTTATGCCAGAGGGCTAACGGGCTAGGTTCCATTACATGTCTGGTTTTTAGACCATATGATTGAACTGACAGCCAGAGTAGCGAAGCAGTTAACCTTGACACCTTTGAAATGAGCTTTGTTCTCCCCCAACGAACCAGGTTGAAAAGGTGTTGTAAGCATGGTAAGAAATAAATCGTTTGCACTTAAACATTCCACCCTTGAGTAATTGTATTGTACTACACGAAAAATAGGTCTTCTGTTAAACATTATTTGTACACTGTCCTGGGTTGGAGATTCACAAGATTGCCGAGTCATCAAGTTATTGCTATAAATGGCTTGGCAGGGGTGATTAAGTTGAGGGGAGGAAGATGAGCTCTGGCAATGGCTACTAGTGAACAGTTGGATGTTTCTCGTCTAGGGCTCAGTGATCAGCACAATCTGTCGAGCGCCCGGTCGCTCGATCTTTTTATGTCGCTCAAATTCGTCATCAGATATTGATGCATGGACACGAGGTGGAATTTGCAGCGGAGAATATATTGATCGAATTGCTTGGCGCTCGGAAGCTTATTTTGTGGATCCGAGGAACTGTGATTTAATAATTCTTTGAATTTTATGCTTGCTGATCACATATACTCATACACTGTGAATAATGTACGATGAAAAAAAAACATTGAGTGATGATGCGCAAGATATACAACACGACTGATAAATGTCTTACTACCCATTGTTAAATTACCAGTTTGTGAAATATCCACTGAACCCATTTTGCCTCGGACCCGAAATTTTAACCCGAGACATTTATGTTCGCGCGAGCATTTATCATGCCTTGAACCCCAAAG
>CM067343.1:10525500-10823000 GCA_034190875.2 Urechis unicinctus | reverse complement strand
TGAAAAACAGTATGTAACGACATTGTGATAGTATGGTCCATCTTCAAAAAAAATGCACATAGAAAATTATTAATAAATAAATCGGACTACCACATTATTTAAGTAATGTCTACAAATTGTAAGTCAACCAATGCAGTTAATCAGTCTAAGGCGTCGTATTAGTCCATATTTAACACACAGTGATCCTATAAAGAATTTCTTTAGGGAAGGTGTCATGTTATGCAGACATTATCGGGCGGTCATTAAGCTTGACCGCAAGATAAACAGGGGGAGGGGGTTATTCGTGGTATATACGACTTCTCTAAGGGAACGTTAAATCCGAAGTCACATCAGCATCATCATATCTCTTTTTAAATGGCATTATGACATTCACTTAATCTATAAACGACGAACTTGCCTCTTTAATTTGGCACGAATTACGCCGTAGTCCGTAATGACCATTTATAGCATTCCTTAATACCATCCCCTCTGTTAACGAAAGCTTGCTGGAAACCAAATTAGGTGTAAAATGGCTACTATTAGTCTTTATGTTTTGATGAAACAAAGCCACGCTTTTAATTTGCACAGAATGTGGAGCATTATCAAACCAGAAAGCTCTAGCGATGTGTTTGCAGGAGCAATTAACTTGGGAATTATATTATCGTAAATAGCCTTACCAACATGCATTCCAAAGTCATGTTAGGAACTGTGTTATGAAAGGTTACATTTGTTCAAACTGCTATATCCCGTTGTTAACTGCATGACACGAAGCGCAAAAAAAGTGCCTGATCATACAATACCATCAGCTATCTACTCTCCAGTCTGTGTTATTCCTGCCTCAAGTACGTCCATAGAGGGGTTAGTTCTCACTAACGGAACATAGACAGCAGTGAGGTTATTAGTGGTAAAGGTTAAGCTATGTATCACTAAACCTATATAGCAACTGGACCCTAACGGCCCTCGACGGTTGACATAACTGACAATGTTGCAATCAGTTAAAACAATAAGATTGAAAATATTCATACCCCAAGTTGGTGCAGGTACGTACTGATACAGATAGTGCTCTTTGATATGGTTAAGGAAGACTATTTTATCTGTACTCGTGCGCAGTTCATTGTATAATATTACATCGCTGGCACTGACGGAATGCGTATATTTAGTACCCATAATTACAGATACGATAAATATTACCTGTGTCGGTGCAAACACCATCCGATTTATATATTCAGATATATGCAACTATGAAAAACATTGACTTAAAAATTACACCGGAGGCGAATACATTTCTCTCAGCTGATGAGCATGAGACACGTAAAAATTTGAGGCGTTTAGATGTAATGTGTGTGCCACGAGTTGTTTTTTTCGCATTACCTGCAATAACGGATGTGGAGTATACTAGAGAGCACAGTGGCAATTGAAGCAGTGTATTAAAAACGAAACGCTACATAAATAAAGGTTATAGCACAGCGTTGATGGTATGACACGACATCGAGTAATGCCAAACAGAATGATTGGTGCAAGCAATATAGTGGTTCCGATAGAAGAGAAAATCAACACACACAAAATGTGATCCTTAGAGATGGTGGTGCTTTTAAACAATCTAAAAAGGCACGCCGACGGCATTGCCAAGTGGTCTTTTTTGCGGTGCACATTTGCGAGTAGACGTGTGAATGCGTGAAAAGGTTGCTAACGGAAATACACGCAACAGGGCCCATCAGTCAATTATTATGGCAAATGACTTGTTGTTGTATCACACCACCACACACAGCGATGGCGTGTATTGGTCAGCTGGGATAATAAAGGGAGGCGGACCAGTTTCAGATAAAGTAAACTGTAATGAGATGTGACGAGGCCATGTGGTCATGACGAAGCCGGCGCCTTTGATTGCAAGCAGGTGGTGCAGTTCTTTACAAAACTTTACCCGGCTGCATTTGTGTGCTTATTTGTGTAATGCTAACGTACTATTCACATTTCATAGCGTAAGATTGTATTTTTGAATAAATGCAGATAGAATGATAGCAAATTAGAGCAGTTTATTCCGACGCAAAGCATCCTAATCTGCGGTACACGTCTAGTAACATAAAATCACTATTCGGAGGAGTGAGACAAAAGTTTACAACTGATGTAAAATTGTTTTGTATGACTATTCATATTCAATCAAATATTTTTAGGAAGCCAAATAACAGCCGCTGCAGTCGTGATGAGGCTGGAAGTATTAAAATAGTGACTTACTATGCCTAATAGATGCAATCGACGCGATATTGGCTACATGAGACGGACGGCGGCGTATCCAGATCGAAATAGGAGGTACTTTTCTAAATTGTTGGACAGTATAGAGCGTTAGTGGCCTAGATATAGATAGATGCTACAGGGAATGACCGATAATCGACATAGCGCGTTTTCAAAGGTCCGAGGCAGGCTAAAGCCTTTATTGTTTGATGCTTATACTCTTGCGAATCAGCCGCATAACCCTTTATAAAACTAGTGAAACGGGTCAAAAGTCCTGTAAGCGAAAGTTGTAATGCAGTCGAACCGGTCGTAAAAACTCGGTACTGACACAATAACGGCACCTTGTTCTTGTTGAATTTGTCCCCAAATCAGCTTAAAGTGGATCACTCGCCGTTAGAGAAAGAATCAACCGGCATAAAGACGCATGATGGGACCAATATAGTCGGTGTGACTGCCTTCATCTGTGGATGGACTGAATGAGGTAATATAGCAAGAATTGTCGGTTGTCATCTCCCGAATAAAGGATTAGGTCATTGCATTAACTGATGGGGTGACTTAGCATTTACAAAGCTTGTGCTCTCTGATATCACTCAACATTTGTAAGGCAATAAAAGCCGAAATTGGCAATGTGAAAGTAAAAGAAAACAAAGACGTTCAGCTAATCCGCAGACCTTATCACGGAACATTGTGATAAGGAAACGGAGAGTGGACCACATGAACGGAACAAGAAAGTGCGGATATGCAATCACAGTTGATAGATTATTGGGTCACAGATATATCAATCACTTAGCTTATTTGAGGTAGATTACTCTGCGCAGATGGCCTCTGTTGATTAATATACGTAAGCTTATAATATATTTGCGTATGATGTACACAAATCAAACCACAAAAACAGACTGACAAAGACAACGAAATAATCGGACTACTATCGCGTCGTTGGAAGAGTAACTTAACAATTCATTAGTAATCTGATATGCAAGAATATAATAGAGTTAACCCTGCTATTTTATCATTAGCAACGCTTCTGGTAAATAATTAACTTAATTTCCTCCTTACTTACTTGAAGCCTAATGTATGGCGTTGTACTTATTTAAATGTGAGAGCTTTGATAAACACAATTAGCTTGTAGTGGTAATATACGAAGCAATCTTATTTACCGCGAGCAGCAATAAAATACCACTTCCCCCCCCCAATATTAAGGTAAACTAAATGATTATCCCATCGTATGTTTATACCATTAATGAAGGACCCTGTGGTTAAAGCAGCGCCGATGTCCACTAGCGTTTCATCTTTTGAAAGCCACTGAAATTTGATCGTATTGACCGTTACCTCAGTGATTTGTTTAGTGGAAAAGCATACTCATCAACATTGATTGCGGATCCAGTCCCTAAAACATATGAGCTAATGCATCTGCTTTCGTTCCTGGTGGTGTAGAAATGTGCGTGTTAGTGTGAACTGTAACCGGTATTTACTGATATTGTTATTAATATTTAAGACCACCACTGATAAGCTGGTATTAAACATGACTGACAATCCTAATGGGATGCTGTATATTGTTCTAATATGGTGTTCAACATTCTTAATATGTGTGAGTAAACAACGTGCTGCTGTAATTATTGATTGGTCCTTTTATGTCAAGACGCTGTCTAAATGTTTATCTTCCCATGCACCAATGACGCCCGAGAAAATTTTTGTCATCAAGACGTCGAACATGTATTCATATTTAGCAACTGATTGATCACTCGTGACTCTTTGCATGGTGTTGTGCATATGTTGCATCCTTCGGAGAGAAAATCTATCGAAAGGGCATCGACTTTCAACTCTGGTGTTGTGCACACATAGGGCAGCAATTTCGTCAAAAATTGACATAAGGTCAAGGTCAAGCTCTAATTGGCATGCTTCCCGTACAGATAATGTATTATGCTTCGACGCAAACGCAACGCTGTTAATACTATGTTGTGTGGTGTAAGTAAAAGCACTTCAACAGAACAGTTGAAATGATGTAGGTCGATATGACCAATGTAGTAAATTCCGCTGAATTGAGCAATATAAGCAATATCTTATGCATCGCCGTAGGAGCATTTCAACGACGGCCTAGCATGACTGGTGCTCAAAGATATCAAAATATGAGAAATCACCTTTGAACGCATAACTGTTGTTTTAATACAGATAAGAAGATGTGTGCATTGTCATATAACCTTAATCGTGAGTGTACTGTGAGTTCGGTTGCGCTAATCCACTACGTTCTATAATACGAATTATAGCCATGGCGGTTGTGATGTAGGATTAATAAATATTGAGATAATTGTAATCAAAGTTTTCGGTGCATAAAAGAAGAGAGATTGGATATGAGCCTCAGATTATCAAACGCGATGAGACCCAAGATAATCTGCCCACGCATCAACAGGAACCAGTATTATTCAAAAATTTCCGTTGGTCAGCTTTGGCATGAATGGCAACCTGTGCAGCTCGTAATCCTCCGAGATCATGCGGGTTAAAATCGGCTGGAATTCTGTTGCAACGTTCACAAACACGCATCTTACATTACGCATGTAATCGGATGTTAAACAGGGATGGCAACATACACACACGCGACATTATTCAAGCGAATCAGTGGGAAATTGAATGACAATCGAGTGAGGTGAAAAAAAATGGTTTTGTAGTTAACAATTGTTATGAACTGAAGTTGTGAAAGTGCGTCTTTTGGGTTAAGCTGTGGCGCGTGTTACATGCGTTGCTAGTTCATATACAACGTGATTATGTCACTATTAGCTTAAAACGGTTGTTGCATGACATTTAATTGCCAACAATCCCTCCAGTGCGTTGACGCAAGACTAATGAGGCCATTAATATGGATATTTCGAGAGTTGCAATCTTTAGCGTTTCGAACTTGTAGTTACGGTCAAGGTCTATCGGTGTCGAATAATCCAACCAAATAGATTAGAACAGTGCTAAAAAAATAGCAGTTTCATTGCTAACATACATGTGCATATCACATAGCAGTAGCGAAATGGAAAAGAAGTGCTCACTAAACTAACGAATACCAGTCACACCGTTCATTGCCTTGACTCGTGATTAAAGAATCTCCTTCGCAGTCAGACGTATCTAATGGTTTGCGAGCAATTTGACTTAAAGCATTCTGGAATATTATATCTAGTTTGCGACACCCTTAACAACTGAGAAATATATAAATTAGTACGTTATCATCAGCGCTGCATCAGGTTCGCAAATTGCACGACTTGTTCAGATTATACAACTAGACATGGATGTCATAAAGCCATAAGCAGAGGGTACAGCAGAATGACAATTCACCTATGTCGTTTACCAGTAGTCTCCCGGTTAGTTTTGGTTGATTTGTTGAAATGACATATTGTATAATGTATTGATACTAAGATACATTGGGAACATACAGTAGCCTATGCATGCAGTGTATTGTTTTTCGTTGGAGATTACTATTTGAAATTTTCCGGAAGTTCTTACCCGCTCCCCAATGCATTGCTACTACAAGTTCGGCTTGTCTTTCGGTGGTAATGGTGTTATGCGTAACAACAAAAGGGTGAGAATACTCCTTATTCGTGTCGACATGCAGAAGTTAAGCACGTGCTCAAACCTACCATACATCAGCTAGATACAGCAAAGCACAATGTTGTGTGCCCAAAGCCCGCTATCTCACCGGCTACCAATGTATAGCTGAACCATTAAGCGTACATTGATTGTCTCCACGATTACCGCCATAAAGATGAGATTGCGCTGGGACAAAGTAATTTTGACGCTCACTTCCGGAAAGGAACGAACATTTTTAACTTTTGCACCATTAATTAACAATGGAACTATTAAATTAGAAAACAGTATGTGGTGTTGTTGAAACTTTAATATTTGAATGATACAGTAGCTTTCGTGATTAACCACTGTCTCTGGCCGTAAGCCTTTTCTATAGATCGACGCGCGTTTAAAGTATGGCTTTTCTGGAACGATGAATCTTACAATCATAGGCGGACAGGTATTCCTCCAGACAACGATTCAAAGTGATTGATTGCATTTCCTTGCTAGCGCCTAGAGGAACTTGTTAATCAGCTTCTATTCAAAGCGAACCAAATAATGGGCTTGCATGTGTGTATTGGAACAGGTATGTAGTGCTGCCTTGGTGAACATTCTAGACCGAAAGGAATGAGTGGTTACGCGGTGACACTTAACCGAGCATGCTATTGAAGGTGACACCGTTTTGGCTATTTGCACGGGTTAAAATTAGCACCAACATCGTTGTAAAAGATGTATGTTAATGCATAGTCTGGGCATTTTTGTTATCTTTTAAAGCAACTATATACCAAGTAAAATTTGCGTGCAAATTTAACACTGATATAATAATGACAGTTATGTAAACAATACAGTCTGAGCAAGACCATTATAACACAGCGCAAATGAATATGGCTGATATTAGCGCCGCAACTGTAGTTAACATTAGCGCGAGGGATGAAAGGAACGTGCTCACAAGTGAGTGTCTAGCCAGAATATATCAGCATCTACCAGGAATGCAATAGTGATAGCCAATATGGATGGCCCTAACTGTTCATCTTAAACGTCAGCAAGTGCTTATATAGCCGTCAATATTTATCCATAAACGCATCTGCAATGAGACAATGTACATGGAAAGCGCCAAGTCTGGTCTCGCCATCAATTCAAAAGACCTGCAAAACCATTGGCACTCATTCACCATGGGTGTGCTTGACATGCTAACTGACGTTTGTGCAAATATGTATTAGGTTGTTCTGCTGTGTACTGAGGTAATGTATCGATGAGTTGTAACGCAGCTAATAGCGGTTCTGTCGAACCAACCAGGGCCACCATGTTTTATTTGTAACCTAATTTGGCCTGTACTCATAGCAGGTGCATTTTGTACGACTCATTTGTAAAACAAAACCTCACCCACATCACCTATGTATAGCTCACCAACGATAGGATCTTCACTGTCCCGTGCTCTGACAGCATAGTGTTTATGAAAACATGCCAACATCTGTGGGTGAACAAATGGGACGGTTTCATTCACCCAATCTAACGACATAATGGTTGTAGTGTTGTTTTGTAGACTTACTGTTCATCTGTTGCACGCGTGCATTATATGCACATTCAGTTATAATTAATTATTAATGTCACAGCACACGTGCTTAACACAAGGCTCTATTCCTCACTGCATGGAACTATCACGTTATTAATCCACCAAACTCTGTTAGTCTAGGCAAGGCAAGTACGTGTCTGTAACAACGGCACCAATATCCGAAGTGAACAAAATATTGGCTCGCCAGTTGAGGCTCAACAGTTGAAGATAATTAAGGACAATATCGAATTGTGGAAACTAAGCTTTACAATGCGAGGCTTTTTGGTACGAGCAAAGAGTTTACTTTCAATCCCTAAAACATCACACTCTGACATTTATCCCTGTGGATATGAACCTGCATTCGCTTAAGACCAATGGTATGTAAGGAACGCCGATACTGGAATCCATCCCTTCCAGAGTATAGTTGGGACGTGTTTCCAGCTGTCATCCGCAAATGTCCTCACAAGCTTTGGTAATTGTAGTTATGTCAATACGCCGTCATCTACAAATCATCTGAATAACATTGAACTTAAAAGCTGCATAATTCTTAGATTAAAATTACTTTGACTCATAAGACACAACATATTGGTTATGACGATGGCTATGGATCACCAGAAAGACAAAAAATATTTTTCCTCTTCACAATAACTCTCATTCGATCTTAAGGTACCGGATGAAACAGTACTGATGTGTGTCGTCAAGGTACGTGTTCATTTTACGTGGGAAAGCGTGTGTTCTTAGTCAAGTTGTTCATTACGTTGCTTGCTAGGGCATTACGAGAATGATTGTAACTCTTTGACACATTATGCCATCATAAATCATAGCCATTCTGTGTCATTTTTCAGTTCGTTTTATATTACTTTCCACGAGACAAACTCTTTACGCGACTATTCCCACTAAACTGATAAGTCGCTTATTTTCTAGAACTCACTAACCCACTAGCTCTTCCGAGGATGCATTTGGTGTTATCTGCACAGAACGCTTACGAATGTTGCCACGTTATGTCGAATGGCAACGGATATTTAGTTACTGTAACTCTGTAGGGAATTGTAGTTTCACTGCAGTGTTTAAGATGAAAATATTTCCAATTGATGAAGTAAGTGTTAATGAAAAAACACCAGCCACTCCAAGCCATCCATTCATTCCCAACTATTTTACTTTGCACTCGTAAGCAGATAAACACCATTCAAATTCCGACTCGCTTTCATGGACGATGAATCTAATTGGACAAAGCCCTGTCAGGGACACGAGCGGCTAAGATGGATCTATTCCTCAACAGCGCTTACAATGCTACTTGAAAATACTGATACAGTTTATCAAATAGACTGAGCTGCGTGAACTCATTTACTTAAGTGCCTAATTAATTGATTAAACTATTCGTGACGTAATGATATGCAATGTTAATGATTCGATGTTAATGTTATTGTGTAAGCTAAGATAAATTGCTTCCAGCAAATACCAATAGTTATTGATGTGGCAAGTGTGTCACTAGCGAATGCACAATTACACTAATCGTCAGGATACATTGGCATTTGCAAGAAGTTAGAATTCTGGTAAGATTATATAAATCCTTGTCATTTTTGCACGAGAGCAATAGACGCGTGTATATTATGGATAGGTGCACAGTATTTGCTTGAGAGAATTATTCGATTTTAAAATCGTTAGCTAGCGTTATAATGTGGTTCAAGTGGGATATAAATTGAGGAACTTTTAAATAACTTTATATTGCTGTGTATAGTAATATAAGTAGCGAGTTGCGCCTGCAAAAAAGCGGGAGAGATGGGTATGCGTGTCAGAGGTAAATAGATACTACAGCTTCAGTAAGAAATGAATCGAAATGTATTCCATTCATTATGCAAACTACATCTAAATTTTTCTACTAGCGACTCAACCAACCACTTTTCAACACAGCTAATGCAATTCCAGTTAAAAAAGGGGCTTTAATTCAAATCCGCTGTAGTGGCTCATTTAATTAGACTTCCTTAGAGTGTTGCAACTCGGTTTGGGTGATTTAATTTATCTATGGCTTAAGATGCTCGTCGTTGCGTGATACATATTAAAGTAATTAAAGGCCCTCCTACGAATTTGCAAATGTATGAAATGAAAAATACATTGCTTTATTTCTGCGGACGATATATAGATAACTGATAGCAACCAATACGAATAAATCAAAATCTATGCTCGGAGAATGTCCTGATTTAATTTGAAATAGGTAGAGCTGAAATACGAATAACGACCGAAAACTACCGCACAGCCTAAATATTTACTAAATATATTGCTCATAATGAAACGTTAGAAAACATGAGTTAGCGCATTTTTCGGAAACGCGTCTGGCTATAGGGGTCTGACGGTCCATTCCAATGCGCTTTGATGAAACAAAGTACATAGCTGATGTACACAAACTTAGATCAATCAACCTGGCTTCCACCGATCATATCGTCAATAGTATTATTCAAACACAGGATCCCGACACAAAGATAAATCAGTCATCACATCAGACATAACAGTGAGATAACAATATCCAGCCAAAGATCCACCTTATATCAGGTATAACTGAGTTCCCATCTAGCAACAGCAATCTGCAACTTTGATACTAGTCAGCCATAAATAAGGGTTTATTTCTATGACCCATTCCAGATGTGTACCGCAAAATGCATGCCTAAACCAGCATTATGTATCACACCAGTATTGTTTACGCTAAAAATGCCAAACAATAACAGGCCAACCGATCGAATATGCAGCGGAGTGTTACGCTGCGTGTCGTAAAATATTATATGAATTGATGCGTTCACTACAAACCGTAGCAGCCAGCTATAATACGACAATAGCGATGAGCGGAATATAATTTCATTCCATTTCCAGCATTAACAGTCGCCTTGGCTGGTATGGCAAGTTGTTATGTTTATTTAACATTCAATAACCTATTCGGAAACCAAGACAATTAAAAAATATTACAGTCACTGCAAGCAGTGTTTTGTGCATCGGTACTCACAATTGCTCGGATGTGTCACCTCTTCACCTTCCTGCTCCTGAGCACCACAAGGCATTGCAACTTGGATAAGTTTTCATCTGGTTCTCTTTTTCCAAGACAATTAATGGTCTTGAATTAAAACAATTGCTCAAGCCATCACTGATCCATTCTAGCGTTCTAGCCTGTGTTCAAGAAGGTGGTGGTTGGAATTGTACTCCCCGCCACCGTCTTTGGTCTATGTGTTAATATTGACACAGGCTGGCTCCGGTTCATATTATAATTTTATCATATTTATCATATTGCGACTGTATACAAATCGTTTCCTTGATAAGAAGCACTGTAATGCTTTCCGTCTGGGTGGTGTCATTCTTCTACTCTTCCAACAACAACAAATACACGTCTGGCATTGAGAGCAGTTCGGCATCGCATGCTATATACATTACTCAATCAAGGAATAATACAAAGAGAGACGGAGGTATAAACAACTTCATTCAACATCGATTGCCTCGCTAACGCAGAAGCAGCAAGATAGACCACATTCTTATCGAAGACGATCTTAGTTAACTTCCAGTGATCAACAGGAATGCCGAGCACATGGTATATCAAATTATTTCCCTCCAATATGCATGTAAAACTACCTTTCGCGGGTGAAGAAGACATTACTTGTCATCTTCATATGTGATTTCTTGAGAATATCGAAGGGACGAAATACTGATGAGTACAACATAACTAGTCAAATCTAGACCAGTAGCACTGTGACGTCAGTTTTGTGACCACATTGAGTTCAATCCAATGGAAAATAGCTGTCGAGAGTTCTTGTTGCAAATGACGGTTTACAACAATATTTATAATGTCCAGCGTGTGGAGAAAAACAGCATTTTTAAAAAGTTGCCGATTGGATTAACCTTACGTGGTATTCTTACTTACATTTAGCAAATTAGGCCTTGGATTTAAAGAACATCGAGGTTTGCGGATTTCTTGTCAGTTTCAAATCTTTCATAAACGTCTACACTATTGATATGTGCTCAACTTATCTCTTTGCAGTTGATATATACTAATATGCGGATAGATTAAATTGGGCATAAGACGAATTGGGACATATATGACGGCACCGAAAACCAACTCAAATGTTCGGGTTGATGGTTCAGTTGAATTATATGTACTACAACTTCGAAACTCATATCAAACAACCAGATAGCAAGTGGGTAGCCAATATGATAGTAGTCAAATAAACTTTGTATCAAAAACGAAATCGCCCATGAGCCCGTTTGAAGTGTATTAGTATGAAATGATTGCTCAGTATCCAGATCTCTGTCGACCAAAGATTCTCAGGAAACTGCACATGATGGTTTCTGAATTTTCTGGCGTGCAACAGAGCTAGTACTGGTGGGTATTACATTTGATGGTAATCGTGGGAAAATACATTATTGTGACGAGAAGGGGTCTCGTTGGCACTCCGAGCCTACCCGTCATAACGCAGATGTTGCTCAGTGAGTGTAGTTTCACTTTCTATATTCATGAATGTCAACATCCGGTTATGTTGGCTGCGCATTTGGATATCTGTGAACAGGCCGAAGCTAGACCGGGTCACACCGGTTTGGTTTCTCCTTCCACGGACTGTCAAATAGTGCAGCCTGTTTTGCCTGTGTCTTTATTTTATTTGTAATTGCATGTTAGACTCTCTCAGGTGAGATGGTCTGTTTTTTTATCATTATATTTCGTCATGAGTTCTGTTACTTTTAACTGATGGCTTTAGGTTTGTATTTGAATGTTGACGTGGTAAAAAGTAGGGCGGATAGCGTCCTTTACGTAGTTTTCGCGCCAGTTCCATTTTAGTCTCGGACCCTAGAAGACGTGTCTGAAGATAACGTGAAAGTTTGACTGATTGTTTCGTCCCTAGAAAGGTGAGCCGGTGTTGTGGTTAGGTGGTGAAAACAACCCCCAACACTGGCAATATTAGTCAGTGAATAATAACTTTTACATGTGATATTTACTATAGTTGTATGTAGTTGGGATTCGCGCGTAGGAATTGGAGTGTGAGGGACCATTTTGTTACTTTGATCATTTGCATGTGTTGCGCTGGGTTGGAGGCAAATAGCTACCCCCGGTATTGATTTTTGTATCCCTCAGTACTTTATATTATTGTGTCGGGTTGTTGGCGAACAGCCACCCCCTGATTGGTATCCATATCACCTTGTTTGTGTTTAATGTGAGAGCATTGGCGCTGCTCTCAATCAAGTTAATCTCTGCCCTATTTAATATACTTAACCCGAATAAAGGCTTCATTTTATATCTATATACTCTTCCTCAAACCTGTAGATTGTTCTTCTGGCTGACTTGGTAATCATAACGGTCCACCCCTTGCATTCCACCAATTACCACAGTTCAACAATAAACGAAAGATGAACATCAAAGAGCTTTAACGATATAATATAGATTTCGAAACTGTCTTACTTGCCAAGATAATTGTGCAATGCACTAACAAATAGCTTGCTTAAATGCGATTTATCACAAATCTGACCTGCAAACCATAAAAACATATTGGCAAATGTGCGATGAGAGATTTTCTAAAACAATTAAATAATTACTTTGTCAACCTCATACAATTCTGCTCATATCATAGTGCCATTTTGGTGTAGGTTAATGCACATACAATATCCGATTTTATGCCTAAATGAATACAAATTGCATCTATATGCACGTTTTAGTTTTGATAAGACGTTCGTTAACTCAGAATGTATGGCTATGGCAAGCCTTTAACTTCAACGAAAAGAATTACATGAAAGTGGTCGCTAATAAATGTCTTGCAAAGACAACACCATGCCTAAACAGAGCACCATAAATGCCATGCTGCATGAATATGTGTTCTAAGTCTGCGCCAGCGTGGACTTGTACACATATGTTCTGTATATAACCATATTAGGCAAATGACAATTACCAGGCATATACGCCAGGTATCCATACTGTTATACGTAACTTACATAATGCTTAGGTTATGAAAAACAGCTTGTGCGTCATTGTGGGAATAGACTGTGCAATTTCATTTTGCACACCAGGACCCATGTGTGACATTTGGAGAGACATGTATCTAAATTGCCAGATTTACTTGTTAAGTACGCTATTCGCACTCTTACTTCAGCTAATTCAATACAATATCTAGGCTGCAATTTGATCAGAATCACGCGACGCACCAGAAACTGCAACTCAATTAGATATATTTAGCACATCCCGCACTATTTTAGTGGTCCGCCGCTTTAATTGCCTTGCACGCTGACAGATTCTGAAAAAGAACGATGAATACTCAATATATGAAAATCTCTAAGTATAAACAAATACAGCTATGGTCTACTAAAGCAAGGCTTAATACCGATGTGGAAACGGCTGCTAACCCACTGCTTAAGTATGTTACATTATGATTTGAGCACCCAGGTATTTAGACAAACGCATCTTGTTGCCGCTTGAGTGCAGCTGTGATAGTATTAATGTAATAATGGCATGCCTTCATGCAGTAAATGATGTATCACCTGAATACGTATGACCACCGCATTTCATTTATGACGCATAAGTAGCAAATACAGCAACATACGAAATGTAAAAGGCTCCATTCCTACTGGCACAGTCAAACTCTACCCCTCTTTATAGACATTAATATACACATTGGATCAGATTTACGATATCTGAGAAATTAACGGTCAGTCTATTAAGACAGTCATCATAAACAACATACTTTGCAACTTAAGTTTATGCAAATTATGATCTTGCTGATCCCTCTGGGTTTGAATTCGTGAGGGCGGGTCATTTCAATGACTAACTTAGTGTTCATCTTAAGTTACATTGCAATCGTGTCCTTTCTCTGAACCAGCATATAATCCTTCTATCTCTCCACAACTTCGCCCAACGTATTTTATCACACTATGATGGCCTGATAACTATGGTATCTAGAAAATCAATTTCTATCGTATCAAGCTATAACCTGTGTAGCAGATAAATCACAATCGCCATCATACTTGCTAAAAACAACGATGGGAATAGCTGTCGTATTCATAGTCGATTTACCGAGCAGATCGCAATGCGATAATCCTGCTGATACAGAGATAGACAAGGTCAATATCCGTTTAGAAACAGCATCGATTTCAATTTCCGGGTCTAAATGGGGAAAATTGCTCCCTGGTGTCCCTTGCTTTAGCCTTTAATCTATCACATATACAGAATGGCGATTAGGTACATGATTATACGCACCTTACTCGGAATGATAGACGTCATAGAATGCGCTATAAGGTCAATTCAGTCCTATGTGTCTAGTTATGCTTCTTGGGCCACACGCTCATGTTAATAGGATTGAAGCTGAATGACATTCAATATTTTATCTTATTTATTGCAATGTGCACTGATTGACGTAGTGTCTCTTGAATGACACCTAGAATGTCACCCGTTGCATATATCAATACCGCGCCCGACGCGCTTATACATTTAAGTCTAACCGGACAACAGATCGCAGGTTTAAGCAACAATAGCTGCTATAAATACTCAAGCAATGCGTGGATATTGTTACATATGCGTCGAAGATGTATTTAACACCAATACATATTTATACAGACCAAGATAACGACGAAATAAACAGTCAAAACGAGCCGAGACTAATACTAATAGACGAGTACGATTAGCGTTTTTTTAACGGTGATGGCTGATAGGGAAAGGCTTCAGTGTACATTCATTGGCGCATCTGCGACGAGAACATGATGTACTTTTGTAGGCACTAATTGTTCTCTCAGGATAAAAGAACACAGCAAATGTCAGATCTACGCTCGCCGCCACAAGTATTACTCCCTAACGAAGCATCAGCATGGTGTTTCACATAGTAGTTGGCGTCTGTGGATAGATGCATTATTTTGCTTTGCTATATACTATGGTAATCAAGTGCTGGATGAAATCCACTAGGACCACCAAACTTCATTCGTCGTAAACGTACCACTCCAGATTGAATCTGTAGCTATTGTATTTCTATGTAATATTTTGTTTGTCAATTAATCAACATTGAACTTTTTGCAACTCCCAATAAAGCTTGACAACGACGACCGAGAGAGGAAGTCATTTAATGCCGTGTATTCAGAGTGAGGTTGTATAATCGTAACGCGTTGTAATACATGCATAAATATGTAATGCAGTATTGTGGCTGTGTTTCTCGGCATAATGTGAATTAGACGCTGACAGTAAGGAACCGATTCTCAATTGTGTAATAAACCGCAATTTGTTAAGGGACAGACATATCTAGCGCTTCCCCTCGCCAATGGCAGATGTTCAGGATATCGGGCACTTTAAGAATAGCACGCCTCACACAATCCACTTATTGAACTGCAAATACTCGCAATATGAAGGGTTATACCTCTACATGTTGGCGGCAGCTGAAGCTTGCATAATCGCCTGGATATGCGCAAAACATAATACTAATGCTGCTAATGTTTTAGAGCGGAAAATAATGTATATAGCCGCAAGGTACCAGGGAGACAAACAGAAGTATGGGAAAGATGGTCAGGCAGAGAGAGATGGCGAGATAGAAACCAAGAGAGAGATAGAGCCAGGGCGATATATATATATATATATATATATATATATATATATATATATATATATATATATATATATATATATATAGAGATATATATATATATATATATATATATATATATATATATATATATATATATATATATATATATATATATATATACATATATATATATATATATACATATATATATACGTATATATATATCTATATATATATATATATATCTAGAGAGAGAGAGAGAGAGAGAGAGAGAGAGAGAGAGAGAGAGAGAGAGAGAGAGAGAAGAGAGAGAGAGAGAGAGAGGGAGAGAGTTAGGGAGAGATAGGGAGAGATAGGGAGAGATGGGGGCGAGAGAGAAAGGGATTAAAAAGCTATCCGGTAACGGTACCAGAAACACATCAAATACATCTGAACGTGGAAAATAAGAACTAGTGGTAAAATAAAAAAGTATAAAACGTATTACCGAGAATGAATGAGGAATTCCGGGATCGCACTCTGCCGAACCAGGATCAAATTACGCCTAATTTAGTTCATAACGGCGTCCAACAAGTTTAATGTATATAAGCATAATGCAAGCTTCTGTCAGGCGTGACCACGTATGACATACAAACAAATAAGAAGCTGTGGAGAGTTTTCATCTACTTCTAATATTTGGCTACACTAACTGCCCTTAACGACGATGAATCAATACTTACCAAAGAACGCCAATAAATGACCAAACAAGACTAACTTATATGTTGCGATCATATTCCACAGTAACATAGAAGCCCTAACGATGACCGTCGTCGATGTCGCATCTACCGCCTACACTTAGGTGGTCGTTGGGGCATGAGATCCAGTTCCTTTTCCTCTCCCATCGCTACTAGAAGATGGTGATAATTATCACATGAATAAATAAGTAATGTTCAATACTGCGTCATTAAGGCCGGATAAAACACTTGTGCACAATGGTCAGCTGCGATTGTGCCTGAACCTTTGTGTCGAACAAACTCCTACTTAGCAACTAAATAGAATTAAGGACTTTCCGGTATTTCTTAAATCGTTATCTGTAACGCCTCTAGTGGCAATCACATGGCAACAAATTTTGGTTACACTTCTGTCAGTTTCCAAGCTAAACACCGTAAACTGTGACTTCCATCGTAAAGTACTCTATCGTTGAACACTGACAGTCTATGGAAGTGCTAATCAAAGAGCTTGGGATTCAGAGGTTCTATTATTTTTATGGATTTGACATATATTGCAGATCCCTCCTTAGAGGGGAACCGACACAAAGCAGACATAGCGCAACACTGTGACTGTAAAAATGACCAGGTAATCCTTTACATGAAATACCGCTGACGATACAAAATTTATCGAGAAAATGGTTAGCTAGGGATGGACGAAATAGAAAATCGAGACGTTTAACAGTCATAAAGAATTTGGAAGTCGCTCGGCTCATTGAATGATGTTTTAAAGCGCAAAGGTACCGTTTGCTGGCGTTGCGTAGGCTAAAATGGCTATCAGAAAATTCCAAATATTTGTGGTTATAAATAATTCGAAGCAATAATGAGTATGTGTAGTGGTGATAAGTACCGTCGGCAGTGTTTATACATATATATATATATATATATATATATATATATATATATATATATATATATATATATATATATATATATATATATATATATATATATATATATATATATATATATATATATATATATATATATATATATATATATATATATATATATATATATATATATATCATATATCACAAGTGAATGGTCGGCATTTGACGTTACAATAACAAAGGCGATACACGAAATGTTGCGATGGCCCAGTATTAACTGACTCGTGGTGAACTTCACCTGCAATCTTACTTCAACCATTCGCACCAACTTCTGATTCGTCGATAGGAACAGCTTTAATGGTCCCTGGCGTTAACAAATATGTAAAACAAACCAATTTTGACTCGTCCCTTAGCGAACTTGGATTAAGTATTGAAATGAATAGATAACGAACGATGTTTATTATCCAATGAGCGGCTTCAAAATGGAACTAATGATTGTAGTGGATTAATTGGTACGCAATACTTGGCGTGTATATTTATAACACATGCCACACATCGAAAAAGTACTTCCACGTTCATTAATGGGCGCATATGTCAAGGATGTGCAAATGTACTTAAGTACAAGAAGTTTCCGTGCGATGAAGAGCATGATATTAATGATCCTCAAGTTTCATACCGATTAATACAGCCAGTCTTTGTGTGTGTTTTAATGCTAACTAACTAACTAACCTGATAAGCTGTCGACGTCCTAGAACTCACCCGGGCCGCTCTTCAGAGAGTGCATTTGGAGTTATCTGCACTGAGGGCTTACAAATGTGTTCTCGACCAAATTGTTTGCTATTGATGGTGCAAGAATTGGTGATAAAACTACTATATTCATTACCAACTGAGTTAATGCAACACAATTTACATTGTTGATGGTAAGCAGATTAACAGGAGGCCATTCAAATACGTCCAAGCTTTCGTGAACGATAAATTTTACAGCTGATTCGATTTGCCAACAATATGCCAGAGAAACTGGCGACACTTAGAATGCTGCTTGTCGATGGTAATTTTAGAGGAAAGCTCCTTCTCAATACGGGTACTGATACAATTCACGAACAAACTGGCCACGGGTCAGTTAATACACCTGAAAGCCTTATTTATCCATGAAATCATTCTTGAGTCAATTAGTAAACATTATCTATGTCTAGTGGGACTAAACCGAATTGTCTATTATCATGATGCTGCTAATGGGATCCTTTGAACTTAACACCGGCACAATACTGCCAAGTATTTCAACGCTGCTGTATCCAGATATTAATTCATGAAGGTGGCGATCGGCTGCGCCTGGCCCACTGGTATCATCATCAGCAATTCAGAAATTGCACATATATGCATCCTTATCCAAAATGAAGAACATCCAAGTTTGTAATGCATGTATCCAACCAGGATAGTAAATACCTGTTCGCTTTAGGTTTACGCCATGTGCCAGATTTATTTACTACTTACGCGAGAGCAGCGCAATCTAAATGAACATCATGGTAATGTATGATTAATTACACGTAAGTACGTTATTGGACTGTAGCTTACATTGCCGCATCTGAGGTTTTGCATTTTAGAATATGGAGATATGCAGATGGGACTAACTTTGAGCAGAGTGACTATCTGTGTGAAAGACAGTTGTTTCTGTCTTCGATGAGGCATGGCTACCTTTCCTAAAGGTATGCTGGTTAAAGTGTGCAACGGAATATTGTCATAACGATGTGCAAATATATTATGATGCGATTATAATGTTATTGTACGGATTGAGGTAAATGGCGTACAGCAAATGTCCATAGCTATATATGAGGCGAGTGTGTTACTAGCAGATGAGCAGCTAGCTTATCAATGCCCAATTCGGAATACCTTGGTATTTGAAAGAAGTTAAGCCTTTAAAATCCAGGTCAGTTTATATGAAGCCTTCTCGGTCTGGCACTAGAACAAATAAGCATTGTACAGAGACAATAGACGCATGAACATGATGTGGGAGAGAAGTATTCTAATTTGATAATTTTAGCCAGCGTTATATTGTCATTCAAGTGGGATCTGTATTGCGGGATGTTAAATATCTTTACATGGTTGCATATTATAATCTGAGTAGCGAGTAACTGCCATAATGCTGCATTGGTGAGGTGTAAGGAGCGGTACCATGAGTTTGCATGAGCAGAATGAAATATATACTATAGCTTCAGGCAGAAATTTATAGAAATTAATTAAATTCAATATCCGACTGATAGAGATATTATTTTACGCATTGCAATCATATCATGTAGTTGCCTGAACAAACCATATCAAATCAACCAACCACTTTCTCTCGAGGCTAATCTTAATTCAGAAAAAAAGGCCGGTACAATTTTGGACGCATCAGCTTGCCACAGATTGACTTTGCAGCAGGTGTAATTGAGTTCCCATCTAGCAAACAGCAAACTTTGATGCTCTATCAGCACTCTTCCTTAGATTTGCATTGTTCATTGTTGACGCATCAAGCCTTAAATGCCTATTCAGGTATCAAATTAGCGTACATTTCTACGGCCCACTTCTGAAACGGACCACAAATCGCACGCCCAAACCAGCATTATGAATCACACCATTATTGTGTTATGCGACATAGGACGGCTGTAATGTATACGCTACATGAGCAATGATCAACACACCAAACCTCCACACGAACACTCGATGATAAACGAAACGGACCATAAATTAAAACTATAAATCACACCATTATTGTTCAATGCGACATAAGAAGACTCTAATTTATACGCTACATGAGTCGAATCTCCACATGAACACTCGATGACAAACCAATATGCGAATACGTCAGTTCAATCTGTAGCATGTCATACAGGAGAGATTTATTGCTGTTTATATTATTCATCCCATCACCTAATAATGCGAAAACGACATCGCGGAAATTTAGAATGACATCACTTTTTGTGCTGCAGGGTCAACATACAATTGCACCCATCCTCCAAATCACGCAATCCAGCAATAATGAACGCTTGATGATTTACATCGACCAAATATTCAACGGAATACATATATTAAATGGATTCATGCGATCACATAAAACCATAAAAGCCAGCAATAATACGACCGTGAGGACAACGCAATGAGCAGCATGAATATTAAACACGTTAACGATACTGCTTCTTATAACATATAAGCACATGCCAAATACCAGGTGCTTACACCCAATCAAAGCATTCATCACGGACTGTTTTGAAGCAGTCAATTGATATATGGTCAACTAAACCAAGATTAACGCCGACGTGCATTTAATAAAGATTTGAATACGCAAATGTTTAGACAAACTTGATTTGTTGCCTCTACAATACAGCAGTGATAGTATCGATGTAATGCTAACATTCATTTATGTAATACAAAATGATATAAATGGAAAAGTGGACAACTCATCTGTCACATTTACAATATCTTAGAAATTAACCATCAGTACAATTAGACAGCCATAATGCCTAGCGTGTTCTTGCGAGTCCCTCTGTTTGAATTCGTGAGGGTAGCGCATTGTAATGGCAAACAAAGAAGTCATCTTAAGTTGCAGTATCCCCGCTACAATCACGCACATATATGAACCTAGCATATAATGGTCCTATCGCTCCACAATGCCGAACGCATTTTATCACGTTACGATCGCCTGATAACTATGCCAACCAGACAACCAATTCATGTTGTTTCAATTTAGAACCTTTTTGGTAGGTAAGTTGCAATCGCAATTATTCTTACTCAGGATGACCAAGTGAGTAGCTGTCGTATTTGAAATTAATCTACTGAAGCTACGAAAGGTATGGAATTCTGCTAAAACAGAGACAGACAGCGCCAATACGGGCCCAGCATTGAAATTAGTTTAGTAACCTCATCGATCTCAATTTCCAGATTTAAATTGCCCTCTGTGGTCCTTGCTTAAGCCTTTTTGCAATCACATATACAATAAGGCGAAAACGTATCGGCCGTTTACTTAGAATAATAAACGTCAGAGTATACACTATAGGGTCAATTTGGTCTGATATGTCTAAATCTCCTAACGACGTAATAAACATAAAGGCTTGTAGGTTGTGTCATCGACAGGAGATTGTTATTCTCATTTGGGGCATTACGCCTATGGCAATCCGATATGAAAGGATTAAGGCTGAATAATATACTGTAGTTGATTTTGTTTATTGTTATGATCACCCTATATCGATGTGATGTATTCTTTGCATCACAGTATAAAAACCGATACATTTAATCATGAATATCATGCGTTTCAACAGAGCAAGCGATCTCACATGCCAGTGGGTACAAGTCTCCCCCTAGTCAGCTGTCGGGAGTGATAGATTGCATTTCCTGCTGCAACACCAAAGGAACTCTTTAATCAGCTTCCATGCTTGGCGCACCAAATAACAGGATTGTTTGTGTGGATTCTGACGGATCTGTTGCACTGTATCGGTTGTGCATTGAATAACTATATTGGCTGCCAATGACAAGTGTGAATTGACCAGTTTTCTGATTAATAAAAGACTGGGCATGCTAATATAAATCATACTGTTTCATTTATTCGAACATATAGAGCCGAATATATTCCCATTTGTTAATAGCCCGATATATATACACATTTCCTCTGGTTTTCCTGACATTCCCGCGAGCATATTGTGGTTTTTGTACGTAATTGCAAAGCATGTACATAGTGTCTCTAGAATGACAATGCCAACGGTTAAGTCTAACCGAATAACCGATCGCATGGTGAAGCAACAATGGCGAAGCAACAATAACAGCTATAAATATTATTCTGCTCAAAACAATCATGAAATCAGAATACCGGATAGTGTTACATTTCCAGCCAGGCTGTATATCACACAAGTACATGTTTGTCCAGATCATAACGAAAGAAACAGTGAACACGAGTCGAGACTAATACCTGCAGACTAATACAATATGCTGTATTTTCAAAGGTCTCGGCTAATTGGACAGGCGTCTCTGTGCATTAATCTGCGATGAAAACATGCAATACTGTTGTAGGCACTAATAAGGATATACGGACATGGCTAATGATAGGTCTGCTCTCACCGCCAAAAGAATTACTCACTAACAAAACAACTGCACACATTCATCACATAGTGTTTCGCATACTAATTGGTGTCTAGGAATAGATGCATTATCTTGCTTTGCTATTTACTGGGTTACATCCACCATGACCACCATATTACATTCGTCGTAAACGTATCACTCCAACTGCCTGATTCACGCATCAGATGGTAACTGTAGCTATAGATGGAATGCGTGATATTCTTTTTCCATGTAATATTCTGTCTGTCAGTTAATGATCAGTGCAACAGTTTGTGCGACTCCCTACAAAGCTTGACAACGACGACCGAGAGAACTTACTGCCCTGTAGTCAGATAGACTTTGTATCATCATAAAGTGTTTTATCTATGGGTCAACAAATGCAGATTATGGTTTTTTGTTTGGAAAAGTACTATATGTATTTGCAATAACAAACTATATGCAAACTATATATTCATATGATCAGAAGATTATTTTTTAATATTGAGGATTCGGATATAAGTTGAAATGTACCTTAGCCGGCCTTCCATTAAATGTGTCACTTGACAATTCATCGGAGCATTCAGCTGGTGATTTATGTTTGTGGTGCATACATCCCCTTAGTCAGATATTCCGAGTGATGGATTGCATTTCCTGTTGTGACACCAGGCCAACTCGTCAATCAGCTTCCTTTCAATGAGAACCAAATATTAGACTTGTTTGATTGCCTTCCGACTGATATGTAGCGCCGTATGGAATCACATTCTCGACCAACAGTGAGTATTAAGTAATGGCCGATCAACACATCATACTTAAGAGTGCACGCTGATATAAGTACAATCGTTGATGGTTACTCGAACGGGTGCAAATAAGTATAGTATGTTGCATCATGTTGAGTGGCTTGTAGATAATCCTGTAGTAACGGTTTTACATTCGTGTGTTATGTCATAGCATGGATGTGATACGGGTAGAACAGACATTACATGAGTATGATGTCAACAAATAGGTAGGAGTTACGGCTACCACACCTGAAGCGCTGATATTCTGAGGGCGTTCAATATGAGGAGATAGGCGCCTTGTTGAAACCAAGACGATTACATTATACCGAAACACTTGCATGCATTGATAACAGGATGTGTTAAGTTTGCCATCTGACGTATCAGTAAAGATGCATAGGTTGCTTATGAACATGGAGTGGAGACTCAGCAGGGATAGCAATATTTTTTTCAAATCCGCCAGCATCATAAAACTGCTTTGGCAAGATAATGTTACCCCCATATGGATTACTCACGCATCAGGTCAGACGCTTTAGCTGTAAAAATATCTCGTACTGTCCGTTAAGCATCCTCCAGAGCGTAATGAGGATGCATGCCGATTAATATTGGACATTGCAGCGGTTTGCCCGAATTCACTAACATGTCACTTCTTTTCATCCGACGGCTGTTACTAAGACACCAAGCATTGGAATATTTGATGAATTAAGCGACATATAGAGAGCCTAGTTAACACTTTGTCTAGTTAACGTTCTGAGCAAATCGTCGCCTTTTGATGTTTGATGTAGCTGTATTTCACCAATGACGAAATATAATAATTTAACTGCCGAAACACAATTGAGATTCCATGTATCCTTCTTACCGAATCCCTTCTTATCTTAGCATATAAACAACATGTCTCTTTACTGATGGGTCATCCGGCGTCACTAGAATCATGCCTGCCCTTAGCACTATATTTGTTTCTCTTGCGTCATTGTGCAATGGAAAGCCTTCTATCCATCATTAGAAAACCTGTCTATTTCTCCATATGCTTCTCTCACGCGTCAACACACACGACACACTACAGAAATATAACTGTGTTTCAGCACCCGAATATAGTCATGCAATTAAATACATATACAACATGAAATACAGATGTTCTGCTGTGGCTTAGTGCTAAAACAGTGTACGTGGTATGCCAGTAGTGATAGATTGTATATTACCATTATTTGCATATCTAGTAGATTGATATGGGGATTCGAATGGATTCCTTTCGCATAACCAATTACTAGCGTGTCGGTCCATAATGAGAGTTGCAGGGGACAATATATCCGAAGCCTTACTCAGTGATCAAGCTGGACCTGGCGAGCACCTAACGGATAATAGTCAATGCTCTCCATGACAAACAGTCTTAACGCGATAAGGAATGAAGTATAGAGCAATATCCTGCATCAGAACTAGTTTGCTTGCAATTGGATAATATGGATGCATTTGTTCAATCCAATGATTTTAGTAACAAACATGTTACTTTATCAATGCGAAGGCACTACACTATAGCGTTCAATATCAGGAAATAACATATAGATTGTCTACATGACACGTATACACTTTTTTAATTAGTTCGCCTCTCAATCGCTCTATCCATCCAACTCATATCCATGCATCATATGACATACCGTCCAATCTAATATGCTACCTATAAGACATTTTGCGATTGTCAGCTGTCAAATATGAATTAAGCTTCATCTTCTTTCTTATTTGGCTTCTCTCATCATATTGAAAAATTGGCATTGACATTCTCGTCATTCTCGTCACCCAAACACACAGTCTTTATTTTGCGACGACAAGTGCATCTAAGCCACACATCACGTAGGTACTTGGTATGAATGCTTATTCAATAGATATTTCCGCTATTAAGAAGCTTAAGTCACAATTATATAGCTTGTAGGGGACAAATGTTGAGTCGTTTCTATTGGCTGTATTATCGCTTGATCTTTATTCTAGTGGATATGATTAAAACCGGAAATTGAATTCGAATGATACAAGTCCACTAAAACGTTTTTGCCCGAGAGATACATGACCAGCTATGCACAAATCGCATTTGTTCAAGATAAAGGCAGCACGTGATGAGAGCATCTTATGAGCAATCTTATATAGGCGTATAAACGCTCAAAGATGCATGTCAAATCATGCATTTGTCTCTCATTTATGATCAAAGGCAGCATATGTAATCGATTTAAATGGGGGACCCTCAGCATGAACCGGCGAAGGAGCACTCTATCGTGAAGTATTAAATGGTTGTCATTGGTAATTAAATTTGATTATGACACATTATCTTAACATTAAGTTCCATTTGAAGCGTGAGCGGGAATGCTGAGTACATGTCTCTACATTAGAATATAGACTGATATAGGGCCACCTCTCGACTTCTTATACACATCGCATGATTGATATTGCGAAATGTGCTGTTTAGAGTGTCAAGGTGCCCCAGAGAAGACACAATTCACAAGAGATCATAAAATAGGATTGCTGCAGTCCTGGCAATTACATATCAAGGGCAGACTTAATTGGCAGCGCTAGTATCTAATTTACCGGAACCTAAGGAAGCTGCAACCGTTAGTGAGTTTCGTGATACTACTAAATAACATATGCGATCATTTTTAGAGCTTTGGTGGTATATACTCTTACTCACCAGACCAGAAACAAACGCACCTCCAACATCTTGTTGCATCGTAACCGCTATATTATGCTTATTTGACTCCAGCACAAAGGTTGTCAAATACAAATATGGTTGTGTTGAACAATATACATAATTAATGTCAATAAGTAGGGACATCTGATTGGATTCAACACTAGAAGGTTATGGGCATCAATCATTATTTGCAGCATTAAGATTCGCCTTAATGATATAAACAAAACAGTTAATGATCCATTAGGCAAAGTAAACGTCCAGGTCGAGCATAAAACTATTTTGGCATTGGAACAATAAGCGCAGCATAAAAACGCATTGGAACAATAAGCGCAGACCTGCAGTAGCTTCTTACTCTATATAAGGTGGAATGTTTGAGCTATCTTCAATTCATGGACACTACGGTCGCTAATTGGTTGACAAGCGTATACACATGCACTTCATCTAACTGACACGCAGTCAATAGGACTCTTTTCAAGATATATTACGAGGGCGTGAGACAAACTTTTGGTATCGATATTTGAGATAAACCGAGGAACATTTTGCTTTACACAAATTAATGTAATTTACATACATGCATGAATATCAAACACAGCTTATTAGTAGAGATGTACTGACACAAATATTTCGTTTAACATGTCAATCTGAAGTAGAACCTCAGATTAAATAACACCTAATTAGTAATTCGATCAAGGTGACATAAAATCTGATTAAAAGTTAATCTTATAATTTATAAGAGGAATAGTTCCCAATGAATTTTGACAGCTACTTTGCTAAGTGTTAGGCAATAACCCTGGCATGAATATTTACTTAAAAGTCTTGCCGATAGCCAGGGACTGTATGTTGGCAGGAATATCCCTATAACGTTTTATAACAAAGGCCTAGCTCGTCGTCACAAATGCATTAGATCAATCCATCTTACACAGTAAATGAGAACGATGTTTTCACTAGCGTGATGATGCATTGCAGGCTGCTTGTTTATGACCGCTTCATATAAGATCTGCTACAAAGTGTTCATCGCTGAATCCATTGCTGTGATACTGCAGTTAGCTCACAATATAGGAAATGTTCTTCAGTTAGCGTAAGGCTTTTTTGGCAAAGTTAGACAATAGAAGTTGCTAAATGAGACATATTGAACAATTTTCTAGGATATGTAAACTTTTGCTACTGCTACTTCCCACAAAGCACACCACAGGGCACTTTTTCGCATGTTAGCACCGTATTAATTCATCATATCAAACAAGGGCACATGTGGTCTCATTTAAGTCACAGACTGTTAATACTACAACTTTGGTTATTTCCGTCAGGGTCTTGTAGCTGAGTGTGGGGAAATGGTCAATGAAATCGAATGATATAGGCATTATGCGAAACAATAACCATACATGTTTTAGAAATACTGAAATAAAATTAATCGCAGTAACTAAATCCGGAATTATCAGGATTTAAGTATTTATTCGGAAGCAGGGCCTAACTTGTGCATACTATAGTACAGACATGTTTTAGTCTTACAGAACCTGAGAATAGTAGTGACATATTCAGAACTGGAATAACGTATTCGATAAACGACCGCGTTACACAGTAGCATAGTGTTAGTTTAGCACGGGTTCTCCACAAAATCAGGCAGGCAATTCTTTTATAATCTATTTGCTTTATAGTTGTTTATTGCCATGTAAACTTTTCCATGATCAATGACGAAACCTAAGAGTATAAGAGACTCGAATAACGGGATACTCATGCAAAATATTTTTATGATGTAATGGCTATTAACACTGTGTAACACTTTGAGATTTCGGGTGGTTTTAGGGACGGAACAAATTTATCGTAATAGACTTTGTGAGTGCGGGAGAAAAAAAGACCAAATACCGCTGTAGCCTGGCGAAGTGTCATACCCACTTAAATGGTACAACTACTAAACATTAACATAGCGTCAGTCATCATTGTACGATCTGATGTATCCAAGCCAAGCATTGTCATGTCAAAAATTACGCCAAAGTTCAGTGACCTGATATCGTTCTCATTTTATTGTGCGTACAATCAGCTATTTATTATGCTTGTTTGCAGGGAACAGCAAGATCAAGTTAATACGCAACGCGGGTGAGCTCTTATCTATGCCACTATACTGGTTCTTGGGTATTATCAAATCAAAACCCAGCGTAATAACTAATTCACCCGTCACCATTAGGAGATCGTAGGCTAATTTCTTAACGAAATAGATTACGAAGCATGGAGATCGACAGAGGTAGTCAAGAATACGTTTTGCAAATAATATCGCAGGATTCTATAGATCAAGGGCTATAACTAGAAGCCCTTTGTCAAATTTGGAGGGAATCAACAACTTTTACAGCTAGAAAATACAGCGGTAAATAGAGACAATTGTCTTGTGAGTAGCTTTTAATGTTATGTCGGTATCCAAGTCCAAGGTGTAGAAATCGACTCTTTGAAGTTTTGCATGCACTACATCATCCGCCTCAAATAAGGACCATTCAACATCAACGTGGCAGCATTGAAGAACGGCATCGCAAATAATATCATCTATTGATATATTACGAGAATTATTCATATAATTGAGAGCTACTGCGAACTGGCAAAGGTGCCTATTAATGATTAGGCAGATTAACTATTAAATTACAGGTCAGTATCAACCCGTGACCCACTTGTCGTGTAATTGCATTGCCAATAGATTCTGTCTGATTGAAGGGAAGCCTTTTTTATGTAAACTACTCCATTCCGCCATTGTTGCTACCCTTTTATCATACATCGGACAGTTGAGTTCAAATTGAGTTCGTATTGCTTGTTACATGATGTATGGAATACCTGGCCATCAACCCAGATCATAAGCATTTGAAAGCTACAAACTATTCAGACATCTATTCAATATATCCCAACGACGGGATGGTAGCAAACTTGTGTAGAAATACACATAACATTTCGTGTCATACTTTTGGACTGCCTCCTCAAAACGCACCCTTACATTACATGACTCGTAAATCCATTCATTTTGCACTACTGCAGTCTCTCCATTAAACACTATTCAGTCCGTTATTGCATGAGTAAGCTTGCTCTATTTTACCGCATGCTATAAAGGAGAATATTAATACTGGCATTCGCCTTCACCATCATCACATAACTGTCAGTCATGTTCGGATGCTTTGTTCCCTAACGGATTACCACAAGTCTTCAATCAGTGTTAACCTGTTGCCATTGATTGATTAATACCATCATAAAGGGTAAAATACAAGAGAAGCACCAGCCAATATTTACATGGCATACTATTCAAGCTTGGTTAAAAACACATTCCTTGTAGGCGTCTAGAATTACCGCGACTTTTCTATAAGAATTAAATCGAGAGTTGAACCTACCCAATTTTTTTCTTTCTCAGGGCTGCATTTGCGATTTCTGAAAGGTACCTTATCCATCAGAGAGTTCGGACACTTATCTCGCTTCGCCTAAGGGCATGGACAAGCACCTGATGTGTACTCATTACTTGCGTAAGTGGATTCGTAATGGTATATGTTAGAGAGGCCTTCATTGTGTACAGCATACAACACAGATTAATGCTTGGTGCAAATATGCAGAGTGGTTTGGTGGCTCGCATATATACACACACAAACACACTAACTCAGACAAACAAACAAACACAGACACACAAACGCACACAAACAAAAACACATACACAAAAACACACGTACACACACACATATATACCACATATTTGAACGTTATACCTACTACTCTACGAGAGTATTAGATTCGTTTTCCCATTATCTCAATTGCCATTGATATAATGCCTAAAGAAGATATCTACCTTTGACCATCATTGGGCAAAATAGTTTGAAAGATGATGCTTTGATGTCAAGTTAATTACCATCTCCTACATCATGGAGCGCACGTGATCTAAGAATAAATGATAACTAGTTTAAGTACTTCCTTGATATATTAATTACTGTTTTTTTCCCTACTTACCCTTGAACGACAAAAGTTAGTTTCTGATCTACTTAATCAGGCTATATTGATGCACGAGAACAAAAACTTTTCAGAATGCTACAACAAACACCTTAAGGCCGCTTCTGAAATAATATCAACAGCAAGCTCTATGTGTTAAGGGTAGGTAAGCAATCTATCATCTATCATGCTGAACTGCCACTAGGGGAGGCATCTGTCGTAGAAAGACGTATTACGCTTTAATTCACATCTATCAAATACAAAAGTAAACGTGCGATGCAGTAGCGCCGGTGGATTTCACATACCGTAAGTCGAACGATCATCACTATGATGGTTCCATATAGTAAAACTTCAAGATATATGTCTACTCCCCTAATCGTCCATGATTATAGCAATGGCTCAGACATATATATTTATCGCCATGAGTCCTTGATAAAACTAGCATGGACCGACCTGACGTTATTAAGCAGATGTTTGATTACAATCGGACATTTTGCTGCTTAATGGCAATAAATGTCGTTACTCAGTCCCACTAGTTCCATCCGAATAATGTAACGTGCACCACTGTAGGCTGGATGCTCTGCGCTGCCGGTTTACTGACGAACTGTATCTTTGCTACTTTATAGGGGCATGCCAAGTATAGCTGAGGAATTACTCTGTCATATTCAGCCGTTTTGTGGGCATTTTGTGTCGAATCAACTGAGCTGTCATTCATCATTCATGACGACAAAGCGCTTTTGAACGGTTAACTATTAATCGCACGGGTATCGTATCAAACATGTCACATATCCTTTGCTATGAATGAATAGAAAACCTGCAACGGTGTAATGACTAAAATGTGGCCAATAATTTCTGTTAGTTGATCATTAACACACAAGTAGCCCCAGTAGTAAGTAATTGTATAAAGAAAAGAATGCATTTACCTTAATGCATCATTATTGTTCTTCGACATGACGTTGCATCTATAGTTCCGAATATGTACAAATAAACCGACTCTTTGCATAATATTGTAATGTCAGAAATTACTCTTTGTACTTGTTTTGCTAGCGCTTAGAAGCACCTGAGTATTTGCCAAGCTGTAGCTAGATCGTGAAAGCATCCATACTTGACTTTTGATTGACACTTATCTGGCACGAGAAGATAAAGATAAATTACAGCATTGAATTGGCTAAACATGACTAATCATTAGGATAATAAGAATCAATGTCCCTTGAACGTGCATACAATATATTTTATGTACAAGTCACGCCGCTCTAGTGTCTTACCATGCAGTTCAAACTATGGCTGTCAAAACAACTGGCCCTCGCCACACTAAACAATTTAATCAACTGACATGTCGTACTGTTCTGTTTGTGCCTACAACGACTAATCAACATAAAGTATCATATCAGTATCACATAACAGTTTCTAATCTCCTCATTTGTAGTCAGTGACCACATGGATTGACATGAAATATACCGACATTAGTGTCTGTGGTATGGCAAAACAAAACAAATTCCCTTGGGTTTGTCATCAACAAGGACGCGAGACGGGCGTTTTCTTACGATTAACTACTATGACTTCTGCACAAAACACGATTTCATTGAAAAACATTGTTAAGCATCATTTGCCTAGAGTTGTGATATAAAAAATGCAGGACGAGATTATGTCAAGTGATCGATTATTTCCCTCCCTACGTCAATAACCACATGCAGGTGTTGTCTTATGCGCACAAGCTTACACTATCAACGCAATAGAGCTCACTTGCGTTGCTGTATCAATGCTTTTTCAATCAACATCAATCAATGGGAAGGGCGGAATTGCACCGGAAACTCCTTAGATAAGTTACAAGAAGAGTCCTGTGTTGCATCTGTAGATATGAATTTCGCAAAACCAGTTTTATCGACGCATCACATAGTAATCTGACTAAGGTGTTTTCCCTGTCAATAAGAAGACCCCCACCCCCTTCCGCATTCTCTTATTTTCTAATACATCTTTTTGTTGACCCGTTTCTTTGGATCTCCACTTGATTGACTCTTCCTAACCTTGCCACCAACAAAAGTCAAATTAGATTTGCATCCCAATCAATAATGTAGATACAGTAGCTCACAGCTTACATCGGTAGTGGTCATCTTTGTAATATCGACGTTTTTGTTAACGCCGTAATTATCTCATTTTGTTGCACCAGACAAACGTATCATTATGCTATGCCAGCATAGAAATAACATACATTTGAGAGCTAAGGCCCCAATATGATCATATGACTGAAATGCGTTTCTTATACAGCAACACTCTTCATTTTACTACTAAAAACGTTTTGAATGTAACGCTACAATAATTTGGCTACCACTCATTGTATATTAATTGTTGTCTTGCAGCAGACTAGTGTTGCGACAACTTGCCAAGAACTGAATATCTGGCATGAAGAAATGCCACACAAAATGCAGTAAAACTTTGTCATTGGTGTGCTGGGGTAATAAATGCCCTAAAACCAACGTCAAGGGAGATATCATCGTAAATTGGTGGGCCCATTTTGACTCGCTGAAGTCATATGCACATTCTGGAAATTGTACATTACAGTCAGTGTAAGTACTGGTCAGACAAAAGAATCATCCTAGCATGGAATATGAGGTAGGTTTCATTGAATCATTGAACCAATCATTGGATTGATCCAAATTGCAAGAATCACTTTCCATATTGCTGTAAACAGTTAAGAAATGAATATGAGGACTATTGCAGTTTCTAACGCTCAATTTGCGCTTCCCTGAAAGCTGGCTTTAACTATTTGCGTGGATATGCTGGCCGCTTCATGAATAATTCTGCTCATCAATCACCTTCCAGTATTCTGAAGCTACCTTTTGAATTCAGGCCCAATCATATTGAGCCAATATTAGCAGATGACGATGACGTTCAGAACATATGTTCATCATCTTCTGTGTAAGTGTACCCAGAACTAGATTTTTTAGTCGACTCTAGCGAATCATTGCTTTTTTTGCGATACAAAACTAATATAATTTAAAAACAGATTGCAACCTCTGTGATGGATCACCTCTCGTAGCTAAGCCGCATTATGTCTGGGTGGATTGTTGCGCTACCTATACACGCAGTGGAAAATGTGCGTTAATTATGAGATGCAAATGACGTATACATAAGGCATTTAGTCGCTATATACCAGAGAGACCGCGGATACAACCTTTTATGAATGCAGCAAGGCGTTAAGGAAATACCTAAATTGTAGTTTATCTTATTCTACATGGAGTAATCCGCCCATATTAGAACAAGTCCAAGGTTCTCATATAAACAGTTTTCATAGCGTTCCAGATATTTGTCAAAATATGGTCACTTTGCCGTTGCTCTCAAATCAGAAGAATAGGATCTGAAACATTTATGCTTCTTTACTGTGCTGCGCTTTGAATCCTTCGTTTATAAATCGAATCTATGGGTTAGCAAATACTTTCGAGAACATAATCAGCCCCCGATATAAATACCGACACGCTTAATTCCATTGATTTTGCCTTAAAGATTATTTAATTAAAGAAAACAAAATATGCATCAGCGTTACACTACCGTTGATCGTATTACTTAAATGGTAATCGTGTGGCATTACACATCCGTTAACACAGCGACGTGCATTATAAGCACTCAAAACCTCAAAGAAATCATATAATATTATCGACGCAGGCCGTTTCATTAGATTAAGGTATAAATCGTGGGTAAATTCACAAACGACCGATGCTGCAATATTGGATACAAGCGCTGCCACAAATATTTTAGCCTTGATACCTTGTTCCCTGCACTTCCGCCAGTCTGTTTTATTGTCTTCTGTGCTTTATGTCTACTCGGTGGCATATAGGCACTTTACATTGTAATATCGATCAACAATGCATCATTTTGTGCAAAACATCTGGAGGAGATCCACCGCAAGTCACACAGATACCACAATTTCCAAATTTGAGACTCAAATGACGCACTCAACATCCCCTCTCAGGCTAGGAATGGAAATGGTACTTATCATCTGCTTTGTTAGACCCCCTCCCCCACCAAACCCAGTGTAATGTCGCATTTGTACTTACACTATGGTGTGGCTGTGTGGCGAACCAGTGCGTAATTAACTTAGTGTAAGGCATTCTGGCTCATAGTTGTGATTAGCCTGCTTGTGCGCGGGTTGCCCAATGACTATGGCGGTGCCTGCATAGTCGAGCGGTAATGGCTGAACGTTCGGATTGTTATTCACCACACCCTGAGGAATCGTTTGGGCATAAGTCTGCAAATATTAAGGGCCGTTTGCAGCAAGGTGTGCCATGTTTCCAAACGGAATATCAATGCGAATGAAGATGAGAATCAGTCTAAATTTAATCCGGCATGAATATTTAATTATTGATCTCGCCTTGCCTTGGTATGTTGAACGTACGGTTGTGCTATTGATGTGACATATACATGCGACAGTTCTGTGGTTTTGCGTTACCTTGATATCGTTTCGTCTTATGCTCTTGATCATTTATGTTTTGTGCGTTTATTGGGAGATTTCTGAATAGCAAGAATCTTTATCCAAATAGTAGCATGCTTTACGTTTTTGCATATTAGAATGAATAGACCAAGACACATCTATGAAGGAGCCGTTTTATTTGACAAAATTTCAGCCTCAACGGACACTCCTCTTAACATTGAGTATCTATCCCTGCCAACTAGATGCATACCACATAGGTAACTACAACATATTCTGTTCAATTTCCAGGGATTGTGCGTCGGTCAATTGCACCATTGCAAGTTGTAACATTTCCAATAATGCAGCGGAATAAACGGGGTTTAATTGTTATCACGCATTGCTTTGACAGCATAAACTTTGAATATAAAGCAAATCTATTATAAATGTCCACAAAACCTTCATCTGCGGGATGTACTCTCTGTGAAAATGTCCGTCTATGGCGACTGCTTTATACGAGATGTCCTTTAACTTAACGTTTCGCTATCAAAATATTAGTCATACAGATCTTTGCAATATGTGGTACGTGATTTATGTTTTAATTGTAATTCTATTCGCAGCAGCTCTGATGTATTGCTGGAGCTGCCGAGTGTATTTGTTTAAATCTTAAAACCAAGCAGACTGTATAATGTGGATAATTTGTTATCAAATATCAGATTGCTACGGCGACACATTGCAATAATCTTTCTAGATCCTACGTCTTTATATATTCAAGGATCAATAACTCCAACAACGTCTCATCAACACCATGCCTTGTGTGACAGGGACTAACACTTGACTTGTGGAAAGCACAATGCTCATCTGTGACTACACCTTCCATAGGATGAACCGTAATTGCAATTGACTGAGCCCACATGTATTATCGATGCACACGATACGCACTTGTAATAATGAAGACGAACTTATTAATTGCTTTGATATTTAAATTTAGGATGGAACGTTGCCTAAAGAGCCGAGACAGATGTTTTAACCTCGGAGGTCTGCATATAACTGATTTAAAAAGTGCTTTCCTCAACGGCTAAGACACGCTATCCGAATACTCATTGGACGTGCAGTAGCCAGGTTAGTGAGGCATGGTGCCATCGGACGTTGCCTGGGCAGGATGGCCACGTGGCTCAAGAATATGGAGTATATATGAGGAGAGGGTGGAAGTGGTAGGTGACAAGTAAGCCACTCGTGGATATGGGAAGCTGGTTTTTTTTTAATCAATATCAGCTGAAAGGGTGGTACTCCATAAGCTGATGACTGAGAGGGTACGTTATGATGATGGGTAGGTGTAGTGTTAGTTTGGCAATCAACACATCCTTCTACTTTTAACTGGATGAATATCCACAAAAGAAACTAGTTTTCTTCATGGGAGACAAAAAAAAAATGGGATATTTTAAACTAAGGGTTGGTTGATAAGAAAATGACTGTGTAGCAAATCTAAATGTGAAATAAACATTCCAGTGCACTTAAATTGTCATTTATTCTGGGGCGATTAATTGTAGTATTTGTACTCTCATTATTGTTATTCTATTGTTATTGTTGTGACTATTATTAATATAATCATTATTAAAGTTGTGGGTAGATGGTGTGTCGGCTGACCATAAGACTAAAGACGCTACTGAACAAGTATAAACTCTTAAATACTGTGAACAGAGCACGGCGTGGCAACCGCACTAAGCATAAATAAGGTTCTATGGTAACTACAAAAAACTCCAAGTACACATTTCTGTTGATGCATAGTCAGCTTGTAACCCGAAGCAGAGCTTGACAGGAAATCGAAGGGTATACCGTAATTTATCGACCCCTTAAGACAAGCTCGTGGCGTGAACTGTCAGCCTTCTGGAACATCAGCTAGAGCCACTGACCTCGCGCGTTCCTGAGGATTAACTGCTGGCCCTCGAAAGAAGGGGATGTGGCGCATGCTGTACAAGTCAGATGCTTTGTCCCCTCCTGGCGCACGCCATATATACGGGGAAGGTGTCTCTGATTGGCTTACCAAATTTTACAGACAGCCGAAGCGCATCCTCAGCTCGGCTGTGATCTGGGACAGAACTGTTCTAAACTCATTATACCAATCAGAGTGTGGAATTCCACCTTAATACACAAAATTTACAGGAGACACAATGCCAACCGAACGTTGTTACATTTGACTGAGATAATGACTGCCTTTTAGCAGAAGCTGACCACACAGGCTGGCGGTTTGTGTTCCTCATGAAGCAAGCAGCAGAAGCTGACCTTGCCACAGAGGCTGGTGGAGTGGGTGTACCAATGAAACACGCTATTGTCTTGAGCAGTAGCATTAGGCGTTACTTTGAAAGGCAGATACGTAGGTCGTTACTATCATACAACGTTTCCTTATTGATGTCTAGGTGGAACTGTTAAGGTCGTCCTATTTTGCGTTTGACTCCCGTTGCGACGCTGTGTATTCGACAGCGCCAGTCAAAAGGCTTATTGCAAGTGGCGGTCGTGAACGAGTCAGTTGATTTAACCCATGCAGCGCACATCGTTGGATGCAAGTTCATCGCATATGCTTATCCGCCGCGGTGGACATACCGTTCAAATGTTGCGCGCAATAAATGCGTCGTTGGCAATCAGAGAGCACATTTAAATTGTGCGCAAGATAATGACCAATCCCAGCTCTGTTTTTTTTTAACTCAGCAGTGCGTTGGCGCGCTTGGTTGGAAAAAAACAACCAGAATGGGTCGTCTCATTAACATATTATAATCGCTCATATTGACACATATATATATATGGGCATAGACGGCGCACTTCAGAATGGGTTGAGGGAGATACATGGTTAAGGAGGTCAATAAACATTTCAGAATGCTTGTATTGCATATGTTGTTCATCAGAAATAGCTCATTTTAACCATCTCCAAAACTACTTTAAATTTTGGAATCAGCTTACGAAGTTTTGCCTGAGGTACATAGATCGCGACACAACTTATACGGCCTCGATTAAAAGCACATTAAATACCAAACGGTCTGAAAACGGGCCTGTCCAAACATGAACGGCACAGCGTTTGACCAAATTATATTGCATTAACATGGTCTCGTGTCTGTTTAATACATTGTGCCGTCATTTTGGCTGTAGCTGATGAGTTAACAGCATGAAAATAACGAATGGAACCCTTAATGAGACAAGGGAGGTCCCTGTATCCATATAATTACCTTACAAGCGAGCGCTATGACATTATGCTGTACTGGTTTGATTCAAGCGCCGTCATAGCCCTCGTTTGGTAATAAGCAAATTGACCCTCGATGAGAGATGATTTTTGAAACAAGCTGGTAGTGATATCTATCCTAAATGTCATAAATATTAAATGCGTTAATAAATCGTGAGCATTAGACTCCTGATTGGCTTATTCAGTTGCGCGATAGTAATTCCTGATCTATGATTGTAGGATTAAGTTGCACACAGCTACACATTAAAATACGCGCAACAGTTGAACTGAACATAATGTCCACCACGGCCAATCATAATCGCAGGCCAGCTAATGGGAACAGATCGATTTCGCCGGAGTGTTTTATGACTAGTGTGGCATTGCAGGTACGTGGACCTCCTGTTAATGTAACATCAGCTGTCTTTAGAATCAGCCGTGTCATTAATGGGCTGCGTATATGTAGGCCCGGGTACGAAGCTTGCGATCTTAGTGCCCTTCGTAATGTACCGGGATTTACGAGATGAGTGGGATTGAGATTATAGCACAATTAAAACAGGTTAAATTGACTTTTCAACTTACGATACTTGAATCCGTTCATAAGAAAGTATAGTAGCTATATCTTAACTACAACCAACAGTCTTAACATATTGTTGTAAATGGTATGACCAAATCCAGGTCCTTAAATCAAATGCGGTCATCAACAGATAAGTCAGGAGGTCACAATCATCAGCAGATGTACTGACCAAGTTAGCCAACTGGAGCATGACCTGCATTGCAATGACGGGTCTGCCGGAAAACATATGGTGCCTTTATGACGCAGGTTCGGAAGGGGTTATGTGTCAAATACGATAGTGTCGGGCCACTTTTCCTGATTCTGATAACAGGCGATGTTGCCATGGCAATGTTGCAGGCGCTAATATCATGTGAATTGGGTTTCCAGCTTATTGACACAGGTAGATAAAAGGAAGTGCCGGGGAGAAGTGTTAGCGGGAAATTTGATATATGTCCGTTGAGGAGTAGGGTCTCGAGAGAGTTAGGGAGATGACGCAAGGGCTGACAAGAAGCTTGTTTGAGGTAATGTCAGCAAAGATTTGACTAATGGAATGGGAGATTGTGGGAATGACCCGGGATTGGTAGAGGGTAATTTGGGGTCAAATATTGAAGATTTATTTGGTCTATCAGGGGTGGTGATGACAGGGCAGAAGCCTGTGTATGATCAGAGACAAGAGGGGCTGGTGGTAGCGAGAAAAAATTCAGTGTTGATTCAAAGCTTGAAAGAGTTGGTGATATTTGTGCTGGCGAGACAGAAGTCGGTATAAAATCAGAACTGGGAGGACTGTTATCGACAGGGTAGTGGGGCTAGGAAGGATTTGGAACGGGACGACCAAAGTTAGTGGGGATTCAAACGATGTGACATTTTCAATTCTCATGGGACGTGCAGCAGCCAGGTTAGTGAGGTTTGGGCCTGTGGTCGTTGTCTGAGCAGGATGGTCATATGACTCTAGAATATAAGATTTGTATGAGGAAAGTGGGGAAGTGGCAGGTCGCACATATGTCACGCGTGGATTGCGGAAGCTGGGGTTTATAATTGATATCAGCTGAAGGCTCCAATGCACCGCTATTATGGTATGAAAATGAGCACTTCCATCGCTGCTGCTGAATAGGTTTTTGACTCAATCCTCAGTCTTTGAAAATGGAGATTTAATGTAATTTCGTTGCAGTTAAATCAGAACGGACCCTGTTTCCTGTTGATTTTCACCTACATGTTATAATTAATCTACCGTAATGCATGAGTAGCTCTTTACTTCCATAATATACATCTGCACGATGATCGTGTGTCAGGGCACTTCAGTTCAGCAATAGCTGGGTATAGATTTAAGTGAGAGATAAAGTTAGACGTTGTGCAGGAAGCCCGAGATGGAGGATAACAAAGGGGTCATATCGAACTGCTTGAAAGTGTGATGATAGAGTATAGCTACGGATTGAAGACCGTGAAGGAGCGAAGTAAGCATGTGTACTATGGCCTAACAATGATTGACAGAATCATCGTATAGGACACGATAATTTAGGTTACATAAGATCAATTATAATAATCAAACACTGTTAAGCTGTTTTGTAATCATGGTTTCCATATAGCACCATAATTCATGAGATCAGTGCAATTCTCGTCTGTCAATGTGTTGGAATAATGTATTTTTATACTCTGGTAGATACAGGAATTAAATATTTTGAACCGACATCGGAAAGCCCGCTGCTGTAGCTTGTGCAATTCATTCTATAAGCAAATTCTTCTCTAAAAATAGACCTATTTGCAACAAAACTCCATTAACCAAATGCAATAGATTACCAAGTATATTGCTTATTAAAAAGTCATAGTCACAACGTATATCGTTTGCGTGATAACTTTATATCTGCACATAGGCTATTTTATCACTTGGGGTGCATGAGTAGATCGTATGATCTATTTGTACTCTCATTTATTAAGTCCTTTTGTGTGTCTGGTATATGCGGCATCTCGCCAACAGCGTCCTATTTCAGGTACTGTAATAGTTTGATAAATGGCCATACATATTTGAAACCCATCGTATATCAGAAATACTAACTGCGGCATTGTGTACTTAACTTCCTTAGCTTGAGTATATAACTCAATCCCACATTCCAGATAAAATAATGCTTTACATGGTCGATTACTCATCACATCACCACCATAAGAGGTAAATCAATGTAATGTTGTTATTGTTTGGGCCTTGTTAAGGGCTGTGATCGGATCATCCTGCTTCTATTAGCCATCACGTGAGGAATGTATTTCCCTGGTATCAGCTTCATTCATTGAATTAACTGGTAGAGGTCAGTACACTTGAGGTACGCCTTATTGATTGGCGTATTACGGTTTTCTTAGCGCAGATGAGCAATGTTATCTAGGTAAACATGAATAGGTTCGAAAGATCCGACGAGAGCACCTTTATGCGCTAATATCAATTGATGAGTGGTGAATAGGGCAAACGTCTTGATAAAATAGACACATAGCATATGATGCTTATACACGCTATTTGAAATGTTCTGGTTGGCTTTTGCTATCGCGTATTGGCTCCCTGGCAATACGATAATGAGTGGCTCACAACTCAATTGCCGTTTCATTGATGCCGCTTTAAAAACGCGCAGTGATTAATGTCTACCTTTCTACCTACATAAGTTACAAATGTATAGCCTAGTTTCGTTAAGTTAAAGTATTCAACCTTCACACAGGGTGGTTATGACAAAAGGAAGACAAGTAAACATCGATTGATGACGGTAGGATTATGGTTAGTATTGTGTAGGTACCGCATATGATGCTTGGTTAACACCCATTGTTGCATTGGAAAATACGTAATTATCGATCGATCATTTTACGTCTGAGTAAATATATAAATGTTCATTGCATGTACATGTTGCAGCTCAGCAGGTTACCATCGAAGCCCAACGGATGTGTTATAAATGCTATCAAGATAGCATACCCAGTACGATATCACAGTGCATCTGGTTTAGCATTGTGCTCTTTATTCCCGCCACAACTGTACATAAAGACTATCGTTTACCTCATTTGTAGTCGAGGTCTACACGGCCTGACATGGACAAAGCCACTAGCTTCAGGGTCAGTGGTATAGTTAAAAAGCGCCTTGGGGCATTCATTTATACAGAACAGGGACTGAAGTTCCTTTGTATATAATATATTGCACCTGTATTGATCCACTTCTGCTGTATGTCACCATATATTTACTCAGCTAAGATCGGATAATGGTAAATATTACGCAATGAACAGCTGCGTTAGAGATTATGTGTATGCTACCGGCACGTTTGCCGTTTGCCGTGTTTGGTATTTAACTACATCGATGTTTCGCTTCGTTCACGACCCAGTTTCTGTAAGATGATGTTACATGTGTTGATTAGTGAATGAATGATTAAGGACCAGCAGTCCGAGTAAAATCGCCACAATTGGTAGTTTATTCACTTAAGTACGTGCAAGCATATACATATACGAATAAATTCTGCTTTTTAGGTTATTTTGGAACTGAAATCATTAATCAAATTACACCAACTCTTGAATGTGCTTTAACGTTATTTTACTTAGCACAATGTTATACTGCACGTGCAGCTACCTGTCAAGTGTATTAATGCTATCGGCAGCAAATATCGTAGTAAAGAATAAACACAGTTCAGGCCTTTTTATTTTTACTTCTTATAATACCATCGATTTCGTGTAAGACCAGGATCGATGTTTTTAAATGGGCAGTGAATGTTTTGATGTCGGGCATCGTGGAGAGGTTGTATCGGCGGCCTCTCTCGTTTGTTGCGCGCGCTAGAGTCATCAAAAAGTTTGCCCAGTCCCTAACACCATTTGTTCTTACCACGGTGCGGTACAGCTTCACTCATGTACTTCAATAGAAGTGCCTCATCTCAATCACGTTGACAGTACATTGGCATCTCCCCCTGAGGGGGATTTGACACAAAGCCCCATTAACCAAGATACATCCCGGCAAGAGCATTACATCCTGTTCGAAATTATCGGTCCGCAGAACCATGACGTGATTAGCGTCTGGCGAGCCAATCAACCCACTGACTGGCGATTGGCATTAAGCATCTTTCTCCAAGAGTCACGCAAGTTAATCAACCGACTACATCGCAACCTCGCTCTGTTTTTCAATTGCGCGACTGCGATATAATGGTAACGCTATATCTGAATAGAATACAGTGTTGCGATGGATGTGCTGTTTCCACCATGTAAGAGAATAATTTGTCGTGTATCACGTGCAGAGTTGACACTGAGTCGTGTTTTGATTGATTATCGAAAATTATCGTTATTACCGCTTTCCGGCATATGATGGACTTGCACAATCCTGAGCTTATGGTAAGCTTTGAGCGCTACGAGTATACGAGTATACGAAATTCCCATTTAACAAAATAATGAAAGGTTTAAGCCCAAAGAGAGCCCCGGTGTGTACTGTACACCGTATTTAGAAAGTCAAGAAAATCGCTTTTTTATTTCCCTCCACCAATCATCACGTTCCAGTAAGTGCTCGCAGATGACAAACCCGTTTGCGTCTAAATCACTGTTCATGATAGAAACCAAATTGATTATAATGTATTATACTTCATGGAATATGGCAAGTTGCTCGCCACTTTTGTCATGTTAAAAGTATGTAATATATAGGGGTATAAGGACAGATACCGAATATCGTCAAGCTGGGTACAATGAGAGTTTATAATAAGCCAAGGACGGCGATACTAAACACTTTGTAGTGCTCATTGCACCGATTATCCTGTGCTATTGACATCCCTGATATAAGCTGTTGCCCTGCATATATGTGATCAGGCATAAGATAGTTGCCCATGGGTATATGATTTTTTGCGCGGCATGTGAGATCACTGCTCACGACAGTGATATGAATATCAGGCAATGGTGTTGTATAGGCATAATGTAGGACATTCAAGTGCAAACGGACCTATCATATTCTGTGACGTATACTTTGTAAGTATATTATAAAATATATATATACTATAAAATATATATATTATAGAAGCCATCCCTTTCTCATTGTTAATGCTCAACTGCTACCGTCCAATTTGGTACTTAATGGTCTCGCAGCAGCTCTAAACAATCACATAAAACACAATTGATGTGAAGGTCCGATTTACCAGCGACAATAAAGTGACCATACTGCATGTTTGCTTTCATCATCCAGTTTGTTTCAAAACCATAATCGGGATATCACCTTATACAGTAGGCAAGCGGACACGTTCGTTCGATTTTACTGACATTTGCCTTACCTCACTCGATACCCTTAACGACACAACATGCTTTGTATCCATTGTACTCCATGTCTCCATTACTATACTATACGTGTGAGTTTTCTATCGCACATTTTATTGCCCATTATATTAGAAGCCTGCACCAACAGTGCCCTCTTGTCAATTGTGCAAGATATCATGAATAGACATTCCGTAACAAAATAATGATGCGATGAATTATTCGGGAATTACGGCAAGCATTTCTCACTAACTGCAAAAAGGACCACATTCTGCAATCAACTGATCGATGCAAATGTTCCAAAATGTGACATACTTTACAATACTGTGGGTTTCTGATGCTGGAAAATATGCATCAAGCACTAGCAAAACAATGTTGAATTCGTGAACTACATTACGCCAAGGCCAACTGGTATAATTAAACGTCGGATCATCATCAATGGTTGCATCATGCTATTCACAGCTTCAAATGCAGTGTGCGTGATAATCTGTAAAGTATATATCGGTATTGTAGCACTTTCAAGCCGATATATAGTTTAGGTAAAGACAATACGGTAGTTGTAATACACGATGTGGCGTTCTCTGAGCAGCATTGGTGAATAGCTTCTGTAATCATTCTTCGTCGGCGCACATTGACTGAATGATGAGTAAAACGCAACTGCAATTAGCAGAAAACAGCACAAAACCGATAATTCAACTCTGTCTGTTAAAAGAGAATGGTATGGTGGAATATTTTTTTTCTAGGCAAATAGCTTTCTCCCATAACCAGTCATTTTCATTCAGCTGCAGTTTGGTATAAGCCAAGTTCTGGTAGTTATTAAGATGCTGACTTTTATCTATTTGATCAAGTTAATACAACGTTAACCTATTTGGCCGTGGGAAGTAAATGGCGTAATTACAATACAGCTAGAAATAAGGAACTTAAATGCCATGTAGTACCGATGTTTGACATTAGCTGATGATGGAACTGAAGTTGCTGCTTATCTGGTGTGTCATGGTTCTATATACTTTATAGGTTAATGCATATGGCTCTTGGTAGTTAGGCGCAGTTATATAGGTAACATTATGGGTTAGCTACTTTGAGGCAATGGAAGTCGCGAATTTGTGTGCATGCAATGGTTTGGCTATTTGCATCACAAATGATTAGGCCCTCCGTGGTGTACACAGTGATATCCATTTATGCGAGTGCACATAAGACAACTGATTATGGACAGCGAAATACATGATTTGACCAAGATATGAAATCGTGAATGGAGTTTGGGGCAAAGAGCCCTTATATAGTACGTCTGAAGATCCATAGCGAACCCCCTCAACTCTGCGAAGACATACAATAGCGTCCGATCAATTGGTGTTAAACCGTATTTGGATCAATGTTTGCCAGTTGTACTCATGCTTCTGAATTACTTATGCACGGCTAGCATCAATATACTATAAATTTACCTTTTCGCTGTGTCTAAGTATGTGCATCACTCAGTCATAATATGCGTGCACTGAACGTAATAATTACTATAAACTAAGTTCCCGCAGCAGCCCTGGAACATATTATGGCGTGTATGGGTGATGAATGACGATGAGAAGAATGGTGTTAAATACCGTTTCTTATTGGCCAATCTGATATACCAGGAAGTGGATCCATTACCAGTAATTGCGACATAGAACCCGTTGTATCTCTTAACCCCTTCTTAAACCAAAGTCAGATGGCTATCAGTGGTAATATGACGTATTTGCTATCTGCGTTACAGCTAAGTTAAATAGATGAGACCAAAGTAGCAGCTTAGATAGTCGATCAGCTTCACATTTATCAGTTAAGCTATACTAAGATATGATGGGTACGAATTACATTTGGGGCTTTGGAATGTTTCTGCAAATTACATAATCCAGGCACCGGATAAAAGTCGATAAGGATCTCCATTCATCTTTCTTGTCTTAACGTCCTGTTAAATAATATAGCGGGTTACTATGGCTCATTGGGCCAGGTACGATGAGCTCATTTCACATCTGCTAAGGCAACTACCGTTAAAAAGGATATCTCTAATTTATATTGCTAGCTCATATGCTAGGTGCTTGCGCGATACGTTGTTCCACAAAATAGTCAACTAAGTCCTCATATAATATATATTTTGTGGTGCAATTCTCTTCAGGACTCTTCGCTGAATGCTTTGCTGGATCGAAAATAGACTAAAGTAAGCGACAGAAGTCATTAGGTTTGTATTCAAAAAGTCGAAAAATTATTTGTCTCATTTGGAAATCCTCAGATTTTTTTTCGCTATGGAGACTGTCAATAAACTATTGTTTTATTCGAATATATCTCGTAACGCTCCATCTCACGTTCCTGATGTCAAATGCCTCGAAGAGAAAACGGGGCTGTTATATAACCCTTTCTCCTCTGCGGTTGGCAATAAACATAGGGTTACACATAACCAAACACTCGGCTCATACTAATGACTGAACTGTGCGATATTGCCTTTATGAATACTGAATTTCATTGATACCATCTAGTGTGACGGAGTATGTTGGTCTCTAGAATTCCATTTATAGTCCGAAAGCTGAGCGCAACGTTCATTAGATCAATTTATATTTTAAGTAATACACTGTGCAAGCTTACTAATACACTGTGCGAGCTTTGTCGAACCTCAGGGATATAATATGACCAGGATGCTCGTGTTCACAGTGAACTACGCTTGTTAAGTCATGATTGCCCATTTTGCACATAATATTATACTGCCCAATCTCTGTACAATTCAATGTCATATATTGTTAATACACATTGGTCCATGAACGCACTACAAAGGTCCTTTTATCATTGTTGAATAAGCATAACTTTGCGCGTGAACAGTTCAATATGCAGTATTGTGTGCGCATCATGGTCAAGACCCTTCATCAGTGTCCATAATGGATTGTAATACTTGCAATAGAATTGGTGTTGTTGCAAACGATGCATTACTATGTCCATTATCATGTTATGTATATATTGGTTACAAGCCGTTGCACAAAACTCTGAATTAACCACTATCTACGCAGTGATTGACGCTTCAATTATCACCTCAAGCTATTGAATGCCGCCAAGCAGTAGTGCATGGCGACTGCAAGTACAGTTCTTCTAAGTAATCGCTCAGCATCTAAGAACGTTGAAATGATACATACACCCAACCACACACTCAACTCAATCAAGTTAATAAGTCATCCAACAGACCACTCTTTTGCATAGTAGAACACATGCTAGTTATGAATATTGAGAACATTAATAGGCACATCAAACGAGAAGATGTATCAACTCTTCTGCTTTTCAATTTGTGATCACTAACGACAAGTGTTTGTATGTAGCGTATTGCAGATTACAAAGAGTCATAGTCAGACTTCATTCAATTGCTCTTCCTATTGTCATTCTCTGAGGCAGAAAGTTTGGAAGTGTTCAGAGAACTATCAAATTTGGAAAGCATTTGCAGTGCCACAGAGGGTTCATATTCACAATTATCTGCATATTTGGTAATTTAGACTTTCCGGTTTGGTTAGATTTGAATGCAGCTAGAAACAGGTGACCCCAATCCTCCGCCCTCATACCAATTAAGTGTTGCATGACGGATGCTTGGGTAAAAGAGACTAAGTGGCACCGGATGGACACAGATGATAAATGTTTGTCAAGGGACCCAGGTTAGAGCAGGCTGCAATAACCAGTCAACAAAGCCGTAGTGACATGACCCCTACCGCAGTGAAGGATTAGTTCAGTTGTTTACAATGTACTCTAAACTGAACAGAGCGAATTCTTGCCACCTGATTCAGTGAGCAATTCGCTAAAGTCAGAGTAACAAGGAGCTCACGTAGATTTCGTCATAAGGATTATGAATTACCGGCAACAGGACAGGTAGCTAATTAGAAAGCATATGGAGATATAAACATCCTGTTGATTAAATTAGTAAAATTGAGTGCATTGGAGAGACACACATGAATGACAGGGCAGGGTTCGGTGTCGGCTTATTTTATACAAATGATGATTTACGCTGCCAACATTATTCGTCATTTCCTGTTCGCATTAAGTTAAAAGACAATCAGTTATTCTAAAGAATGTAGTCACATATGAATCGCGTGGTAACGTCATTGCTTAACACTACCGCCTCGTAACAATATGCTGGCAATGTTACCCTGGAAAAACTTTGATTCAAGTCCGATACTAACGCAATGTCCTGCAATCTCTTGTTTGTCATTCATTCACATTATGAAATATAAAAGATAGGTCTGAGACATCAATGAAGATTAGTTTATGATGCGACGTCACAGTGACAATGACATGCGATATGGGATTAGTTTCCATGCATTGCTATTGCAAATAATTAGGCGTACAGTGATTAACACAGCGCAGTCCGCGGATATGATACAGAACGCACATGGTCTCTATGAATGTTAATAGTGAGAATTGACCGCGTTGCTGGTAACCGTTGTTTGTTTCTAGAATTAAAGGGACTATGCATGGGTGTGGTCATATGGTTTCTTGGTTCGATGTAGCTTTAATTGTGGTTACAACTTACTTGTATTGATCCGTTATGGAACAATCTGCTACAAATATTGCAGTCGCAGCTCGTCGGACTAATCACGCAGCATCTGGCTGCTCAATCTATGGCTGTGCTGGTTTTTGAAAACTACAAAACCATTGATTGAGCGACAAATCACCAACAAGCTTATCTTGGTAATCCCAGTAATCTGAACAGTAATTCAAAAGAGGCCATTACTTGCAGGAGGCTGCTTGTGCGTCGAACCGATGACGTCGCGGGCGACTCATTTTGTCCCGCCGGTCAATATTTTGCTAGTGAGAAACAAAGCGATACCGCCCTGTTCGCCGCAGATGTACTGCAAGAGAGAGGAAGTCGTGATAAAGTTAAGTTCTATATGTGCTCATTTCACCTGTTAATTGTTGGGAACACAATTATTACCACTGAGCAGACAAAACAAATGTTTGGCAGTCTCTAATGTTATAGTGGCCATGCGTGGGAAAACCTTCATTAATGTTATACCCCATTATCATATAATCAACAATTTCTAACCCCAACAAATATCAAACCAAATAATTCTAATGGTGTGAACAATGTTATATATGTATAAACACACTGAATATGTAACTAAGATCACATTGGTAAGACTTCCTTCGTGTATCTCGATGTACATTGACATACTTGTTTTGGGTAATGTACATTGATCGCCCAGCAGTATCATACTGCTCACCTACGCACGTCAGATGTAACAAGTCTATAATCACAGTCATTGATACCATAATCAAATGAATCAGGCAGAATTGACGTCTATATATATATACGGTATCACGAGAGAGTATTTTTTACTTTAGCCCCGACGCTCAAACCAGCCTGTGTAGCGGTGAATGTGAAATGGCCCAGTTTGAACACGACATTAATCACAAAATTTGATAAGATATGAGGTCGATAGCCATAGGGCAATTAATCAATAATATGCTATGATACATTACTTCTTTCCAGGAGGAGGTGGTTATAAAGAGCCTCTACCAACTGGATCGAATTAAATCAGATCACGTACGTACTGAGCGTTGCTGCCTTTATGGTATGAGGGGACCAATTGGTCGTCTGATAAGCCTACCATTGTGTAGCATTCTGTGATTGGTGATAATGAGGACGGAATGACATGACAAAAACTTGCTGGACTGATTTACAAAATTAGTTAGGTTTCAATGATTGGTTTCCACACCGTTCTATCCAAAACATTACCATCATATTATGGCACGATATGTTCTACCATGAGGTTGTGATTTGTGGGTTGTTCTGCTGTGTTTGGAGAGTGAAGTTATCATTTTGTACAGATATTTTAACACAAATCCCTGATTTACATATTCCTCGTCAAGTACATCCGATCTCAAATCATTAGAATTTTATGTGGCTATCTGCAGAACGTATGTCTACGTCTCTATGCTATTTAATTAATTAACCGAAATTAACTCGATTTCTTAATTGGATGTGGACACGCATTGTAGCATTTCATGCCACATAGTGTATATTTAAGCTGTTGTGCATTCCTGGAGCATTTAGGTAACTCTGCGATTACATGGGGTGATAACAAGACCGAATCGTCATTTGATCAGCACCCCTATTTCAAATGAACTTAGAGCAACCCCAATTTAACATTTCGCTGATGCATATATTCATGTCGATTACACGCTGTTTTGTTTCCCGGTACACCCATGCGTATTATGCAGATGGCAGTTTGGACAATAGTTGATTTATAGGCAAAGACATACTCAAATAACTACCCTCTTCTCGTGATAAACACACGCATGATGATCTTGTGAGCATACGCTACAGCTAAGGGAGAGTGAGTTAGATTCGACAAGCGAGGTCAGAACTGGAGGGCAATAAATGAGACAAATCGATCTGCGTGATGGTGTGATGCTACTGACGGGTGACCGGATGAAGAAGAAAGGGAGAAAACTCTTTGGACCAATTGTTGTTAAAATTGTCGCGACGAATTCGTCAAGTAAGAACAGGTTTGATCGAACAGATAAGCGGGTACAATGATAACACGCTATTCATTTGTGTTATAGTGACCATATATCTCTATAAAGCGTTAAAGATGTAAAAGCATCGCCTCATCTGACACTGCATGATAAAAGAATTCTTCAATTAGCCGATAGTGATCTAAAGTGATTATTTTACACTTTCTCTATTACTTGATTATTGCTTGACCATGCCCCACACAACCGGCTCGTTTTCCAGCCTGTTACTCAGCTGGGGGTTTGTGGCCTTCATGTCCTCCGCGAAACTGGTACAGTCCTTACCGCACACAGTTTGTATCAAATGTAGTCTTGGCCGTGCAAAATTAATGTTGCATGCGTCGTTCAAGTACTAACAGTTCACTAAGTTTATTTGTTCATTTTCACGAATCGACATTATCGCCGGCTGCTTGACTGCGTAGCAGCTATATCAGCAGAGCATGTCGATGAATTTAATTACTGGGTTGCTGAAACCCAAAGAAGCAGCATTGTTTTTGATATCCGGACATCGCGCAGCATACATGATATTAACTTTATTGTGATCATCAACACGACGATGTCAAAGATATGCATCTCCCCAGTCATAAAATATCTGTCTATACAGGGGTGAGGGGGGTTAGTTCATATCATCCGATCTATCTTTTGAACTGTTATAGAGTTTTGCATTAATACATATGAAGGGTTCACGATCTGTCGGGTTGTGTTTAACAAGACGAGAGCCTATCAGCCGTATGGATGTGACGGTGGCCTATGCGAAGTATATAGCGCTATCGTATTCAGAATGCACTCATCACCAACTCTTAAAAGCGTTAAGTTTAATATCATGTCGCCCTCCAGGCTTAGATTAAACAGACAATGGTTACATATGGTATATTCCATGCATGTAATACCAACAATACTACCCCTAAACAATGAGCATGTTGAACCCACTTTAGATACGAATAATCCCCCTTATATGAAGAGGAGCGTATATTGATATAGCCGCGAGGATAATTATCAGAAAGAAATCCAAGACAAATGTGCATAACTTCCAGCATCTGATGTACTTTAAAATTGGATGCATGTACAGCCACTTAAGAGGCGCTCCCTAAAATGAAATTGCCTGCGCCTCTAGACCCACGTATTATAGTGTCATGTGCTAGGCTGTGACACCAAGGCACTGTACATACCAATAATCCCCCTTTTATGAAGAGGAGCATATATTGGCATAGCCGCGAGGATAATTATCAGTTAGAAATCCAAGACATATGTGCAAATCTTCCCAGCATCCTGATGTACTTCGAAATTGGATGCACGTACAGCCACTGATGGGGCGCTCCCTAAGATGAAATATTATAGTGTCATGTGTTATTCTGTGGCACCAAGGCACTTAAAACTAAATTGCATTTTCTGGCCGAATTAAAGACAATGACGTCCGTGTTGAATTGTACGATGGGCGGACAAAAGTGCGTACCCTCCATGTACTATTACCGTCACAAACATGACACAAGGCAGATCTGAAACGCAGCAAGTAAAACAATAGGCTACACTCGAACCTGGCAACATGATCGATTACGTTGTCTGAGCCACAGCATATTCCATAACTTTCTTAATTGTTGACAATGTACTTAATAGTACTGTACACTATGTAACATATCCCCGTGTTGTTTAGAATAATGATTTTAAGTATTTAAGATTAAAAGTCTAAATGTCGCCGCATACATACGTGAGGGTATTCTGACAAAGCACGGACCTTGCCCAAGAGTGCGGTTTATGCAGTAAAACTACGATTACTCGGCACTTTGTACACGTGGAGAAAATGTACAGTTAACTGACACCGTAGGCCAAGATAGAATTGACAACGCATTGCTGCAGGTCTATGTGCCATACATTACCCATCATCTGAACCCAAGTTGACATGTAATTCAGCAATAAACTAATCAATCAGCCATGGCCTTACATGAGTCGGATATAACATAACACAGACCAATGATTGTCTTTTACAGCGGATCATATGTGTTGTTCTAATACTGCATGTATATTTTTTGCTTGTTTTACGTTCATTGTTGCATGGGTCGGAACATCGCTAGTGTTATTACTGCTATCAAGATAGCAAAACGCAGCCCACTGTTACATCTGGTATTCTATTGCGAATCAGCATCAACAGCGTTTGAATAGTGATTTCTTTACTTCTGCAACACATACAGACTTGCCTCATTTGTAGTCGATGTCCATACTGCTTAACATTTACAACCCACTAGCGTCAGGGTCACTGGTATAGTAAAACAAAGCAAGTACCTAAGGTCAGACATTCATGCGGAAGAGGGACTGGTATTGTTCCCCTGTGTGTAACGCACTGTAAATCTATTGATCCGTTTTGTTTATGTTTGTTGCCGTAAAATGGGATTGGAAAATCCTAAATATCATTATAACTGGACCATTAACAACCCTTGCATAGGCTGTTAAACTGTTAAAAAGGTCGTATGTAGGTAAAACATGATTTGCGTTTGTTCAGATTATGCACAGAATAGTTATGTGAATGTTAACAGGCATAGTAGTGCACATTTTTATGCTAAGGGGCACGTTGCAAAGAGAAGATTCGAACTGAAAACCGATATCAGTGACGTAGTGTATATTTTCCTTCGATGGCGATTAACAGATGATGGCATTTATATTATGTGCAGAATGAACACATTTGTAACCCGAACAGTCATTAATGCCATTTGGTTGCATCCAATGTTTCACCTCAACAGCTTTTTATGACTAATTAAACCACTCAGTAATCAGAGGTACCATATGATACGGTTCAGCAAAATAAATTATTGTGCCGTGACTACAATACAGCTTTATCAAAAGGCTGTAGGCGTCCACTTCAGATGAAGCATGCCATCCTTAACGATGCATAATGACGGCATTAGAGGCAATATCTAGGTTTGAAGCGATGCCGCTAACGTGATTGGACGAGTGTTGCTGTCGTAATAACTCGCTGCTGCTAAATAAGAGCACTGACCAATTTAATTTGACATACTTGCATGTATTCCTAATATAGCATCAGACCAAGATAGCAGCCAAAATAGAAAACCTCACGCTCATATCGTGGCACACCGTTGAGAATCTTATCTTAGATGATTATTCGGTCCAAGCAATCATGGAAAACGAGGTGATCAGTGGTTTATGAAGCAGTGTAAATAAACGCCAGTCTGACTATATCTCGCCTTGCCTAGATTATATTGCAGAACCTGACTGGTCAGGTGCGTACTACCTCTGCTATTATAATTTTGCAAATTTACCATAACGTATTATCAGCGCTAGAAACTCAACACGACAATAATTGTACAAAATATGGGGAATAAATGTCTATGTCACTAAGGACATTTACTATTGTAGGGAATCCGATGCATGGTATTGTGTAATACAAAGATACCATGACATGCTTCTTTGTTGTTTGGGATATTGCTCTTTACATATTAATGACAACATATATGTTGCTCAGTTGGCGAGAGGTGGATACACGGCAAAGGACACAGTAGGAGCTGTTCGGCAGAGGAAGGGCACGATAATCTTCGTCTGCTAGACCGAATCTTCCCTATACACCAAAGCAAGCATCGGGATAGTACGAAAATCAACACCCGTGAACGTTGTCAAACAAATAAGTGGTATGAGTAGAACAGTTTCTCAGTTCTAAGTCTTCGAACAAGCGTCTGGCTCTTCCTGCTAATGAAGTAAGCGCCACAAGCCTTAAGTGACCACATACACTTAATATCAAATTTATATGGTTGTTTAGTGAAGGACTAGGGGCGGGGGATAATACATGGAGAATTCGCCATTTCAAAACAGTTTTAGTTACCAGAAGCCAGTAATCAAAAGCCCTCATTCACCCTCGATGTGCAGTGATTGACACTTCAATTTACCCTTCATTCACACGAATGCCGCCAAGCGGTATTGCACGTGGAGGGTTGGTTGGGTTCAGCTTAACATATGACTTAGTTCATTATTTAAGCTCGAGACAGCCATAAGTACATTTAGACAGCTTAAGTTAACATCTTATCGCTCATAACCTTGTGCCGACCATCAGTACAGACCATCAGTAACCAGCGATAATTATGTCAAGTAACTCTGCTCGTCGGATGCCAAACTGCTCATCTCGCTGCACAAAAAATCAATACAAAAACCGCGAACGTAGATTTGGAATATGACTTTTATCGAAGTCAATGTTTTTACAAACACATAATTAACTCATGGTTTGTTGAATACTGTGATACTACGTCTCACACTGCTTAGCGCTGTTAGCGGCGATTGAGATTACTTACCCAGTGAAAGAAATAAAACGCACCAAATCAACAAACTAGTAACGATGGTATCAGCGTCAGTGATGGCGCAAAACACTGGAGGAACAAACAGGCAATAGCCATGTGCAAATAAAAGGAATCACTGGCAGCGGTATAATTGGTTTGATGCTTTACACAATGAGATGTCAGATAAATAGGTGCAAAAGACGAAGACCATCCGGTTCAGTTGGAGTTTCATGGGAATATTTAAATTGCTTATCCAGTAGTCAAGCCCTTAGAAGTGAAAACATCGTGTCGATTGCATCCTCTCGGTTAAACGCATGAAATAGATGCAGATAGAAGTGCCATGATGAGCTGATATACATTTTTGGAGTGCACGTTTTATTGTGGACTACCCAGTTTGAATAAAGAAGACCCTACTCAAATGTTTGGTAGATTTGATACTGCCCGGGGGTCAATATTGTGAGCAAAAGCCTGATCCTGCTCCATGACAAGTTTTGTACTCATATCCTAAATGAGGAACTGACTATTTCCTTCAATACCCTTTCATGCAAAAAATAAACAACATTCCCTGATTAAAAAACTGCCATTGACTTAATGTTCATGCAGAGGTAAACACTGTAATGACCTAGTTTCCAATAAGATGGAATTCGCGCTCATTATTATAGTTGTAAATATGTAAATAAACAAAGCGAGGTCGGCTCACATCTGGCTTTGCTCCCTTACAATTCAAGGTTCATCGAGAAAGCCTAACGAACGTTATTGTTATTTTGAAGCAGTACACGATTAAAGTAATTATATCCACAGAGCACTGGTCATGAATCTTATAACATTACTGTAATTAACAAACATCAGTCGTCTTTGCTCATTCTTAATTGTTTTTACTTTATTAATGACAAGAACAAGCCACCTTAAGGCAGCGGCTGCGCACTAGGTCAAGAGGTCGCATTGTCCCACCATTGACTTTGAAATTAATTGCATTGCAGACGCCTATGCATCAGCCTCAACCATGCGTATATTGAAAATAACTCGCACATCGTCTATTTCTTTGTGCAGAGGAGTATTCGTCATGTCATGTTTGCGTCATGTCAAAGAAGGCCATATTCTCACATTCATGCCTTCAAAGCAATATATCAGCGAATATTTTGATTAAACAAGTGGACTGATTTTTTTTGACGGAGTGGTATATTCTTTTGTGGAACAAGGTCTGCAAAATGTTGACGGTCCAATGAACAGTAATTGAAGGTCCAATAACTTGGACAGATCCAATAATAGCGATACTCATGCACAGTGTTGATTTGATCGCCCTTTTTTGGTAATGTAATTGGCAGAAATTAAATCTGCAATGAAAAGCACTAACTTCGTGTGCAAATTGCCCATATACTGACGGCTGGAAAAGAAATACATTTTGAGTTTGTAATCAGACCCCGACCGCCTCCCAAACTTTGCCAGTATAGATCAGACAGAGCAGAATATATTACCTGGCACGTTTGTTAACAACACAATCATAGGGTTTGATGGATCATGGATTGTAGGCGCCAATGATTCATACAAACCCTCCGTGAATCAATGTGTGACAGGTGGTTTGTCGTGCCCATTATATCAACCGACATTCATGATGTACAGTCGATTGCATGCTGTCTGATACGCCGTGAACTCAGCTTGATGAAGCTAATTACGAATGGGTAGAGTTAATTGTATCCTTTTTATGCATGCTGTTATTTCTTCCATATAGCTTCCACGAGAACGATGAACCCCGTCTGCATCCAGCCGTAACCTTTTCAATATTCGCATCAGTTGTCACGAACAACATTACTGCGTATTACTCTATGAAAGCATTGTGACTAACCAAGCAATTATTGAACAATGGCACATGATTAATTGCAAATATAGTAAGTGCTATATACGAATAAGGAGAAGTAACCCTTATCGTAGCTCTCAGGCTATTTCTCCCCAATTTCAGCCAAACAGCGGGTTTATGCATTCATTCTGTCACACAATGAATGGGCAATCACCGCATATTGCACCGGAGTTACAACTGCTTAAAGTAACAACCGAATTAACCTATTATCTATTCCTTCTATCGATTCATAAGCACGAGGCAAATAAAATCCATTGCATGAATAAAGCATTAACCATCAATTGACTGTCACTTGATTGGGAATAGCTGGTCGGCATAAGTAACCACAAGCATGTCGGATGATTGGGCTATGCAAGATTGTCGAACAATTTTGGTACCCCTAAACAACACTATTTAAAACAGAGTGATTGTTGTTTTATAGATGGGTGTCCAGTAAAAGCCCTCTATGACATCGGTAACGAAACAGGACATGTTAACTTGTGCATCGCAAGTTTTATGCTTGAAACTGCTTATAGTTTACTGATGACGATTTGAGTCACCATGATATCGTTGCAGAAAATGTCTACCTCATCAAACATTATGAATGTGAGACGCCCATCAAATCGCACTTCCCAATTTGCAAAATTTCTACCTCGGGGGACACGTTAATGAGCTAATAAATAAATACCTACTTATCGTAGACATATCGGCCATTATTAACATATCAGTTATCCGGTTTCTCCTGGATTTATGCTGGTGGAGCAACCAGCAAATATACCAAAATATCTTACTTGTATCCCTTATTATACGAAACTTTTGAAATGTTATCTCCTCTTATATGTCGAAGCACCTACGCATGTCAACAATTTTACGCCGTTCAGCAATCATCCAAAACTTTATGTATTCTTTCATAACCTCAGTTATTGCCTGTTGTCATAAGTCTCATTGCAGTCTGTACCTTTTTCAGAATATAAAATAATATCAAATGACCAGCACTAATTGACCATTATCTCGCGCAATGAGGTATTTAATGGCGTCAACGTGGGGTTAATGGTCAAACTGCAACTATACAAGCTATAAATTCACAGGTTGAAGGCATTCTAGTTCAAGTACTTTTCCATCATATCGTACTTGTTAACTGTTTGTATTGATCCCTATTATGCTACTGCAATTTTCGTCAAACCCCCGACCTACTGGCTCCAGCAAACGCTCGTGGTGCAGCCGTAGTCACTGCAATGTAAGGGGAGCAACCTAAACTAAACATCTATTCTGTTTGATAGAAAAAAATCCAGCAAAGGTTACTTGCCATACAGCACGCTAGTTGCATCATTTACTTCACTGATTTCATAGCTAAAATGTCTCTTCACCACCAATAGATGTCAATTGAACTCGTTGCTGTAAAGGCTGGCAGGAATATAATAGACATATAATACTTCGTGAGAATAAAGATCAGTGTCTGAAGGGTCAATCACCCACTACGCCGAATAGAACTAAATGTTTTTTAACAATAGCAGATTCCTCCGCCTTGTACATCTCAAGTATGTTGAATTGACGAATTAATGCCCTCTCGTTGCACGTCTTATATCACATTTATCGTTCTATGTGCCAGTTGTGGTTGAAGTAATGGTTTTCTGGCTGCACCATTTATCTCGCCCATCTGGCTTCATCTGATCAATAAAACATCACATAATGGGAACAAAGCTCTAGTTCAAAGCCGAGAAGAGGCCTTACGATGCATATACACAGCGCATTTTATAAAAGGTTGATTAAGTATGAATTGTTGAGGGGCATGCCCGTTTATTTTTCTCAAAGTTATATATCACTGTGTTCTCAGCACCCCATTCTGCACAAGGCATTATGGCAAAGCAAATCAATTGAAACGAAACACAAACTACTATTGACTTTTCTGTCAAGCACCATGCATGTGTCATTGTTCACCCTCAAATGTCTGTTTGGTAAATTTGCTTTGATATTGGGTTGCGCAGTGTAAAACGTCCGTTGACAATAATCAGCTTTTTATCATATAAAAATTTGATCACGAAACGCGTCACTCGACATATATGGTCTTTATATGTCAGCAGCTACCAAGTCATGGGAATTTAAGTATGTCATTTGATACTTGCAGATGCATTTCACTCTAACATGGCGAATGCGTTATTTAAAGTTGACAGTCAAGGTTGAAATGCCAAACATGACGCCGTAATAAGTGATTAAAATTCCAATGGCGCACAAAAATGTGACAACCCGTATTATTACAGAATAACCTTCTGCGTTTAGAATCATGTGCTGAGTTTTACACTACAACATAAATCGCATCATTAAGACAGGTTCCTCCTAGCAGCTGAAGACATGCCGGATTCCCTGCAGTATCTTTCATTAAATCGATGTCTTTATTATGTGGACATAGGAATAACTGTAGGAATGTAAAATGAACCATGCTCACTGTTAGAAAATATTCTACTTCAATAATCTTTTATTTACAAATCTTTGTTCTAGGCTGGTTTCTGTAATTGATGCGAGCATGCTGCCGGTATTATCGTATCATTTTGATGTTCGATAGGTGCAGTCACCCCGAGCCTTCAGGTGATTTAAAGCTACTTCTTGCTTTCTATACCTTTCAATTACCTTTGTCATAGCAAGCAAGATGCATCACCTTTTGTTCGGAGTTCATAGATAAAATGCCTCATGAGAGCCTCAGGTTGAATGTCAATTAAACTCTTCATTGAGCACCCAGTCATATGCTGATCATAAATAGCAAGGAACAATTTCGTTATAAGGTGCTCATGGTGGTCTATGGTCATTACAGACACTTAATACATGACGCTGTACCCTTTTGCACGAATGGTATTCATATGTAACACTGCGTGCGGATATAGATTATTGTGTGACAGTCACCCATTATGACGCGATGCGCCAAAGGACATTCGGCGATAAAACATTGATCCTCTCCATACACCGAAAGGATGCCAGTTAAGTGCCCTGTTGTATTATGTCTTATATCATATTTGCCACTCAATGTATCATCCATGCTTGCATAATGGTTCCCTGGTTGCTTCATTTATCTTGCCAATTTGGTTTAATCATATCAATTTACATCCCAAGCTTCGGCCCAAGACCAGCAATGCATAAAAATGCTACAATACCAATTAAATGCATGTCCAAAGCTGCCATTACTTGTCACCTACCAGGTCTTCAACCAGTAAATGCGAGACAAAGCGTAAGCATATGTAATGCAATGCAACAATTTCTCAAATCAAATTGTTACTCTAAAACCATGGGAGCCTTCATTTCCCCACTATTTTGGTCCTATCACGTTTTCGTGACGTCATGTTTACATAAAAACCCGTTCAGATTGGACAATGAGAGGCTTTCTCAATTTGTCACCAGTTTCGTTTAAAGACTATGGATCCCAAATGGCAGATATTAGGCAAATAACTGTCATTGGAAGATAATCTATATTATTTACATTCCTTTCTGCCAAATTCCACTGTTGCATGCGAGTCTTAGTGCCTCTCTATTTATGCGTCGATAGTTCCTATAATGTGTTCGTCGATAGATATGCATTGAATATCGCTTCAGAATGTTTAAATGTGTGCTTTACTTCTACGGCTGGTTTATATATCAAGCACATGCGTGGTTTAAGCATACGACATTTGATTACTCCGTGTTGTTTGAGTCTACGACATTCGATTAATCCGTGGGGTTTGAGCAAATGACATGTGATTACTCCGTGTTGTTTGAGTCTATGATATTTGATTTATCCGCGTGGTTTGAGCCTACGACATTTGATTTATCCGTGTGGCTTGAGCATATGACATTTGATGTATATGTTGCGCAACTGATCGAGTTATGCGCTATGCCCATGTAGACAGGCTTGCTCTGTTGGTAGTTGAGTGGTCCTTGTGTTGCTTGTTGTTAACTATTATGCAACTTGCATGTATGGCAATTGATAGCTTGAGTACTAAACCAAGTCCACACTTCCATCTAATGCCACCCTGACACTTGCACGAATGTTGTTCCCGCAATGCCACGCAATAAACCAAGTCCACACTTCCATCTAATTCTTGTTTGTGCAATTTTTTAAACTAACTAGTTACTGTTTCCCCTGCGACTTGTTACGGCAACAATTATAAACCAAAACATGTACTATGCTCTGCCTCGGTCAGCCGTCCCGTGCATCGTTGTCCTCCATGATACGCCCCGTCACATGCTCTCGGCCTGACCCGTGTTCCACCATCACACATCACCGAGCATGCGCATCACATGCCAGCAACTGGACATGATTCGGTGAAACTGTCAGCCTTTAGAATTGAGTAGTTTGGAAAACAGACAAACAGAATGAACATAAGATATGTCGCAACTTGGTGAACTAAGATGACATTTTTCAAACATCGTCATCATCATCATCATCATCATCATCATCATCATCATCATCATCATCATCATCATCATCATCATCATCATCATCATCATCATCATTGTATTTTCATTGTAGTGATTATCAACTTCATCATCCTTGTAATATTCATCATCTACATCATGACAATCGTCATCATCACGATCATCTTCATCATTGTAATCTTCATCAACATATGCTTCATGCATTTTGTCCGCATTATCGTGATTACGATCATGGTGCAAGCAAAGAGGTAATACTAAACATAAGTAATCCTGAACATTATCATACTGAACAGCTTCCACTTGGGATGCTTAAAGTGTTTGAGCCTTGGAAGGGTGTTGGAGTACTTATTATACAGTAAAACAGCATTCGATTAAAAATAGTGTGCTTCTTCGAGCTAACTTACGTGAAAACAATTAAGAATTTGCAAATACAGGTGCTAAGTTATTTGGTAGAGTGGGCTACACTCGATTGACACAAATAATTACCATGAAATCATTAACGACGGAAAAGCGGCGTTTTAACTTCCGATTATTATTTCGCTCTGACTTTCATTCTTTACCATCTGGTAGGGAAGTCGAAAGCATCAATAATATTTTTCTACAATTTCTTTAACAATGATTGAGCCATCGAAATGTTGATGAAATTTTTCTTTGTCAGACAAATGTTTACCTCAGGAAGCTTAGAAAATCCCAGATAAAAAATGTTATTGGCTAATGAGGTTGGCTACCGGAAATTTGTAACTTGCAGCGTTTGTTTTTAAGCAACGCATTGCTTACAATTACATGTAATTAAAAAAAGCTTGCGATTGGAATATAGTACAATATTATATAAACTGTTTTAACGATCGGAGTGTTATGCAGTAAGATATTAGGAAATAAACTTGTTATATCCATTAAAGTGTTCATGACCAGACGTGACGTCATCGATTGTCAGAGTCCCTGGCAATGTGGGTCCCAATTTTTATAACCATCGGGCAGATGTTACGAATTTTATTTGCGATCGATATTTTTCGGAAAAAAATGGCACCACGAATTTTCGACTACGAATTTGTTACAATTGCATATATAGAAAAAAGTAAACACTTAAACTTGTGCACTGTAACGCGAAGCCGTGTTAGCCAGTGAAGACAAGCGAGATAATGCAAATGAGATCAAAGCGCATATATGATATATATTTTGTGTACTTTTATTGATAGTCTCGTCTATTATCACATGCAACAAATAACCATCGTTGCCTCGTCAATTTCTTGCATCCGCCCATGAAATAGGGCAGGCAGGGTTTATTCTATGTGTAGCATACAAATAAGTGATATTGTGTAAGTGTGCTGATATAGTTGACTTATGCATGAGGCCAGGATGAGAAACTACCTTTCACTGTTATTTACGGATGGATTTGGATTTTGGCATCATGCCTGCAATTCCCGTCGTGTTGATTGCGGAGAGTTACTATAGTATAGAATTTTGAATCCAACAACGCAATGTAAATTTACATCGATATTAAACTCTGCTAGTTACATAATGTTTTTTTCTGTTTATGTTTTCATGCCAAGTGGTGATCAGGTGAGATGTGGCTTGGATGTTTTGGAATCCGTTTAACGGGCCACCCTGAAGATCAATAAGCATTGAATGAATAATATGTAATGCTCCTTTACGCTTATGATTGGTTTACAACGGGTAAAATGACAGTACTTTGGCAATCACGCTTCTTTTGCAAACTCATGTTTTGTTACCAACATCCTGAATTAAAACAGGATTGAATTGCAATGTTGTTCCAATTATGACTGGGTTGATACTTGTTAAATTTCTAATGTGGACGGAACCTGTTAATTTGAGGTCAGTGATTGCTATCTTGTTCCATGTCATATCGAGAAGTGAACACGTGGTTTTGTAGCATGCTTTACAATAAATGGTGCGTCTTGTCCCTTGCCTTTCAATCGAGTCGGGTCATGCAGCCATAGCCAACACGAGTCAATGATGAAAAGTCTAGTGTGCAGGAGAAAGCTGTTGCACACATTGCAATTAATGCTAGACAAATAAAGCAATTCCATGAGTAACAAGTTGCAGTCGTTTATCATTAGATGTGGTGCCTTTGTATCACGGTTAGTTTGAGCTAGAGAATGTGCGGGATGCAAATTAATGCTAGTATGAAGAGCATATTATTCATTCTTGATGTATGGCAGACGTGTATGCGTCTTGAAAAATGGATGTACTCACATGAGGCATTGCAATTAGGGGATTGTCTTATAACTCAATCATCGCCAGCTGTCATTTAGAAGTCCGGCGGGTAAGAAGCTGATATTATTGACTTTAAAGATACATGTGGTGATTGTAGCATTCAACAGGAGCATCCAGCTTAAATTGGTGAGTTTATTGTCCTGGTGGTCGAGTACCTTCAACGCTCGTAACCTGCTATTATAGGCTGTATCCAGGTGCGTAATAGGAAGCCTAGAGATGGCGAGGTCGGTAACAATAACAGCTGCATCTGACAATGGCGAGGGCCTTTGATGCCCACTCTTACCATGATCAACCGTCGATAAAGTGTGATTAATGCAGTGGCGAGGAGCTCGATGCCGCCAAAACTCACCAATGGATTATGGCTAATGCTGAAATGCTCCAGGCTGATCAGCGTGCTCAAAATGTTACGATCAAGATGCGTTACAAGGTTGTGGTTCACATACAGCCGCGTCACGATGGAGCAAATGCATGACACGTCGGGCAGACCAGATAAGTCACAGCTGTGTGCGTGCATAACTGGTACTGTAGCATTGCTGCAAATTATGGTTTGGCTACCGTTAAAACGGATTGCTTCCAATATTCACACTTGCCAATGTTAGAAACAAAAAGACATTAAATATTGGGTCAGTGATTTTGTTGTCCGGCATATCGAGATATTACAATGAGTACAGCCGAGATAACAGTCGTATGTCTTACAAAATGTTTCTCCGCGAATTCAGCGAGCTCAGTATAACAAGGGGCTCCAATAATTCAACACGTAACTCGGGAATTAAGCTCGATTCCTGGATCAATTCCTGAAGAGTGCTCTCAACGACCGATCAGTCCGTTATTGTGACAACGTGTTATTTCCAAGCTTTAAGGTGAAAATTTCGGTTCCTGTAAAAGCAAATAGTTCTATGCATTGTATACCGTTCCTGGAGGAAATATCCAAATCGAGATGTGGCACATGTCAGGTAATTGCGACAGCGTAATAGCCATACAGATATATATAGTAGAAACTGATTGGAGGCAATCTGACGCAGTATAAGTCCGCGACACAAAAATGGCAGCAAAACAAACACGTCGCAGCAACAAATGACTGCAAAAGATGACCCCCTTGGATTTCTACTTTTCTCATTTTTACGGTTGATGCCCTCGAACAGGCTTGATTTGAAAGGAAGGTACTCGGGCTTTCTAGACTGAAGCGAGGACACCAGCTCTTTAAGCTTGTCAGAAGCAACCCTAGCGCTATCACCTCACCGATCTTTTTTTACTCAATTAGTTAATAGCAGCTTATCCAGACCTATTCGACATCAGCACTATTTGATGATGACCTGGTACCGGTGTACCATATGCCTGTTGGATATGAATGAGGATGATTGGTACAATGCGTGTATGGTCGCAACAAATGAAGCAGGATAATTGGCCGACTACTGTCTCGAATTAGCAATCATTAACAGACATTACCACATAATGTCTTTCAAGACATTAAGGTAGCAAAACGTATGCTGCACTATATATTCACGATAAAAGTAATAACGTCATCAACTTTCGTTTGAAATACAGGAATGATCTAAAAACCGCTTAACCAGATTATTGCTAACGTGATAGGTAATGTTTTAATGACATTCGATGTCATTTGTTTGAAATATTAAGCATGCTCTTTATATAGTCGTTTGCAGTGTAATATTTCCCAATGATTGGCGATACAAATTGATCGGATTGACAGCAATCATTTAAAAGATACTTCCACGCCACGTCGCCTAGTATAAATGAAAACAGAGCTTATAATATGACCGCTATTAGTAAGCGTTTATAACCGGCCTGCTGAGTGGGTCTCTTTGAAATGAGATGACACGAGATTGAGTCGAGCAATTGCTTATCTGCAGCCTAATTCTATATCATACCATGAACATTGCGGTTATGGAGAGAACATTTTGCACTGTGCTTGAATATGAGTCTTCACTGAATGTAAACGGACAAATAGGTACCAATGGCAACCATAAAAGCTTCTGCTAAGCATTTGATGTTATCGGCCTGCTCTAACTTATATACACCCTCACAAATTAATACTTCTGTGGGCTTCTCTCCTCTTACTGTAATCTTTACTTCAATACAGATGTCAGTGTCATATTTCCCGCTATATATCTGCATATTTATCGCAGTGCTTCCAGAGATCCATCATTGATGCGGGCGCCATCAATGCATTGGATCTTCAGGGGGGCGTTTAATTTGATGGTCGATAAAGGAAGCACCCAGGTTTACTGAATGCTTTGCAGCACAGCCATTTGTGAGATATGTTTTGGTTCAAATATTCATTGATGCAAAATTGGAGAGCTTTTAAGGCAAAACAATCATGAAATGTCATTGGATTTTGGAGCATAACACAACAGGCTAATTGATTGTACGTTGGGTGAATTCTACAAGGCGGTCGTCATAAATTGAGACCTTACACATCTAGCACGAACCAAAATCGAACAGGCAGCCACGTTATACGAATGCGTGGGATGGAGGTTTCCGACTGTGCTTGCCGGGATGAATTATCTATTCATGTGACATATCTTTGTCTATCAATGCACACGGTGCTGTGTTGTGTAAAAGAATAAGGATAATGTGACCATTCTGTGATTAGAAGTAGGGAATATTTCTGCGAGTGTTTAAGAACGGGCCCTCCTCATTGTCAAGAAGTGCATTTGTGCAGTACAAAAGAATATCGAGTGTACATCAACATTGACTAAAAAACGAAACTGCACTCTCCCGTTTATCTGTACCTATAGCAACGCCAATCAGTCTGTGCCGTTGGGATTTGTACATCTAAAAAAAATAGGCGATATCGTGACGGTGATGGATGCGCTGTGAAACAGACGCCATTGAAACGAAAGTCCCACACTATTCAATTGAATAATTAGGCCGGGTGCACGTCCTTCCACAGATTGTACCGCAGTTGAACGTGACTTCCCACAACCTGGGTTGAAATGCGACGCCGATACCCATCATACCACGGCACCCGGCTGCAATGTCTGATAAAGACGAAAATGTCTTGACCCATATCACTTCTTCTCAGGCTGCATAATCAAAATTCTTCAAGATTTAGACAGCAACGGCCGATACAAACAATCACATTATTTAATATTGGCTTTAATACAGATCTTTTTTGGAAATGCCAGTTTCGATGAAGCTGTTTATTTCGCTTCTCGTGACAATATTCACTTACAATCCTTGTACCACCTTAGAACTTGATGCTTTTCTGTTGACCATAATCGCTTTGCAACATGCACTCATCAACCAACGCACTCCCCAATGAGTTGTCTGAAAAAAATACCAATCACCATTTGCCAAACCACCTGCAAGACCTTTCCCCACGTCTTTGATGTGTACAATGTCAAAGTATGGCAAAATAAACTCGGACGGAATCTACAGTAGCTGGTCGGTATACTCAGGGGCTGTATTCACAAACAAAACACGTAAGTCTGAACTCAAGTGCAGCCTCCATATTGAAAGAGAATCCTTAATTACGTTTGAGAGCTTAACTTAAGTATGCTACCAACTAAACTTAAATTCGGTAAATCGAGCTCGTCAAGCGGTCATTTTTTCACATAAAAAAATTTCTCGGGCAACACTTATTACTCCGACGAAAGTTTCCCAAAATTTATCATGGAGCAGATCACAAATAATGATAGAAAAATTGAAACCTAACAAATGCTCAAAAAATGAAAAATATGACCTGGACATTTTGTTAAACGCCAAAAGTTTCTGGATTTGAGCTTTGATGTCCTCGGTTATCCCTCAAAGCTATTTAGCTGTTTGTAAAGTCCGACGGAACTTCAAGGTATCAAAGGTACCATTTTGTCATGTTTCTACCTCCACTGATTATCATCGTGAAGTTGAATTTCAATGTCTAACGCAAAGCAAGTGAATCTGGTTGCCCCTGTCAATCGGCGTTTATCTGCATCAACAACACGTAATGTAGGATCAGTTGATAGGCTATATCCGTATATGTCTAGCAGATCAGTAACCCGGAACCTGTGTCATGGCTATTAGATCCGGGTTAAGTGTACTCAATGTAAGTCTGTTTGGCAAAATAACCTTTATCATTTTTGTATTTCATAGTTTTTAATTTCTCTTTTCTGAAAGTCAATGAGTACATTTGTACCGGATATTGACCCTGAACCCTCTGATATTCTTTCAACGATAGGATTACTAAGGGATTAACACCATGCCTTAGTAGAGTGTTATTTCTTTGTGTTAAACCACAAGAATAAAACACCTGTATTGTAAAAAATTATCTCACCATTTAGTTTGCCTTCGGGATACCTGAACCTGTAAGATGTCAGCAGCAATTAGTTGTGCAGAATGCAAAACAATAATACGGTTACATATTCTTGGTTGATTTGATATGATATGCTGTCTAACATTGGTATTGGCGATACAACTATGGCTGTTGTCCATCTTCAATAATCTGGGATGGCTACCAAAATATACATATGTTTGTGGATAGGAGTTTGAACAAATATAAGACACAGAGAAATAAATTTGCTTGTATGAACTCAAAGATGCTTAAGCTGTATGGGCTACAAACTGAGATTTATCAGTGTGAAAGGGATACTAGTCCTACTGGGTGTGTATAAGTAACTTTTAGCCATATTTTTATAATGAGTTGCGACTTTTAATCATTTGACATTGGTGTTATGGTATATTTTAAGCGAACAGATGCAATCATGGTTTATATATCGATGTAGAAATACAGTTCCTTGTGCGTTAATTCACCATTTTTTTTGTATTCATAACTTATTAAATTGTTTAATGATAATCACTTTCTATTGCAGCATTGTTTCATAATACATGTGATAAAGCGGATCTGAGAAGTGATAACTGCGCATTAAATGCATACTTTACAACAGCATTCTGCTTTCTTATCTTCAAGCGGTTTGACCAGCTGTAGCGCAGAATAGGCAGGTTTGAAAAAATGGCATCCCTTTGATCTTCAGCAACAGTGCTGATTAAAGGTATACATGAGATGTAAGACCAAGGTTTTCTGGAAGATATGTACGTCTTACGAGTTATGCCAAATCTGCAAACTATTGATTCAATAGATCACTGGCGGGCACTCAATAAATTATTTATGGCTATGGCCAGTCAGTGCTGTGAAAACACAATGACACCGACCACGCTTAACCGACAGTACCAAGGACCTTCATTTGTCAATCTCAAAGCCATGTAAAGAATACATGTAATGCAGTTAGATGGATATATGCTGCGTTGCGGTGTCGATACTGACTATATCTAACCCAGTACTATGATTGTCCATATCACTGCATGCGTACTTTATATGGGGGTATATTCCGCATTCGGTTCACATCAGGGCAAACAAAATTGTGCATGTACCTGTCGCACGGCTTGCTTGCTTGTCTTATTCTACTGCGAACACCACTAAGCAGACCTGCCACAGCCATTGTCTAAATGCGATCACCCATCGACGTGCCCAGACCCGGGAGCCACTAAATATTACAGCTGTTATAACTTAGACTGTGTATAAGAAATATCATATTTTAGGTCAAGCATTGTAGCTTTCAATCCACTCAGAGAAGATGCATAGACAATTGTGGAGAATAAATCCTAAAACAACAAATACTTTTATTTTATATAGTATTCATTAGCCGCGCATTGACTAGCAGTTGCTGTTCGACTATGTTATATCACCCAATATTAAGGCCCTAGCGTTGATTATAATTCAATTAGTATTTTTCCATACTGGCCATTCCCGATAATAATCATTTTAATGAGACAAATAAACAATGACCTTCAACCTAACATCATATGGTCGTTTTAAAGAGGCTGATTCGATGATTCCAGTAACGATGAGAAGGGATGAACCTAATTTGCAGGCATGCCTGTATCAGACGTTACGTTCAGGCGGTTACCTACAATATCGTTCATTTACGAGTGTCTGTGCGATTACATGCAGTTGATATGGAACTCAATGGTGTTTTTTATTCATATGAAAAACAATAGTCGAACCTTTTGCAATGATTAATTGCATTTTCTGTCTCTTAACTATGAGAAACAACAGACCATTGCTTTCGCGTTGTGAAACTTTTGTCTAATATCACCGCAACAATCAAAACATCCAGTTTCAATCGATATATAAATTTCATTCGATATATGTGTACTCTTGGAGAACAACAGCATAGCCACGTATTGAGACGACTGCTATAATAATACGTTCATAGATATGCACATAATGTCTTACGTTCTAAGCGACGAGAAAGACATATCAAATTATCACAAACAACCAATCAACAGATTCTCAATCTAACTTTACGATTGACATTTTTTCCCCGCCCCATAGTTTCCTTTATTCTGCTAATCTGAAATCAATAAAAAGCGTGGTCATACTACTCAAATAAATCTGCTTGATCCTGCTTTTTATATAATTCGATACTGCACAATTGAGGTAATATCATTTGCCGCAATGACCGTAAGAATAAAAGTCAATTGAATGACAAACACCGATAGCATTACATCTGCGTGGATATGTTGCTCCTGTGCAACTGATCCACACTTGATGCAACTTAGCAATTGCGACAATGAGTGTTTAATGCGATATGCATGTTAAAGATTGTCAGTCTGATATTTTCATCATGTTTGAGGCATAATGATGGCATACAATGGATACATATCACATACGCTTTCTATATTTTATTAATTGATTTCTGACTGTGTATTGGCCTCCATGACGCCGTAAGTTAAAGATTACAACATGAGATCAATTATGATGGCATATGATGAGCTTATCGGAGTATTCACAATCATCTATTTCACACCACTGCGCCATTCCATGTGTCCTAATAAAAATCGACAACCGTTTCTATGTGAATGGGTGACGACTAATGCCAATTCATTATAAAAGTGTGTACTTCATATGATACACTTAGACAATGATTGAGAAAGGTTTATCGTCGTAAGAGTAAACGATGGGCATAATTAATGGCTTCCAGTTTTTACGTGTTTTGTGCTCGGTTTGGATGCTTAAAGGGATCCTTCTCAAGGTTGCGAGGCAGAAAAACGTTGGATTATGTTTGACAAGCTTACTCCTTGTCCGATATGATATAGATGGCAGAGTAATGTAGGGGTGCAATAACTAGATGGGTTATGTATCGATTGAATGACAAAAGGGAGCAGACTCAGGAGCGACAAAATCGACTAATCTGCCTATGACAAGGCTCAAAACGCCATTTCATGGATCAGGTTACTAATTTTCGAAATTAATTACTTTGCTCATCCTATCCACATCATAAGGGAATTTATTTTATGCAGCAACGATGTTTTCATAAGTCGTCGATTGAAACTGCATCCTTTGAAATAGCAATCTGTCTTGAGTTGGTTTATAAGAACATGCACAGAAGGAGCCACAATGAATAAGGGAATTATGGCTAAACCAAGCAAAACAATGGGCAGGCTTTAGTTTAATGATGAGTAGAAGCAATAAGAAGGTAACTAGTCCCAAAATGGTAACAGCAAACCCATGGCAGAACAACGCAACCAATAAAATGGGACGACAAGGAGTACATTAATTCATGATATTGCAGTCTTGTAAGCATCACAGGTTTATATGCGTCGTCGTAAGTTGAATATGGACACAGGAGAGGCCGCAGATTCTACAGGTTTTTCGCTGACAGCAATGCAACGTAAGTCCATAATACAGAGTAATTTTGCCAAGACACGGAATGTGCTATCCGCGAAACGCAATGAAAATACATAGGTACCATTTAATATTGCCAAGTAATGATGCATTGCATATAGAGGGAGATATATAAGGTTAGCAGATGCAGAATCACTTTAACTGGGTCATTATGCGTCTGCATGCTAAGAATGATGCATAACTTGTCAAACTGTTTAGCATGCTGAGACATCGTTCGTGAGGGAAATTAGAAAAAAAAGCAAGTCCAAACTGACAAATATTTGTTAGTTTTATAATATAGCACAATCATATGAATGACTGGAGTACACTTTAATGCTAATCATCACATTGAGCTCGTGCCGGAGGAGCTAAGGGATTGCGGCAAGATAATCACAGAAACGCCCAGTGACATTTGTGTGATAACGGGTATGCGCTATAAAGAAGAGTGTATTTTCAATGTAGGAAGTTTGGATGTAAGGGTTGAGATGAAATCTACAGCTTAGATTGAATGCAGAGATACGCGAGATAAACTTGATGCGAGATGTACGCTTGCAAAGTGTGAGACACATTAACCGAAACAAGTCAATGTTTGTGATCAGTCATGCATCCGAGATGATAATCCCATGTGTTCGAGAGCCATTATGCGACACCAAATCACCAAAAGCTTATGCCTCCCCCCCCCCACCCTTTTACCTCACTTGTCTCCTATCCCTACTCCTCTGGCGATCATAACGCCAATATCTGATCCTCCAAACCCCGCCCATGTGACTCAGCCAAGCAGTCCAACATTGGTGTGTAATTTTCCCACATCACCGTAATGACCCAGTTTATTTCTACCCTCGAATATCCACATCTCCAGCAAACCCCACAATCTACCATAACTTCCCCATTGTCTCTGATATCGACTGAACGGCCCGACGCTCCTGCCATCATCTCCGACATCAGACCAACAATCTCTTCCGTCCATGCATCCATTCATCCGTGTGTGTTAACCCCTCAATAACCATGCATGATTCGTTGTATCAATAGAGGTTTGCTGTGAGGCAGCTTAACAGATCATTTTAAATTTAGACTCGCATAGAGGCGTGCGTGGAAAGCGTACCCTATACCGAAAGCGTCGTTTGACAGCTGCTTCCTGCGCGTATCTGTCGCGCATTGACACATCTGACTAGTGGGTCTGTCTGACGGTGAGTGTCAGCTCTAACAGTTTCTCGTACCTGGTGGTTTTTCTACCAGGTGTAAGAGTTAATTTGCCGTCACTTATACTACGTTACATTGACATTTTTCTTCCTCAGTTTGCTTCTGGTATTTGCCTGTTGATGTGGCCATAATATTATCATTTTCTGTGAGCTTACCAAGGTTATGTAGTTATTATTTCTTGGTATTTGTGCCGGACATTGTTACAATCTTTTTGGTAGGAGTACTTGAGCAGTATTTAACACACCTCAATAATCACAATTTTACGTAAATGTATCTTGGATCGTGAATAAGGATGAATACAAATTTCAAAGGTATGATGATATAACATTCGACTGATATGCCCTCGGTACGTTTTAATTTGCTAGGTAAGCTGTTGTTCAACGAAGGCCAGCAGCTAGCGACTCGCCGGCTGGTGGCAGTCCACGCTCAACCTTAAAAGGCCTAAAGCTCTTCTGCCCTCCAAATAAAAATCCACAGGAAACACCTTTTTCCGGATCAATAAAGTTTTATATATTTCGATTCCTCCACTCTGCGTCATGTTCCTCATTGCTCGAGACCCACTTCAGATAGCACACAACAGCAGTAGTATCGTTTTTTATTGAAGCATCGGTATGTATTACGCTCAATATAGGATTACAGATAACACACTGGACCACCTTGTCAGTCATATCTTGTCGGAGGATCTTCTAGTATCACTTGAGCACATTAGCATCGAATGTGCTCACCCGCAGTATACCATAAAGTTACCGAGAAGCGGTATTCTGTTAAGATTACGACGGATTGGTTAGCATGGACGTTGCATACGATGTATGGGTTACCTGTAACAAAACGTACAATTTTTATGCACGATATCTCTAAACCATGTGTGTAATTATCTCCTACGCTTTGTAGAGGAACAATTTTTGCCCCTTTTTAACGTACGGCCTAATAAAGACCTGATGAAAGTACCATTTCGGTTTTTCGTCAGCAGTACAACAAAGCCCTCCCGGCAGCTGCAAGTAATTCTGGGTCAATGAATTGGTCATTGCGCCAGGCAGTTTTATTCCTATGGGATTAGCTATCTGAAAGACGAATTTACATCATCCTGACTTGTATTCTATTGGAAGCACCATATAGTGCGTTTAAGTCAATCAGGCTCTGGTGTTAGAATTCATGGTGTTTTGCCAAATGTGCCCAAGCTACTGGCGTGTTTTTCTTTGTTGACACTTGGACTAATCAACCCTGGCACTATTGTGATTCATTTGGTTGTCTGCTTGGAAGTATCTCTCCTCACACATGGTTCTAACTCATGAAATCTGCCTTTTTACTTAACTTAAATGATATATCCGAGGGAAAACCATTATATTAAAAAGATTCGATTTATTTTGGCTTTTTGGAATTTCGCTTTCAATAAGCAATACCATTGAAAGTACTATATAAACTACATTGTGTCGTTGGCCGATAAACGTGAAAAGACGTCGTTTTCATCGTTGAGAATAATTAAGGTCGCCTCAAATCCGCTGATTGTCATATTAACTTTGTTATGCGTCTATCCATCACAGGTTATTTTCACTGCATAATTGCGACAAATGGCACCTGTTTAATTGCAATTAAGGGAATAGTGGATTCCATCAACCAAACTACTATGGGCATGCAAGTGGTAAGAATCATAAAATCGTCATGGTTGAAATCTGTCCAGTTGCAAATTTAAATGCCTGCTTGCAAATATTGCTAACTGCACAAACTAAGTCTATCCAAATCAAACAAGAGACTCGATATGGAATGTCACTGAAGCGCTGAAATAATTGTTGTTTAGAACCTTGAATGCAGATTCAAATACAGCGCTAGTCAGGCTTGGTTAAAAAACGAGATGCGAAAACTGCCTTTTGTCAGCAGTTCAGGTTGATCCAGTCGCAGCAGCTAGCCATGTTACCAGCTATATTTATATTTCATTCGACATTAATTTGATCTGTAAATAACCTAATGAACACATTCCCAACTAGTGCTCCGTTATGTTCAGGAGTGGATCGTGCCCGTGAGTCTGTTAGTTGCATAAGTACAAGAGTTATATCGCCAAAGATAGAACATAGCAATTTGCGGGATGTTCGACCATTTGCTCTGATCCCTGCCATAAGCTGCCACCAAATGGTCTGAAAAGAGGATGGTGTTAAATGTGTTGCTCAAGGGAGGTCATCAACGGTACCTTTCCAGTTTGAAGGAGCAGCTGACTGAAACACACGCTCACATATACGTCGTTTTACTATGAGAAGGGAGAGTTGGAGCGTTACATCGAAGACTACCTGAGGGACCGAAGGTATTTCGGTAGTGGCAGTTTGTTTGAACCATTGTAAGTGAGGGAAAAATCTTGTAAACAATTCTCTTGGCGATGGAAAGTTAATGCGCACAAAATATCAGTACATATATATATATACGTCTAACGGTTTTCTACGCTGTAATGTGAATAATTATTGCGTTTTCATAATTATGGCTACATGGAGAAGTTGATATAGTTCTTGTGGTGTCGATGTACAGTTGTTATTGTGAGAAAGGACCATTGGTTTGCCTCAGTCTACAATATCGTTATCATCTTTTCATTGTAGATCTTGTATAACTCTGTGAGATTCCTAAAGGTGACGTCATGTTTCACTGGATGTCAGTCCGAGTTACTGTATTTGCTGTGTACAAGCACTATCAGGCATAGCCGCCTCAAGTTTGTAGCTCACCTCTAGCGTGTAAGGCAAGTTTTGCTGTAAGCTGTGAACATGGTTATTGATGCTCGTTTAGTATTATCTGCAATGCCTTAAGCGGGGTTGACCACCTCGTTGCTTGGTTGGCCTGATGCGGTAACATTTGCTGTCTCTCATAGCTCATTGAAATAGATAAACCCAATAACCCCGAAAACGTTGAAGGTAAACATCGTTGAACATCGGTTGTCTGCGAATTAAGAAACAATAAATTGGTGTGTCTGAAGCAGTTTACTTGACCATCTAAAATTGTATGACACATACATATATATACATTTATTTAACGAACAAATGCAATGTACATCTGCCTATCACGCGATCTGTAATTACCGAGTCGAGCGTAATGCATGTCCCATCTCAATGTCGTCAGCTTTCACTTAAGCTACCTTTCAACCAAAGGAAATTTAACACTGCAGAAAATAAAAGCAAGCTGTTGTGTCGACTGTCAACCGGTCATGTAATTATATCCGTAATTTAGAAACTGTTGACTTACATTTGTAAGTAAATTCGCAAATCAGACTCAGGCCTATTTGAATGGGATACAAGATGCCAGATGCTGAATTACAGACTAGATGTAATCATATGTTGAGAGATGATGAGTGCATTATCAAGTGTAGTTTTACTGCATTACTGCATTGCAAGTGGCGCTGCTCGAATAACACAGGCATAATGCGTGGTCGTCAGTATTGAGTTCACTCATCTCGGCACTCAGAATATAGATCAAGTCAATACAATACGGATATATTCTGTACAATATTTACAATGACTGCAAGTGATAATTGTTCAGCACACAAAGGGAGAATGCAACGAACGATACTAACTGCAACAGTAAATGGCAGGCGCATCGGCCATATATATCAGGTAATGCTTGCAAGCCATGTATTGGGCGTGGCTGTCTAGTATGAACAGATATTCACCTAGGGATAGATAGAAATAACTTGAAAGGAGCAAAGTTAATATATCATAAGCATTCGTTGTGGCTACTCCATCGAAGTGGTAGATACTAGTGAGGTGCCATTAGCTTAAATCGCGATCGAACTTGTATGAAAAGGTAAGAAAAGGTTGATGTGTCATAATGTGTTGATGTGTCATAACTTTTGAAATGCTTTGTTGATAATCTAGGCGGTTTCTATACCATCATTTGTTCTCACATAATGTTCGATGACATCTCCACTCCAATAACGTTTCTTTATTATCGTTCACTCATCCACGTAATGAACGATTTAATCTCATTATACCTTGTTACAACTAAGGGGACTCACTTTATCGATCCCAGGGCGCTCTGCCGTTTCTTTTACACTTGGTATCGTAATACTCTGAAAGTCCATTCATGATGGCTTGCCACACAAGCCACAGGTCACAAGAAAGTCATGCTTAATATACACTGTACCGCGAAAGTGGGATCATGTGAATATAAGTATACGTTCTAGAGAAGCAAACACCAGACATGTATATTACACTACAAATGGCTTCCTATTAGGCGATTTAATCATTGCGCAAAAGGAGTGGCGACTTGATACGAATGTCGCCATTTCCGTGGCGTTAGAGTTCATGGTATAAGCCACTGAGGGTTTCAAATACGTCACGTCGGACGTCCATCAAAAAGACGCAAATATCTTATTACTTGGCTACAAACTTAACATTGAAACATTATGTCTGAGGCAATTATCGCGAGCAGTTCAACTTATGATGACGCAGCTGTAGGCTGGGTCCACGAGGTTGGAGGGATGAAGTGTTTATCGCTGTTTCCACCGCCTCCTGAAACCATGAAGACATCTCTGTACCCATATGCTCCCATGACCACATGGTATTCTAAATGTTTGGTTATTCCTAGTTTTATATTTTGTAGCACTGTGCTCACACGTTTATGTAACAGCGATGTGTGCAAGTATAGGTACACACTGCAAATAATTTGTTGTTATTAAAGAAACTGTTCAGCCCCATATTTGTAACGAGCTTGCTTAGCATGCTGCTTGGCAACCGCACCTTGGAAAGCAAGTTTAAAGTTTTCAGACTGTCAGTCGCTACGCAGCGCTGCTGTTTATTAAAATAGATCCTGACTTCAGCTGTCCACACTTATGTTTGTCAGTTTAATTTTGCGCAATGATGCCCACAACTTTAATAAGCGAGGATTTGATGAAATCTACATTTTTAACCTTCCACACATCGATAGCGAGGCAGTTATAGAGCGTGTAATGATTCACAGCTAACATTCGTGTGTTGTATTGTTTTAGGGAGGCATCGTTATCGACGGAGCAACACAACTAGACAAAACACCGATCCTTGTCTTGAATCATTCACTCATGGATCTCGAAGAACAATTAAGAAGAGTATTCCTGCTACAGAGGTGAGGTCGAGTAAAAAGATTTAAAGAAAAGTGTGTGTGTTGGGGAGGGGGGGAGAATAGTAACTGCAAATGTTAACGCCCAAAAGTAATACTCTGCCTAAAAAGTGATACTACAAACTTGCACACTCATGAAATTCAAAGTAGAGTTTATTTTCAGATGGTCAACTTATTTCACTAAAGTTGAGTCAGGAAGTACGTGGGTGATATTCAATGAGCGAGCTACGGAAGCAACGCGCAGCTCAAAGTTTGGTGTTAAATTCGAACCATTCCTCAAAAGACTGCCCTTAAATCGGCAATGCCTAGATATAGCTGTTATCACTGATGGCTGTCTTATCTTAGATATCATCTCATAAGATTATCCAACTCCCATCCTGATGTGAGAGAGACACTGCTCTAATGTGAGATGCAAACAATTTGTATGTGGCCCATCTACATCATATATGTTAAGACAAAAATTATGTGTTTATAACCACATACAGCAAAGTACTGTTTTGAGTTACATAACACTTTCTGAATGCATCCTGTGTCAACTTGCATCTAGGCGATTCACAGATACAAAACAAAGTACAAATAGGGAAAATAGCATGAATACGCTAGCCTGTTCAATATTCAGAATGCTAATATATGGGTGCTATAATAATTGATCTCCCAACTTCTTCGTATGCAGTTGCCAGAAGAAGCCGAAAAGGTTACCCGACCGTTCAAAATACACAAATACTTACTTAATCTACGATAATGGAGTAATGTTGCACGTCAGTTTATGCAAATCATGAACATTCCAAGTGAAAGTTTGTTCGATCATATAAACCCGAATTTGCGTGGAGGATCGTGAATAGATGAAGCTTCGACTGATATGCTAATAGAAATGCTAGGCACAATGATATCCCAATATATGTTTTGAATTATTTATACAACGTGCGGAAAGTATCCGGTAATGAATTTTGCCAATCAACATAACTGTTCACACTTGATCTGCGTGACCATACGACGGTGGAATGGGGTACGTCGGTGGTTATTATTCACAACTCACAACGCTATTTGTGCAAGGGAGAGTAAACTAATGCAATAAATACAGAAAGAAAAACAAGCAGATACGAGCATCAGTGATATGAGGAATAGAACGGGACGATTATCCAGTGTGCTTCAGGCCAGTTCCTTTAGAGACAGCATCAAACATGAATTGTCTATGCTTTTCAAATTAACATATTCGCTGAACGAAATAAGAACATCGAGAAATAGCAACTTCGCAGGTATGACGTCCGACTTGGGCCATATAAGATCTTTATGGTACGCCACATGAATAAAAATGCTTCCAACCACTCCAATTGCCTTTTGATCAGCTTGTGATATCTATCATTTGTGATTGCTCAGCAGGAACTAAGTCGATGTCAGTACTGTTGTTTGTGTAATGTGTTTTGTCACTGCTGTAGCATAAGTAACGGCAGCTGCGCCCTCTTGAACACGCACCCAGACCTTGAGTTTTCTTTGACTTTACTATTGATTATTCATCGGAATTACAGCTACTATCTCAACTTAGCGATAATTTAATAACAAATAACACTGATCTTGCAACAACACACAACTAAGTTATTCCCTCAGCTATCAGATTGCTGTTGATTGATTGCAAACGTAGCATTGGCTGATTGGTACATGACACCCTAGCCGGAGTAGGTGACGCAGCCCCATTGACATTTGTCATGGTATGTGCGATCCCCTGACAAATATGCATTTTTCCCTTTAAAAGGCATTTGCATGCTGTATTATTAATCGGTACATATTGCGTAAACAAATCGGGAGAAGTGTGACTTGGAATAATCTTCATTTGATGAAATATGGCACTAGTCAGATAATGTAAACCGCCCCATTATGTGTGATTGAATCACGTTATAGCACATCGCTGTTTGAGGTTTTCCGCATGTTAGCCAGGATTAACATCATTTGTATTGCAATCAACAGAGATAAAACACAAACCACTCTGTCTAAAACCTTCTCTTATCGTTCTCGAATACATGTTGTCGAGGGAAATTATAGCTTAATAGATAAATGCCATCGAGGAGAAGAAAGAAAGAGAAGCATTGACAGCAGTAATGACAGCCTTGCAATTGACCGTTGCGTTTTCGTATTCGCGTGGTAATCACCTCATCGCTTGCATCATGACCACCGAGTTACATCAGTGCAGAGTATTGATTGCTGCGCACTAAGCTATTATATTTCGATGTACTAGTTTAGTTGTTAACGTGGTATATTTAACGATAAATATTAGGTATGGTGTTTTGCATGTTATGTTACTTCTTTTAAGCTACTTCTTATCACAAAAAACTGACACTTGCGCGAACGATTGATCACATCAATTATTTTACTTCGTTTTGTTCAACATAGTTACATTACTGCCAAACATCAAAATGTGAGGGAACAAAAAAAATTCACTTCCCCATACCCTCCATGCTTGCATTATCTACGCCTTGATGGCTGATCATAAAACATATACCGAGTTTACTTGTTTGATTTATCATTCACGATAAACACTAATGACTCCTCCCGTCATTCGTCGTTGTATTTGCTTCTTATGTTAACTGAAACAAGATTGATGACATCCTAAATTATTGACGGAAAACTAACTGTCAAGTCCATTAGTTGGATACACGACTGCTTTAAAACGGGCTATTTTTTGGGACAAATTGGAAGCCAAGTGTATCCACTATGTTAACCTTAAGTCATATTTCTCGCCCTGATACTGCCGATATCTCAAATACGAAATAAAATGAATCTTACCTGATACAATTCGTTGTTCTTTTTTGTGTTATTGTTTTCAATACGGATTTCATGCTTTTTGTGTAGCTGTACCCTGGAGGCAAAATAATGCTGCCAAGTAATGATATAAGACATTATCGGCATATTCCTTAAGGAGTGCATTGGTGAACGAGGAAGCGAAAATATCCGATAGGTTGGTCAGGTCACACATTACATTACAGAACACTAATTTACAAAGGCCATTATCACTAACTTTACCTTGGTCTATATTTGGAAGATGATTCTGTGTAAAATTAGTAAGCGCAATGTTCAGAAATTTAAAGATGATTCTAAGAACCCAACTATGAATTTGTGCACAGCGAATTCGCTCATCCATCTAGCACCAAGCCGAATGACATAGTGCAACTACACAAATTGCCACCAAGTGACAAATACCCTCGGTTCATCGTAACAAACTTTTGAGGAATCAACCCCTTTGCTTAAGCGACAACAGTAACAGGGCGTCATGTCAATCATATCTGATAGTGGTCTATGTGGCGCAATCTATGTGTGGTGTCGAACCCTTTTTGCACGTAGTTTATATGAATATAGACGTCACTGATGGACCCACCTTGTAATAGCTTACTGCATAGTTGCTATCAATCACATGGGCGACCCCAGGCTATTGCTAGTTTTTATATTTGTTTTCATGATTCCCTTCACGCAATCTATCTATAAATCACTTCTATAAACTGGGGAGCGGATATAAAATTGATGATTACAAAACGGATATTTCCCACAAGTGCTCATTTGGGACATTATCTATAGCAAATATCACACCAGGAATGTCAGCTGCGCGGGGCTTCATTTATACTTTATACTCCCCATAGTTAGCTTGGTGACTCTTCCTATGAGTCACTATGGCATTGTTGCAATGATTTGTGCATATACCAGCATTATGAACATGTTTCGCCTTTGAAATCACAATTTATCAAAGACATTACCTTTTATTCCTACCTAAAGGTAATTTTTGAATTAAGTAGTATATACTCAGAAGTTTGCTTGGATTAATGTGAACCCAGAGAACCGAGCTGTCTTTAAGTATATTTATCAGACTGTTGCCGTGCATCATGGGCATCATTTATTTATAAACTGCTTTGGCATAAAATCTTCATCGAGGCATCCTTTGCGATTGCCATGAGGTAATATTGCCCCGCAGCTTTTATAGCGCCTTAACACCAGCTTTTCATCACCATCCTTCGCCGCTTTGGATAAACAAACATCAATTCTGCACTATGAATGGATAAACTCGTTCATTGCAATAAATTAAGTGACATCTGTGATTAGAATTAGGTCCTTTCATGTGATATAGCAAGTAATGGCAGGGTATATTCTTGTCAGGGAACTGTGAATTAATCATAGACGGTCATGTGTAATATTTGCATCTTGCAATACACCAGGTCATCGTGTATTTGTAACTATCATATATATAAGTTAAACAAACTTAATGTATACCCGCGAATTATTATAATCGAGTGCTTTAAGTGCCATCAACATGATTAATGCATTCTTTTTGCATCTGTTACTGATATGGCGATGAATTAGTGATTGTTTGATGACTTTAACGAAGACTTTAACGAGGAGGCGAGTACCGCCATAGAAATGGCTGATGCAGTAGAATATTCTTATTATTAAATCGAAACATAAGCACTGCGCGGTTACCTAGGTTACTTTAGTATAGCTGTAATCAGATATGAGCACGTGTGAATTACCTCAGCATCGCTGGCAGCTAATCCATTAGTTTAGGCGTTGGCTGACTACTTGTGTGGTTACATCAGTGGTAAGTCAAGCTATTCTCAAGCCACATGCCTATTTGGAGCCTGATTAGTGATATGGTAGAACGTGCATTATCGTTAAGTATGTGCTGAAGTTGTTTACTTGGTGAAATCATTCGATTAAGTGATTCATCGCTCCGTAATTTTTACCAAGGGCTGGCAAGCAGTTCTTACATCCAGTTACGCACATTAGGTGCAGTTGAAACGGTGGATGCTTGATCAAGTTCAATCACCAGATAAGGATTCGATTAGTTATCGTCAGTACATTAAAAATTTGATGTTCGCACAAAATCCTTTGTTGACACCTATCGCAATTCATGTTGTAGACCAATCTACAGCTGAATCTGACCCAGTTCGTCAGGTCATGAAGTCATTAGGTTAACACCGTTTGTTGTGAAAACAATGCGTGTTCAGGATAACGTTTTCTCTGAGAACTACTTGTCCGGCGTTTCTCGCCAACCATTGTTACCGATATATAAGCATTTGCCACTCTGTGATCCAAGTAAGTTTGGAATTTCAAGGCACACAAACACTAATGCGCCTCATAAGGTGGAATAAATACGGAGAGGTACGATTGACCAGCGGGAGCGGACGCCTGCTAGGATAAAGAAGAAAACAGAGGGAACACACGCGAATGACGATGAAAAAGAAACAAATGCTAACGATTATCCTAGAGCATGTCACGACCATCCGATGAACTTGACCAGGTCATTTCACCCTTAAGGGTGTGTTGTAGATACTGCCCAAGCAGGGACCAGTCTACTTAACAAACAGGATTGTCACCCAACAAGATTCACTACCCGCAGCCAATAGCTTGTCCACTGTAAGTCGCCCCTAACAACATGTAGGACGATACCATGATCGTTTTCAACCCCAGGGACCACCGGGTTACCGTAAATTGAACTGACATGCTAGTAACGAATAATGAAGATAATCAATTGATACTGGATTAACACAAAACAATAAGCTAAACAGACTGCCATACGAGCACGGTATTGCTGTCAAGTCAGTTGTGGCGTTCCTGAATTATCTGCGTTGAAAATACGTTGCATTCAGGTGGCGAGTTGTATAGTTCGACTGATAATACATGCGTGGACATGTCATTTTGATCTAGACTAGTTTATTAATTTTGTCCATGCAAATGGAGATTGTTACGTTCATGTCATGAGGTTTAATAAAATATAGCAGGGGTTTTGACTAGTCAAGGTCCCCTAGCCTGATGGCTGCGGGCGCTGTTTATATGTTACTGATATTCAATAATCTCGCCTTCAGTCTAGGCAAGCTTAATGTCTTGAACTGGACAGGCATCCCAGAGTTGGGATGCTCCTATCACAAGCCGTGTCTCTCGGTCACTCTCGGATACTTTTGAGTCGTTGTCTCTCATTGGTTAGTTCTACAAGCTCCGAAGAACTTGTCCAACCGGACGAGTGATTTGTATGAGCCGGGCACACATTATTCAACACTCCGATATGTTGTTTCACGATGAGTGGCACCGTTAATCACACAGTCGGCGAGAGAAGCAGAAACACAGCTGGTTCTTTTTAACTGACTATTACGTAAACATGCTATCGTGAAGCTAAGCGATTAAAGCGCTTGTTGTGGTGGCAATTTGAATTTTTGAGACACCCCATAATTCCAGAAGACATTCAATGTGTTCTTATTGGACGCAGATAGAACCGAGGGTGCGTATCACAAGCCAGACACGCGCAATTAAGGTCAATCCGGGTCACAACCTTTGCGTTTATTGGTCACGAAGATTAACGAACGTGTCTAATGAATATTCGGACGCGCCAGTTTAAGACCTTATCTTATCGTAGACTCTAGGGTGAGAAGCGTAGCGGAACCGCTGGAGTCTGGGACGCCAGACTAGGTTTTGACCATGCAATATGGTTACTGGTTTATACATGGAACTCACTCTCATCGATGTGTCCTGAATATATAACGATTTCTATCCCTCGTAAATTGTAAACACTAAACAGAATGGCTTGCCATGTCAATATGACGCCTTTGTCACGTCGAGACATTTCGTTTTACCACAAAGCAACATAGCTTGAATAGGAAAAACAACAACAATTATTTGAGTGTTGTTACATTAGGCACGCACGCTGACCATAAAGTGTAGAAGATTATTAAATTTCTGGCAGTGTTGCTAAGAACTGAACTCCATTTGCGATTTCTATATTTTTCACATGAAATTTCTATTATCTACAATTAGTAAACTAAGTAGCTGAGAAGGGTCATGCGCCAGTAAATGTGGGAAAATGCACAGCACTCATCTTTATTCCCAACATCGTATGGCTAACGTTTAGCCACGACTATAATATCATTACCGCTGGTTTAGACAGGTCCTAGATCTGCGTAAATAGATGCAGGGAGCATCGACTAGATACCAGGAGATATGCATTACTGGCTGAATGACCCCGAACTCTTGACACAAACGTGGTTTTCCGAGGCACTTTTATCCAGCCAAGAGAATGGAACCTGCCTTTTCGAGACTACAAACATCTTAGCGCCTCAGTTCCATTCCACAACTAGTCTTTGTTTCGATATCGATGGCCTATTTCTGTACGTTTAGCAATATTTGCCAGATGTGTCCATGTTTTATGGCGCTGCTTGGAGTTTGGAATAAATTACTTAGCCGAACTATCAGCCAAATCTCCTACCTTGCTCAGAAAGGCATTTTACCACTTAAGTTAAGTGCCAAGCAATTTCGATGACCAGAGGCAATGACACCACGCATTGCGAGAAACACTTCCAAGCAGACAAAATAGTACCAACGGTATCAGCGTTTGTTAACCCAAGTGTAAACACATAATAAAACGGGTCAGCATGGACACAATTGGCAAAACAGAATGGATTCCGAATACCAAAACTGGATTGGCTAAAAGCAAACCACGGTGCTTCCAATGGAGTTAGAGTCAGAATGATGTAGAGTTGACTGTCAGCTAAATAATCACATCAGAGTAAAACCACCTGGCTCAGTTGCCAATTCATTTAACCAAGAATAACAAGCAGCTGCCCCTTAGGCTTTGTCGTACTGATGATAAATAGCCCATACAAGGACATGGTACATTTAGGCTTTGGCCATTCCATACCTAAGTGCTCAAGTGATTTAGTGCGAACCTCAGTAGCATGTTTGACTAGGTTATCCATTGGTTCCTCTGAAGATCATATTCTTTGAGTGAAATCTGCATCGATGCTGCATTAAACTTGTACCATCACCACTAGATTTTAGATTGCGATATCTGCACGAACCTCCACCATTGAGGATGCCAACATCAATCATTGCCCTATAAGATTGATTGTCACAATTTGATTACCGTGCTATGGTTTGTCGACGGTATAAATGCACATCATATATGGCAATGCGTGCATAAAGACTAGTCTTTAAAATATTCTGCATAAGCACCATTATCAGAAAACAATCACATGTGGTCTTTTGCCTTCCATGGTTGTACGTCGCATGCCTATCATTAGAGAAGTTTTCAGATGCGATGCAGTGCTTTCGTGATATCATTGGCCAACCACATAATGTCGATAAAGGGTTAATGGTACCAATGAAGAGTAGTTTATGGGATATGCATGCAACTATTACGACTGTAAAGATATAACAATGACCATAGAATGTACACATTATATATACCGTATCTGGCATGTTAATCAATGGAAGAGAACTGCAAATAATTTTACATACATTGTGCTAGAGTGGTCCTCCTAGATTGTGGTAAAGCCAGTTATGATCACAAAACTATCAGGGAAGTTATATATAGCTTTAAACATATTTTTCGTGGTTGAACAAATATCCTTAGTCTCTATGTGTATACAATTCACTAGTTTATGATGTCATCTGCAATAAAACAACGCTGGCTGTGCAAAAACATCCCTGATTAGAATAATTGATTAGAATAAGCGCCCATTTCCCCCCAACCATTGAAATATGCGGCCTGTTCCTCCTTGCACATTCTGCAAGTCCCGTTTTGCTGTGGAGCATAATTATTTCTCGCAAGCACCTGCGCAAAAGCAATACAATTGACAAAACCTGCAGATCCTTCAAAAAAATCCGTTTTTATAAATCGATGGAAGTCTTGAACTAATGCGTTTTTAACTTAATGACTGTTAGTTGTGATGATCATTCTTTTTGTAGCTCTTTGCATAGGATCGTAGGAGATACTTTTCCATATTTCTAAGGCAAGTGATGATAGAGTACCGAACATAGGAATATTTATGGTTTTATCCCACATATGTCCTTCCTTCCTTATCTGCAATGTACTGCGTTAAGTAATGTAGTCATTGTAATTAGCTTCTGTAAATCAGTGCAGATCACAATTCCAACACTTCTGAGCAGTTGAAAAAAGCTAAATCAATCCTGGCGAATGTTGGGATAAGTAGTCTGCGCATTGTAACTGCATTACGGTATAAGAGTGCCAGTGTGTAATATTCCGGCGGAAATCATGTACAAACTGTGATTGAATTGACGTTGACTGATATCAACTGCTGCCTAGTCTGCACTGTTTCTATAATTAATTTGCAAGCACGCACAGCTTCTAAACCGTTTCCTCTTCGTTTTCGATTATTTGCTCGGTCTGAAGTATAAACGTTTGTATAATTAACTAAATGGCCAATTGAATTCTCTCTTTAACGGCTGATTGTTCCTTTATTTTGTTTCTTTCACTACGAAGTCCTTAAATACAAAGAACAATTGTTTACGAATATTGGAAAGTGCTAGTGAGACCATGTTAGCTTGCTACATTACGGAAGGCAGCCACAAATTAGCGTGGTATGAAACAAAAACTTCATATGAGTCAAAATATTCGTTTGCTGAAAGCTACACTATGTTAAATAGCATGTACAACGACGACTTTTGGAAAGAAATGTGATCTCCTTTGTCGTCTGCTGCGACGAACATCCCATTTAAGGGAAAAAGATATATATATATATATATATATATATATATATATATATATATATATATATATATATATATATATATATATATATATATATATATATATATATATATATATATATATATATATATATATTTTCTTGTCTTGAAATCCGATCTTGAATATCAAAATTGAAGGTTGAGGGGTATTTAGAGGGGCAGGTAGAGGTGTTGGTTGGCGGGTATCTCGAGGGGCAGGCAAAGGGGAAGGTAAAGGAAAAAATTAAGAGACAGGTAGAGGTGTCGAAAGAGGGGAAGGTAGATGGGTAGGTAGAGGTAGAGATGGAGTAGGTAGAGGGGCAGGTAGAGGTAGAGATAGAGTAGGTAGAGGGGCAGGTAGAGGGGTAGGTAAGGTAGGTATGTAGGCTGGCCAATCTTTCTCATCCTCACTAGAATCAATTAATTTGCTACCAAGATCCAATGATCGCTTGGTGTCAGGTTAACACTTAACAGTGTACGGTCAATAGAAATAATTAAATTATGAGGCCAATTATACAGCAATTACGCGTACAGTTAAACTATGTTCCACTTATCCAATTGTCCTTTTTCCACTAATCAATACTGGAAAACTGAATGTAATTATTACCATCGCAAATCTGAACATATAGTTAATCGTGGGAATACTACCTTTCAGTCGACATAGCTTCGGCAAGTGCATCGATGACGTACAACGCTCGCTCTAAAATTGTCGTTTGCAGGATTTTTACGTTCCTTCTTTCACCTGTAAAATCGCATCTAAGAAGAAGTGCCACATCTGTCCATTGATATTGCTTAACGCCAACCAACTGCGTCGCTATTCGTGCTATAATCACATGGTCGCTCTTGTTTGGAAGCATAGTGAGCATGACCTGACATGGATGATTCTTGTGATGAAGCAAGTTATGTTCATTTTGTGGATATGAATAACAATTGCTTAATTCCATCAGAGCCACCCTAACCGAGCATGACATTTACTACTGGGCATTGTGCAAACTGATTGCTGTATATCAGCACGTCGATGTGTGCAAGCTCAATTGCTGCAGCCTGCTTGCAAAGCGCTATTCAAAACGGCTCAGTGCATTTGTATCCTGGCTAAATTGCGTTAACGACCAGGATGTGCTATTTATACACGCTCGTTCCTAGCTTTTCTGACGCTTTAGTGTAGCGAAATTAGACAAACAAACCAAGGTACAAGCGCAACACAAGTGTCATGATTAATGTATCGCACAGCATCCCAGATGCCCTGATTTACATCCTGTCCTCGATTAAATCGAACCGAGTAAACGAGGCGCCGATTTCGAGCCACACTTGCTAGTGCGGCCATTTGTGCATTTATTACCATCCCTCATATGCCATTTAATGTAAATTTGGTAATTATGTCAGCCCATCTACTGCATATATTAGATATTTATCTGACAAAAGAGGCACGCAATGGTATTGACGTGACACATATTACAGTAAAATGCAATTGTGATCGCCAAATTCTATACTGTATTCACTTTGAGGAACACTACGCATAGATCATTATATTATAGTATCAGTATCAGGGGGCAAGCTTGGATGTTTAGTGATGAGGCCGGTGTGACAGGGTTAATGAGTAGCATTTTTGCCTGGAATTGCCGGACGCACATTCCCACGACTATTCCGTGCATGGGGCGTTCATTACTTTGTTGCGATTTTCAGGTGGTAGGATTGCATGCAATTACAATATCAGCAACAGAAGCATTCCCCGGATTGGTAGTCTCTTCTGTGTAATGAATGGCCATGGTTGACACCTTACGATCATACTGTCCAAATAATAATCTCCTAGAGGCATAAAATATCGAGCAATCAAAGCGAATCACAGTGATCTGTCTTTACGCACAAAACTCAGAGAATGAGTTACTATGGCATTTTTGAGCACTTCTGCTTCGGAAGTGAACAAATGATGCATTGATTATTTCATCACAAAATCTGTGGGCCATTGGGTCTGTCAGAGTTCATTCAAGTAATCACATTGTCTCTTTTTCTCTTTCTGAATCAATATAGGCGTTTTTACGCCAATGCGTAAGATCAACTATGTGACCTCCTAGCTTCCAATTGTCCACTCTTCGGCACCCCAGTCATTGCATTATCTTTGCGTTAGCCTCAGCACTTGTTTATGCCAGCCCATTTCAGAAAACAAAATGATTTTGAACGAGGGGGCACCGAGGACGTTTTGCATCTTGATTATATTACTCCAACATGGTGGAAGCGCCATTCGTCTAGGCAGGTAATTTGATTTCCGTCTTATTTGGGTAATGTAATGTGATAAACAAGCATTTGGAACTGCAGTAGGCAACAATACTTTAACAGAAATTGTGTATGGCGAAATGACGAGCATTATCTATGGCTTAAACAACCCCAAATGGACAAACCTGCGTCACGAGTTAGGCTGAAACAGCACTGAATGTAGCACATTGGATACATAATAAACCGTGGTATATTCATACAAGTTGCATTTGTCTTATCCCAACCAAAGGGTTGATAACATCCTTTATAGTTTTTTGTCAGGAAAACTGCATGTTTGCATATAAATATATATATATGTATATATTCATATATGTAGATGTACGTATACAAATATATATATATATATATAGATATGAATATATATATATATATTTATATATATATAAATTTATATATATATACATATATTTATATATACATATTATTTTTATATACATATATATGTATATGTATATATATATATGTATATATATATACATATATATATTTTTATTCATATATGGATATATACATATATATATATATATATATATATATATATATATATATATATATATATATATATATATATATATATATCTGTTATCTGGACGAAAAGTAAAGACCGTGAACATTGTGCGTACGATATGAGACGGCCTCTTTTAATGCCCTAGCTGTATGGATGAAAACACTACCATGCTCCTACATGTATCACAGAAGAATTCATGCTTTTGTTAAGTAGCTAACAGTTCACAAGCTACTAGATAACTCAACGACAAGGCATGTTTTACGAATTACAATGATACTCGATGCTTGGCAAAATTATGGTCCTTGACGTCCCTGGAAAGCATAGTGCTATTGCTCTTATTCACCCTTAAGTACATTCCTTGACATCATTTTTTTTGTTCTGCTATTCACAATTGGCATATGTCCTTCTGCGTTGAGTGCATCCCTTGCATGCGTGGTTATTGCATTCTTACAGGATGTTCAGTAATTGTTGCGCGTAAGACACATTTGAGGGCCATATGTATGTGTTTGACATCGTTGAGGGGTAGTTGGCATGTGTTTGATATCGTTGAGGGATACTTGGTATGTGTATGACATCGTTGAGGGCTAGTTGGTATGTTTTTGATGTTGTTGAGGGATGTTGGTGTATTGCCATTGACATCGTTGAGGGCTAGTTGGTAAGTGTTTGACATCGTTGACTGGTGATTTTTATGTGAACTGTGATGAGCTTGTCAAACCTCATAAGCTGACTTCTCTTATACGGGCTATCGGAAGGACAGAAGTGTTGACGAGATTACATCAAGGTTACACAGGAAAAGCCAATTACAATTCAATTTTCTGAAAGAAAATCCTTGTGCAAATGGGCATCTCAAATAAAATACTGTGTCTAAGACACTCTGAACAGGTCATATCCCTCGGGGTTTTTTTCAATCAGCAAGCTAAAAATTATAAATCAATTTATATATATATAATAATACATACATGCATAATATTATATATACAAATGTATTCATTCGTATGAAGATATACATGAAAAGATATATTCATGTATATAAATATATATATATATATACATATATATATAAAAATATATATATATACATATAAATATATATATATAAAATATATGTATATGAACGCAAATATATATATAAATATATATATATGCATACATTTATGAATATATCCATGTATATACATATATATTTATACACATACATACAAATATATATATATTTATATATATATATATATATATATATATCAGCGCATTTTTTATATATATATAATTATATATAGGCAAATATATAGGCAAACGTACACATAAATATATATATAGGTTAATTTATATATACAAGTATATGTATATATATGTAAAAATATACAAAGGTATATACATTTATTTTTGTAAATACATATATATGTATATATAGATATATATGTAAATATATGTATATATAGATATATATGTAAATATATAATATAGATATGTATGTATATATATATAAATATATATATAGATGTATATATATATTTATATATGTATATGTATATATAAATATATATATATATTTCTATCTAGGTCTATATCCATAAATATATATATATGTATATATAGATATATATACAGATATGTATATATATGTGTATATATATACATATATATATCTCTATATAAATATGTATCTATATCTATATATATGTATATATATATAAATAAATAAATCTATATTTGTATATATATATATATCTATATATCTCTCTATCTATATATATATATATATATCTATATATATATATCTATCTATATATATATATATAATAATATGAAATACGTTAACCTAAAGCCATGATTCCCACCCCTTTTGCAGGATTTTTTCCCCTGTGGATTTCATGCTTTTTGTGTAGCTTTACCCTTTAGCTAGCATATCGCTGGTTAGTAATGATATAAGACATTATCAGCATGTTACTTTAGGAGTGCAGTAGTTTATATGAATATACACAACACTGAGCTGATGCAACCCACCTTGTAATAGCCTACTGCAACATAGTTGCTATCAATCACATGGGCTACCCCAGGCTGCTGCTAGTTTTTCGATTTTTTCACCATTCCTGTCACGCAATCTACTTATCGCACTTTTTTATATTCGGAGGAGCAAATATAAAATTGCTGATTGTGCTCATTGGGGACATTATCTATTGCAATAATCACTACAGGAGCGGGGCTAGATTTATGCTTTATACATCTCATAATTTGCTTTGTGACTCATCCCATGAGCCACCATGTCATTGTTGCACTGATTTGTATCTATACCAACATCGTGAACACATTTCGCCTTTCTCTCTGCTAATTTACCAACAAGCTCACAAAATCACCTCGCTATTTCTGTACATATGCTATGCAAATTGAAGGAGCAAGTGTTGCTGATCATAATGCGTAAGCAGCTGATATCCTGCGAGGTATATCTTTAAACGACTTATGCGAGGTTGATTTTTATTCTGGAGTGCTCGGCTAGGAAACCAGCCGTCCATTCCATACGAACCTTTGCCCGAGGGCTTCCCTAGCTACCTTAACTCTGCAAAAACGCATATTTTGTTTTTCAAATGAGGATGATCCGCTGAAGCGCATGATCATAGATGTGACGTCTAACCTATTCGGTATAGATTTTGCCTGGTGATTGTGGAATACCTATATTGCTTTGTAGCTTCATGCTCTGGTTTCGATGATTACGGGCATGTACCAATGCATCCGTGTTGCAGTGTTTGTGAGGTGATAAGCTGTTCGTGTGGGTGCTCATGCAAAAATAGAATGCATATTAATCATCAACTGTCGTACATTAGCTGTCGCTCTATTTCGAGGGATGGGCATTCATCATGTTCTTTGACAACGATTGAGCATTATGAACGCAAGGTTCGTCTCAATGGAACTTCAATTTACTATCAATGATTACGTCGAGAGACGATTATCGTCGATGATACTTACATTGTGGGATTGAGCCGTTTTTAAACATATGTTTGAAGTTTAATATTTAATAACTTAATTGAACAAGGAAGTTTAACGCATACTGGGTATCTACCCTTCCCAGGGGCGTCGACAAAGGGGGGGTGTAGGGGGGTGTGACACCGCCCCCCCCCCCCTCCCCATTCAAACCGACAGTCCGAGTCACAGTCGGCAAAATCCTGTCCAGTCGGTAAATTGAAAGTTCCGCGCCAACCTTTGGTGGCGCTACGCTTAGATAGTCATCCCGCAGTCGGCAAAATTTTAGTTACACCCCCCAACCAAATCACCCTGGCGACGCCCCTGACCCTTCCTACTATCATGCTAGCTGTGGCGCTTGATGGACGATATCAGCAGGTAGCGCCAAGAATAACACAACGAGCCTATTATCTAACTGCTTTAAATTAGCTTTTTTAAGACAGATTTCGTAGGCAGGCTTTGATGTTGACGGCATGTTGACGGCATTTTGCTGTCTTGGGTTAGTCGATTTCATCCAGCCTGGCAAATCATTCTTAGAACATGCTATTGAAAGAAAAACCTCGACATCTTCTCTCCTGACGCAGCAATGACAGCACCTTTTGTAATTTTCTGCGACTTCTGCGATGGGGGGAATTCTCTTGTAGGTCACGCAGATTCTGTACTGCGTGTTCGGTATCTGTTTTGGAGGAGGGACATTAAACATATCCTAACTTTAAATGCAAAGGAGTAAAAGCTTATCAAGTTCGGCATTTATGACTCCCTATGTACGTTACCCTTCACCATTAACGGTCATTCCAGCATCAATGCGTTCGTATGAACGGATTGCATAGGGTATCTGATCCACAATTCACTGAAATCATGCTCGCGTGAACGTCGTCTTTAGGGTGCTGTCTGCGAGAAAACAGCTACGGTACTTATGCCACTTCATAACAAAAGGGACTATACCACTGGAACTCCGTTACAAACACAGAAACCAAATTATTGATCAGACCATATCCATTGTTAAACACAGTATTGTTTATTCCATCCATCTCCTCACTATGTATGTCACAGTAGATATCGCTTTAGGTTGTGTCCTAATTAGCTATGACTCTGTTTATGTAGAAACTGCTTGAGCCTCTTTCCAAATTTCTCAGAGCTAATTCGCATCATTTTTTTGCCACCGAATCACTATTGACCCATTTAAGAATTTACTAGATAAATATTACAATTGTTCAATGATAAATGCATAAAAATAGCATCAAAATCGTTTCAGCTATGTTGATTGGTCAAAAGTTCCACAAGATTCAATCTCAGTGCATGTCCACGATCTTAATACTGTCTTATAGGGAACGTTCATGCATTGTTCGACATATGACTTGGCGTTGAATGGGTCACCATTGATATAACATTGAGTGAGACATCCATATCCAACCTATCTTGTTAATTACAAGCGATAAACGTTGGTCTTCCATAAAATTGATTACTGGTTTGGTCGGCTAATCAGAAAGGTCTTGTCGATTTCGTGGAGCCATGTTCCCCTTTAGAGCGAATGGTTCTTTTAGTATTGGGTTTCCCTCTATCGACGTTATCAATATTTCCTACGAAGCGGATGGCTCGGACATTTTCTGCCTGCTCCCGATAGGTGGATACGGTTTCTTCTTGTTTTTTGTAATCAATCTATCTTTCATAGTTCGCACACTGTAAAGCGATTTTACGTGCCATTTAACATAAGGAACTGCAATTTACATAATGCGAATTTACATTGCACGTAAAGAGGCAAACCAATACCAATAATATTAGCATTTGTAAATGTTTTTGTCAAGCGACCTAGATAATACTCCTTGAGCAAAATTGCAAACATCCTGAACCCCATAGCAACGTATCATTGGCCTGGAGTTTTCATAATCAGTTCGGAATTGGAGCTAAAATTATAGCTATTGAATTGTCAGATGACCATCTGTCTCAGCGGAAAACATAAAAGCTGCTGTGATATGGTAATTAGCCCCATAACCCGATCACGAACATCGTACATCTGTTAATCAGCTAGCCATCTCTGTTCAACTGCTGTAAATGATTTAATGTTTTGTAACAGAGCGCGAGAAGAGTGGTATTCTAAATAGGTATCTGAAACGAAACACTCAGATTATACAGGCGTAGTTGGTGATTCCTCTAATGAGTAAGATGGGGCTGATCGATGGAGCGTTATACATATTCAATGAGAACTGCAATGGTGGGGTTTAAGTTAGTTAAGGTAAAAAAGTCATGCGACTGAGCTCACTTTAGTTATCTTTATAAGTTAAGTGCTATGAAAGGTAGAACTACGCTTGTTTGTAAAGTAGGGCACCACATGGTTGACAACGGAAACGGCTCAAGGGCTGCAGCAAAGGGGATACTAGTTCGCTTCAACTTTGTTTAGATCAGTTTTAGTCAGCAGTTGCTACACAGATACTGTGACGGTGGTCTAAGATTCATATGGCAAACGGTCATGTATCATTTCTGCTAAAGTCTGTTATGATGATATATGCTTGGTATGTTGGGGTTTGAATTAAGGGTGTGAATAAAAAGGATTTCACAACTAGAATTAAATAATACATAGGGAGAATAGGCATATTCATTTCGTACGGTGAATGACATGGAAAGTGTATTTTTACTACTTGACCTAGTCTAGACTTTCCAGAATTACTCATCACTGAATGCCTAGATTACTCATACCGGTCGCCTAAATTGTATGGTTGTTTGGGATATACAGCGTCAATGGCTTCTTATATTCTATTTGTTGCGTTGCCATTTACACTTTCCTCTACCTCGCTTTGTAGTCTTTTCGCCGTATCTCGTTCAGTGCAAGGGGAAGACACGTTCAACTGAAATGCTCTTTCAAACGTTCCACGTCGTTTTGTGACATTGCATCAAAAACAAGATAATGTAGGAGTATCGATGAGACTGGCTGTTTTGCATAAGGTGACAGCAGGATTCCTCTGTATTCAGTCACTGAAAATGGTAGGTTTTCCCGAGAGTGCACAAGTGGAATACGAACGGTTACATTTGATAGATTAGAGGTAAATTCTAGGGAGACGTATGCGACTTTCCTGTTGTGATGAAAATGTTTTCATATACTCCTGGCGTACGGCTCGAGTTATAACTGTTGTCAAGGTAATATAGGGTTTGCATAGCTAGAATAAGTGTTTTGTACAGATAATGAGACGCTGACGCATCATTAACCATGCCTGTACTACTTAGTTGCTTCACAGTTGAAAACGCAAAAGCGTTAGCTAAGAGACGCCGATAAAATTACAATAGACAACATGGCTGCGCATTTCATTGAGCAATAAATTTTGCACTCCTTACAAGTATACAATGACCGTTATTGTTCACGTCTAATTTGAAGATGTGCTTATATCAGTACAGATCGTTATAATAGACACACGCATCATTTGGTCGTATGCAAACGACAGCATAATTCATCCTCTACATGAGTAAAATGATGAAATAATGATGATGATTATGATGATTATGATGATGATTATGATGATGATGATGATGATAATGATGATGATGATGATGATGATGATGACAATATGTGCTGATTTGTAATAATGATAATATTGTATTGATTGCTGCAGCGCAAAGTTACAGAAACTCTTTCAATGCGCGTTACATAACGAGCGGTGAATCAAATAGCTACTACAGTTTATACGTCGGCTTGGGTGTCTTGGATTTTCACATTTGAAGAACATAATCAGAGAGCTGCAGGGTATTACTGTATGTCATGGACAATCAAATACGGCCGCAATTGCCGAAAATACGGCTTTGTTGCCCCTCCTGTGTTTGCGCATTGCACTTACTCGGGTAGTAAATACCATATGCTAAACTTATCATCTAAAACCTGCAATCCCTACAACCATTGCAAACGTTACCACAGCAGTAGAGACTCTATCGGCATCGTGCCACTGGGTCTGTAGCATGAGTGCCGAGATGTATTACATACATATACTGACGACCACACCTTATGTCCGTGATATTCAAGATGCTCTCCTTGTAATGTCTTCAACATAAGCTGCCCGCTAACTCAGCGTGGTAAAGCAACACTCAATAATGCACATTCAGTTGCGATCACATTACTCGCAATATCTAGCATATTGTATCCCTTTCAAATAACACATGCATCACGAATATTGGTATGCGTGGTCGATATATTACTCAATAATGCCGCAATTACTGATGTTATCGCATCACTAGCAGCATGCTGCTAGTCGTCACAGCAGCTCGGTTTAATTATGTGATGTTATCGCAACCTTCTTATCGACGTGAAGCATAGTCAGTGTAAGCACAAAGACATTCGTATGACAGGAAGCATGGGTCATGTTGTAATAGGGTGCACTAGGCCATCATTAATGTGTGTTTAACAGCAATCCCGCTAGTGTAAACCCTAACAGCTCGAGCGATCGGCGCAATGTTACGTTGTAAAAACGCGGAAATCTCTTCAGATATGACATAGAGAGCAATGTTTATATTGTCTTAATCACATTTGATACAAAAACATTCGGCATTGCCTGTTTTTACCCTTTCGTATTGTTAGTGCACTGTAACATTGCTAAATGCCTGGTACATGCAAGTATACATATATATATATATATATATATATATATATATATATATATATATATATATATATATATATATATATATATATATATATATATATATATATATATATATATATATATATATATATATATATATTATGTATATGTTAATATGTTAATATATATACATATATATGTATATATAATTATACATGTATACCTATATATATTTATGTATATATATATATAAATATATATGTATCAAAAGGTTATTCCTGTTATCTGTCGTTTGCTAGCAGCTCCTCCACATATCTCATATCCCAACCATTATCTACCTTGTCTTGTATAAGTGTTTTGCTTGCGTATTTCATATGGTTAATTCCGTCCCAAAATGTAATTTATATTTCTTTGAGTTCAGCTGCTACTCTTATGGTATTTGCTCATCAAGCGGCCAATAGAGCGCCTATTTATGATTTAGAGCCCATCGTTTTTCACGAGCCACGTCCCAGCTTATCGCATTCAGTTTCCTTGACCTGTCGTCCCAAACATTGTGTTCCCCTTGCACTTGCATCGCGTTTTACAATAATATAACAATTACTGTGGTTGCAACCTTCATTGTTTTGAATGACTCATTTCCACACTATTTTGGGTGAGCAGCTAATACATATCCAGAAGTAAGTGAACAGGCAACAATGTTAGCGACGACCTTTTAGTCTGAAATCGAGATCATAAACCGTGCTTCAATACACTGAATAAGCGGTCACCAAGGACAGCGATGCAATGACAGACTTGAATATTTGGTATCGTGCGATTTCACAGAATTATGTGCTTCACACATGACCCAATGAAGATTGTGTCTATTATGTTTTATTGCACTGATATCGGCACATCTTTCAATTAGACGTGGACAATTAGGGTCACTCTATATATTGTATCGAGTGCAAAATGTATTGCTCTATGAAATGCGCATCCATGTTGTCTATTGTACTTTTATTGGCGTCTCTTAGCAACCGCTCCTGCAATTCATTTACGCGTTGTGTTTTTAACCGTGAAGCAACAAAGTAGTACAGGCTTTGTTAGTGATACATCCGTGTCCTAGAGTCACAAACTCTTATACTTGCATGTCCTATATTACCTTGCCAACATAAACATGGTTCCCTCTTTGCTGTACTTACAAGAAACAAAGAACCAGATATGGGGAATAAACAAAATGGTAAGGAGAAGATTACATGTTGATAAGCGTGAGTCAAGGCTAGGAAGGAGCACGGGAAGGACCGACCAGGTAGAGGTAAGTGGTAATGGCCACCCAATAAATAGAATAATAGAAACCATGACAACCATTGACGTAGTACATCCAACACAACTCCATAGCGCTTATGACGACTGATATAGGTGATCTAGGCAATCATTTATGACCAATTCTACCCTAAGGGGAATCTAGAGTAGATCTAGTGGCATATATGTATAGCCACTATGTCATTCACAATAAGAAATGGATATGCCATTTTTTTACCCTCTGCATCACTCAATTATAGTTGTATATTTGCATCACTCCTTCAAAGCCCCGACATAACAAGCAGATATCATCGTAACTTATTATAGCAGAAGGCTAAGGCGATATAATATAGGTAAATAATGAATGACCGCTTGTCATATGAATCTAAGACCACCATCAATGTATCTGTGTAGCAACTGCTGACTAAAACTGAACTAAACGGAAGAAGTAGTGCAATTTGTATCCGCTTTGCTACAGCCCTTACGCCATTTCCGTTTTCAACCATTTGGTGCTCTACCTCTGAAACACTCGTTTAAAGCCGTTGAATAAGACTTGCGCTCATTTTATATGACTGTTACGCCATTTCATGCATGTGAACAAATCTATAACTAAAACCCCAAATCATGTTGACGCATGACCATTCAGTAGAAGACAAGTTATAAAAACGCAATTGTTCATGATACGGTAACACAGTTTCGATGTCCTCGTACATCAATGCAATTAATTAACACTATACGTTGTCAATTACACCAGAAAACAATTCAATGTCCTGCGCTGATCTAAGTAAACACAGTTGGCGGCCGTTAAAGCAGGAAATAAGTTGTTAATAACGTAAATCGGAGAAGTGGTTAACTAAAAGATCAAAAGGATTCTTGATTAACTGATACGTTGGACTATTAACATCACCTTCCGATTTTCGGACGCAAAAAAAATGCTGTAATTGTTTTATCAAATCCACATATGCTAAATATTTTGTATGAGGGGACTTCAATATTTTGCATCATTGAACTTATATTGGATGGTTTCTTGCTTGTGATACAGCATTCGCTTCAGTAGTTCATTAATCGGTACAATGCTTTAGCAGTTTTAACCGATAAATTATTTAGAACACCTTGCAAGTGCAGACAAATGGCGTTCAGTCGCCTAACGATATTTGTTTGATATCAAGGTTTTTATTGTGTGGGTGGCCATGCTAATAATCATGGTTAATTACATTAAAGTATACATATTTCCATGAGAAGCACAATATAACCGATTGTAATGTTTCGTATTTCGTTTCGACAGTTTCTAAGGTTTTCTACCAAAGATTATTTTGACGTCATTGCCATCGTTTGTTACCCCGGGCATAATTCATTTACAAACTGCCATGACATAAAAATTTTACCGAGTTCAAACAACACAGCAACAATATCACTACAGAAGAATTATAGTACCATATCAAACAAGTAAGCTTCAATAACATGTGAACTGGCATCCTTTGCGTTTGCCAGGGAATGTATTGCTGACCATATTAATATATTAAGAAAGTAAGGCCCCGCAGCTTTTATGGCGCCTTAACACCAGCTTTTCATTACCATCCTTCGCTGTTGTTATCAATAATCCAAATGGACCTGCCGCTTGGAAAAACAAACATCAATTCTGTACTGCGTGACTGCTTATTAGTGGATAATCTCGTTCATTGCATTGAATAAGTGAAATTTGTGGTCAGAATAAGAATAATAGCTATGGTATGTCAGAGAAATGTGAATTAATCGTAGACGGTCATGTGTGATATTTGCATCTACCAAACAACACCAGGTCATCGTGTATTTGTAAAACAAATAAATGAATGCCGGCAAATTATTAGAATCGAGTGGATTAAATGCCATCAACATGATTAATGCATTCTTTTTGCATACTGATTCTGATATGGGGATGAAATGGGGTTGATATGGAACCATACAAAATCATGGCACATATCATGTGCTTGTATGATGAAATTAACTAGGAAGCGTAGAAATGCTAATTTGCTGCAGTGGAAATATTCTAATTATTAAATCAGTACATAAACAATGCACGGTTACCAATGTTACGTTAGTATAACTGTGACTTGTGAATTACATCAGCATCCCTGCCGGCTGATCCACTTGTTTAGGCGTTAGTCGATTACTTGCGTGGTTACATCAGTAGTAGTCAAGCCATTCTTAACTCACATGCCTGTTTGGAGCTTGATTAGTGATATGGTAGAAATTGCATCATCGTTTAAGTATGTGTTGAAGTTGCTTATTGAAATCATTCTATTGAGAGATTAATCGCTTCGTAATTTCAACCAAGGTATGGCAAGTAGTTCTAGCATACAGTTACGCACATGAGGTGCAGTTCAATCGGGGTATGCTTGCTCATGTTAAATCGCCAGATAAGGATTTGACTCGCTAAAATATCATCAGTACATTAACCGTTTTATGTTCGAACAAAATTCCCTCATTGACACCTATCGCAATTCCTGTTGCAGACCAGACTTCCGCTGAATTTACCCAGTTCCTCAGGACATGAAGTCGTAAGGTTAATACCGTTTGGTCAGGATAGCGTTTTGTCTGAGAACAACTTGTCCGGCGTTCCTCTCCTAACATTATTACAATATATTAAGCATTTGCCACTCTGCGATTCAAGTAAGTATAGGATTAACGGCACACCAACGCTATTGTATAACATGACGTCTCATAAGGTGGGATGAATACGGAGTGGTACGATTGACCAGATGGTCGCTTTGTAGGATAAAGAGAAAATCGAGGGAATGATAATGAAAAAGATAAAAATGCTCACGATTATCCTAGAGCACGTCACGACCATCCGCTAGACTTGACCAGGCCATTTTAATCACTCGTCTAGACGATATCCGTGCCTAAAGGGTGTGTTGTAAATTTTGCCCAAGCAGGGACCACTCCACTTAAACAACAGGACTGTCAACCGACACGAATCACTTCCAACTGCCAATAGCTTGTCCCCTGAAAGTCGCCTATAACAACATGCCGGGCGATACTGTGGTCGTTTTCTACCCCAGGATCCACCGGGTTAACATAAATGGAACCACCATACTTGTGACGAGCAGTGTAGTTAATGGATTTCCTGGTTAACACAAAAAAATAAGCTTGAGAGTCTGCCATAGGAGCACGGCATCGCTCTAAAGTCAGTTGTGGCGTTCGTGAATCATCTGTGTCGAAAATACGTTGCATTCAGTTGGCAAGTCTTATCATTGGACTGTTAATATTTGCGTCATATTGATCTTGACTTGATTATTAATTTTGTCCCTGCACATCTACATTGTTACGTTCATGTCATGAGCTTTATCAGAACATAGCAGAGGTTTTGACCATCAATATGGTAACTGTTCATACATTAAACATAGTCCCACCGATGTGTCCTGAATATATAAAGATTGCTATCCCTTGTATTGTTCACACACTGAACAGAATGGCGAGTCGTGACCATATCACGTCAAAGCATTTCATTTATCCATGGAGCAAAATAGCTTAAACAGGAAAAAAAACAATAATTATTTGAATGTCGTTACATTAGTCACGCACGCTGAACATAAAGTGAAGAAGATTATTAGTTTTCGGGCAGTGTTGCTAAGAACTGATTTAGGATTTCCATACGAACTGTATATTTTGCGCTTAGGATTTCTATTATCGACAATTAGTACACTCTGTAATTGAGATGGATCATGCGTCAGTAGATGTGTCAGTATTCATGTACCTTCCTAACATCTTCTGGCTAACGTTTAGCTACGACTCATAAAATATCATTACCGCTGACTAAGACAAGTTTAGGATCTACGTAAGTAGCTGCAGAAAGCACCGTCTACTTACAGGGAGAGCTGTATTGCTGGCTGATTAACCCGGAACTCTTGACGCAAAGGTGTTTTTTACCGCATTTTATCGAGACAAGAGAATGGTGACTTTATATTTGAACCTGTCTTTTCGAGACATCAAACATCTTAGCGCCTCCGTACCATTACACATCTAGTTGTTGGTTTTATATCGATTGAGTACTTCTTTACGTTTAGCAATATTCGCCACATGTGTCCATGTTTTATTGCGCTGCTTGTAGTTGGGAATAGATAACGTAGCCGAACTATCAACCATATCTCATAGCTTGCTCAGAGTGACATTTTACTACTTAAGTTACGTGCAAAGCAATTTTGGTGACCAGAGGCAATGACACCACGCATGGCGAGAAAAACTTCCAAGCAGACAAAAGAGAACCAACGGTATCAGCGTCTGTTAACCCAAGCGTTAACACAGAATAAAACTGGCAATAGCATGGGCACAGTTGGCAAAACAGAATAGATTCCGAATACCAAAGATTTATTGGCTAAAAGCATAACATGGTGTTTCCAATGGAGTAAGAGGCAGAATGATGTAGAGTGGACTGTCAGATAACTAATCTCATAGGAGTAAAACCACCTGGCTCAGTGGCCAATTCATTTAACCCAGAAAAACAAGCAGCGGCCCTGAAGGCTTTGTTGTACTGCTGATAAATAGCCCATACAACGAGGCGGTACATTTGGGCCCTTAATCATTCCATACTTAAGGGCTCAAGTGATTTAACACGAAACTCAGACAGAGTAAGCTTGACTAAGATATGCAATTGTTCCCCGGAAGATCCTGTTCTTCAAGCATAATCAGCATCGATGCTGTTTTAAATTTGTACTACCACTACTGAATACATACGATTGAGATATCTGCACTGAACTCCCCCGTTGAGGATGCCAACATCAGTCATTGACCTGTAAATCAATTCACACTAATTGATTACCTCGCATAAAGGCTAGTCTTACGCGATAAGTCTTCATATGCGATGTTGTGCTTTCTTGATTTCATTGGCCAACCACATAATGTCGATAAAGGGCTAATCGTACCAATGACTCCCCACGGCCAAATATGTTAGTTTTGTATGAGCTTGATCACAGAGATTAATGAAAGACACAATTTGTCAGCATCTTGATAACGACCAGGTTATTGGAAGGACAAATTTTTTGGGGCATCATACCATTCTCTCAAACAAAGTGAAATTATATATTTTGTTTCGTTATTCTCCTAATTGAAGTTACGCTCTACTGACACTCAGGCTATATGCGCTGACAACGAATGATTACAAAAGCGACTTCACCAGTGCTGCTCAGAGAGCGCTTCCATGTCTACTACAACTTCCGTATTGTCCACCCTTAAACTATATAATGACATGAAAGTGCTAGAACACCGATGGATAATTTACAGATTATCACGCACACTATATTTTAAAGGGATTTGTGGATATCATAATGCAGTCATTGATGATGATTTGACATGCTTTATTTACACCAGTTGGTCTCGGTGTAATTGTGTTTAGTTACATAGGTTTCTAAATTATCGATATAGCTGGTGCTAGTGTGTCCGAGCAAGGTTCCTAGATCAACGGTGGCGTGCAGAGGAATTGCATCAAAGTTGCTGCAGAGCTTATGCTTATGAGTATTGATACAATAACATTTGTCTTTTTACCCCCAACATTGTTTTGCTTGTGCTTGGTGCATATTTTCAAGCGTCAGAAACCCGACGCATCGTAAGGTATGGAACATGATGGAACATTTGCATCGATAAAATGATTGCAGAATGCGGTCCTTGTTGCAGTTAGTTAGGAATGCTTGCCGTAAGCTCAGAATTATTTATCGCATCATTATTTTGTTACGGGAGTTTTATAATTTAGTGCACTATTGTCAAGCGGGCACTGCTGTTCCAATGCTTAGCTAATTACTTGAAAAGGCTTCGAATATAACGGGGAATACAATGTGCGATAGAAAGTTATAAGAAGCTGTCTACTGTTTACCGACATGCGCGAATAATATTGTGGCAGCCTCTGCCTTAGATTTGCACTGTCGCTCAGCACCTGAATGTGTTATATCATGCATATTCAACGCCATAGCTTGTTATTCGTGCCACTCTCGTGAGCAGTTAACTAATATTAAGCGCAATAAATCCATGGACGACTATGTCATACCTGATAACTGATTCATGTGCAGGGCAACGCCTTGTATCAGGGCTGTCAATAGCACGGGTTAATCTGGGCAATGAGCACTAACAATTGTTTCGTATCGCCGTCCTTTACTTATCGTGAACTCGTATTGTACCCAGTTCGACGATATTCGTTTTCTGTCATTATATTTCTATATATAACATACCTCTAACGTGACAAAAGTGGCAAATTGCCGTTTTCCATGAAGCATGATACCTGATAATCAATTTAGCTTGTATCGTGAACAATGATACTGACGCAAATATTAGGTTATAGAGCTTTATAAACAGGGGCTTATCCATCAAACGGGTTTGAGCGAGCACCTACAGGATCTTAATGATTGGACGAGGGAAATAAAAACAAGATTCGCTAGACTCTCAGAATACGGTGTCGAGTACACCAAAAGCAATGTTTTTAAAAGTTGCAGAATATACAGTATGCATGCAGGTGTAGTGTCGCATGGTTTTGAACTTATTGCGTTTTGATTGGAATCTCATCTTGCACATAAGTAAATGTGACGGACGGGCTTCCACAACTCGTAAATGTCGGGGCTTTTTCTGGGCTTCAACCTTATATTATTTTGTTAGAAGTGTATTTTGCCTGCTCGTGAAACTCACAGCTAATTATAACCAAAGTTCAGGTTTGTGAGAGTCCAACATACGCCGGATAGCAGTAATAACCATGATGTACTGTTATTAATCTAAACACGACCCACTCACTGTCAACTCTGCACGTGATACACGACAAATTACTCTCTTACATGGTGGAAACAGATAGAACTAGCACAGCCATCGCAACACTATATTTTATACAGATATAGCGTTACTTTTAGATCGTAGTCGTGCATAATACGAACCTTATGACACCAATGGCTGTAATTGGGGAAAAAAACAGCGATGTTGCGATGTAGTGGATTGATTAGCTTGTTTGTATCTTGGAGAAGGGTGCTTAATGTCAATCTCCAGTCAATGACGTCATGGTTCTGCAGCCAGATAGTTTCAAACCGGATGCAAGGCTCATGTCGGGATGTATCTTGATTTTTGCGACTTTGTGTCAAACCCATTAGGAGAGACGCCAATGTACCTTCAACGTGATTGAATAAACTAGTGAAGCTGTACACTACCGTGTTCAGGAACAAATGGTGTTAGAGACTAGGCAAAATCTAGCGTGTGCGACAAAAGGGAGTTGCCGCCGATAAAACCTCTCCACAATGACCGTCACGGCCATCAAAACATTCAATGCCAATTTAAAAACATCGATCCTGGTCTTAAAAAAATCGATGGCATGATAAGAAGTACAAATAGAAGAAGGCCATTAACTGGGTTTATTCTGTACTACGATAAATGTTGCCGATAGCCGCCTCTGAAGCATAAATACACGTGATAGGTAATTGCGCGTGCAGTATCTAATTATGTTCAATCAAATAATGTTAAAGCACAGTCAAGTGTTGGGGTAATGCAATTTGTGGTTTCAGTGCCAATAAAATGCAAACATTGCTCATATATGTATATGCTTGCCGAACTTAGGCGAATGAAACTACCAATTGTGACGATTTAACTTGAAATGCTCTTCCTAAATCATTTATTCACTATTCCACGCATGTAAGATAATCTTGCATAAATGGGCCGTGAACGATGCGAAACATCGATGCAGTTAAAAACCAAACACAGTAAAATGCAAAATGTACCAATGTCACACACATTGCCTCTAACGCAGCTGCTCAGTGCGTATTATTTACCATTATCCGGTCAGCTGATTGACTATATAGTCACATACCGCGAAAGTGGATCTTTACAGGTGCAATATATTCAACACAAAAGAACATCAGTCCCACTTCCGTATAAATGAATGCCCAAATGCGCTTTTAACTATACCAGTGACCCTGACGCTAGTGGGTTGTCCCTGTCAAGCCGTATGGACATAGACTACAAATGAGGCAAACGATAGTCTTTATGTCGGCTGTGGCGAGAATAAGGATAAAAACAAATCACTATCCCGCCCTGGTTGGTGCTGGAGCACAATGCTAAATCAGACGCACTGTGACATCGTACTGGGTATGCTATCTTGGTAGCAAAGACACCGAACTGTGACATCGAACTGGGTATCTTGATAGCTATTATAACACCACCGTTGGGTTTCTATGGTAAACTGCTGAGCTGCTACATGAACGTGCAATAAAATAGATATATATATATCTACAAAAAGTTATAGTTCAACCAATCATCAAAGGGCTATGCGGTATCACCACAATACATATCATATTTCTACCGTCAATCAATATTTACTTGTCTCCCTTTTGTCACAACAGCCATGTGTGAAGATTGAACACTTGAAATTAACGAAACTAGTCTATACATCTGTAGCTAGATCAAAATGTTGCTTAAGGCGGAAAGATAGACTTCAATCCCTGCGTTTTCAAAAGCAGCATCAATGAAACGGCAATCGAGTTTTGAAGTCTGGTCAGCCACTCTTTATCGTATGGTCCCAATGCGCGATAGCAAAAGCCTACCAGAACATTTCAAATGCATGTATTTGGAAAAGAGGACCCTTTTTCATGATCGTGCATCACTACATATCAACATACACTTACTTTACCACCGCACACACACGCCGCGCAACGTATTGGACACTTGTGTTTATGGGATCAGCTGTAGGTGCTGTTGGTACCAGCTCTGTTGCCTCGCTTCTTTCTTTAACTTACTGGTTTTTTCTTGATAGTCATAGTTACTCTCTTTCGTTTTATCGAAAAACATTACTGTACATAACACGAGGATACGTTATTCAGCATCACTTAATGTCTCACTACGATCACAAATATTGTTAACAATTTAGTATATTAAGTAATATATTTCGGCACAGATCCCAATTGCCAATTTCAGTGCATGTGGAGCAGGCAACGTAATCTTGCGGACAAACGACAAATGCATTAGCTGCAATTCGATGCGACAGTCGGAGACATTTCGTGGTTTTTTTGCCTATTTTGCGAGGCGGCACACGCAGCTTTATCAATCTAATTGTATAGTTTGGCATCTGGTACTGCGAGCAGACGAAATGAGTCTAAAGAAAGCGAGAGCGCGCAGCATATGATGTCAACGTTAATTATTGTAGTAATATATGATTGGTCCGATGAAAGGGGTCTGCCATCACTGAGTGGCTGCTGAGCTAGCCTCGTGAGAGTAGGTATTGGACCAATATCATTTATGGTCTTATAAATGTCGCATACCAATTATATTGTCTTTAAGAGACAAACATAGGCGAGTATCATTTTGTGACTTGTGATTATACATAGGTTGCCCATTGTCATTGCATTTGGTTATCAGCGAACAGTAAATTAAGATCACCTCAGAAGTTGCTTTGTACTGTACTTTGTGGTGTGTAGGCGAGGTACGGCATAGATGATATACAGTTTTCATTTTTATAATCAACTCATTCGCAAATAGTAGCAATGAATTCGTCGTTGGATCATCATTCATTATCGCAATACTCAGATATGTGACTGCAATGAGTGTATTTTCACGACAGTGTCGGGCAGTTGTTTGTGTCAAAGAGCTATTGGACATATCCATACAGCATGCGACTTTTGTTTCTAAGCAAAAGCACTTTTATGGGATATCATTATACCCCGTATTCATTTACAAAGTGTGTCTCCTAATAAAGAATAAGCCTGGCTATAAAACGTGCTACGCATAAATTATCTAGTGGACGTAGTTATTATTATTTGCTTCAATCCTTATGCATACTGCTTCTGCGGAGCTCGTTTAGCAAGTTGTTATGGACAAAATGTAGCCTTTCGTTTTACTGGCGTCGATTCGCATCTGGCCCACAGTACACTCGTTGACAGTTGTTGCCGCTGTTAGACAAGCACTATAGTCGCCTCGTTATAGTCAACTTTATTGTGCTCTCCTTGCTCGGCCAAGTGAGGCTATGTAGCATAAAACGGTGTCGCCGGGCACCAATGGGAAACATGACACTATCAAATTGGTTTTAGAGCCACAAACACATTAGATATAAATGAGCGTCTTTAGGCGGCTGGACGTGCATCCAATGTTGAAGTACGCCAGCATGCATAGACGCTTGGCGCATTTTCTGTGGTTTTTTGTCACAACCTTAAAACTGTCACCTTCCTTCCAATGTTAGGGCACTATTAAGTACATTCATAATTCAGTTGTATTATTATTGGCGATACGCACTTGACGGCATATAAGACTCATTCAAATGTGACCGCATACATGTGAATGAGGATTTGTCATTTGGATGCAAAGGCTGTCAGTGGAGACCGTTATTACTGGATAGGTCATCAATTTGACCAAAAACCGTTAAATGATAATTAAAAACTCGCGCATCACCGTTCTTTGTATACAAAGGCATTAATGTGCTATGGATATAGTTTTTAATGCGAGTCAATGATTGGAAGTATGGTTACATGTTCCCTAGCCCGATGACTTTAATGCATTTATTTCTAAAAGGTGCAATGTTAAAAAGACCACCTGACGTACATTTATCCCTTGTTTCGCTGTCTAAGAGTGCCAATATCCAACGCCAATTTTATCATGACGAATTTATGAATCAACTCAAATATTATTATGAGCGTGTATAAGCATCACATACAATGTGTCTATTTTATCGAGCCGTTTGCGCTAGTTACTACTCATCAATTGATATTATTGCATAACAAATTTTTCTCATCTAATCATTTGACCCTATTCATTGATCACCTACATCGTCAATTAGAGTGCCAATCCTATTGCTGACATGCACAAATGAAAATGGTTACATGCTAATCGAGTAGGTGTCCCTTGATATACCGACCTCCACCAATTAGTTCAATGAATGAAGCTGATACCTCGAATGGTGGCGCATAGAGAAATGATATTCTTATAACATTCCTTTACAATGCCTCACCAAACACTAATACAAATGATATACCTATTTTTGTCCTGATGTGCTGAGCCTGCCTGCCTGCAATCATGAAGTTTAACTATACATAGATGGTTTATGCGTAGACCCAAGAGATACACGTCGACGTCATTTTAATGCATTGTCGGTGATCAGGTACCACCGTACACGTCCTCTGCATTGTTAATGAGATGCACAAACGTCTAAGTCATTTCTTTACAAATAACAATAATGCAGATATCCCCACATTTTAACGCAGTGGCATGATGCCTCGGAAATCTATTTTGATGGACCTAAATAGTAGTGGACACATGTCCAGTGTTACACTCAACTACCCTGCTGCACCTGCGATCTGCTCTAGCCTGGCAAGCAAATATAACAGTGTAAATTCCCATAGATTATGCAACGTGATCCGGTCTGTTAGAGAATATACAGCCCGCATCATCGTGCATTCGACTGTTGCCATAGATCGAGCCATTGGCCGCTGCCATGTTTATCTACTTTTATTCTGACAAACGATGTCGGTGCGGGTGTAACATAATCAATTGGCACTAAGTAAACGATGCCAGAACATAACCAATCGACCATGCACTGTATCAACTTATCTGGGATGTGGGATTGAGATACATAATCAACCTAAACCAGTAATGTACACAACGCCACAGTTAAAATATATCTGGTGTACGAGTGGTTTCAAATAAGTGTGGCCATAATTAAACTATTACAGTACCTGGTGTTTCTAAAAGCTAATAGGGTAATAGGACACCTTTGGCAAGGCGTCGCATATACCAGACACAAAAGGACTAAATTGATGAAAGTTATAATTGGACATTAAACTGATGTTCACAACATGTTACCATCAACAAGACTGGTGCTAAATTTGAACAAAAATATTTCCGGCTTGATATTATAACAGACATTCCTCTATGCAACCCACTCGTTTATGCATCAAATACGACGATACATCGAGACAATTAGCAGAACAGTTTTTAATTTCGGCAGTTTAAAGCAGCTTTGAAAACGGTCAAGCGTCATGTATAATATAAAAACTATTTTTGTTATATGCGTTAATGGAATAAATGGAAAATATGGCGATTCAGTTTTACTGCACATATATTGCTATAATCAGATAATCACAATCAATAAAGCCAGGAATGTTCTCCGATCGTCAGCGTTAGGCACAGGCAAATTTGATAAGGAGGGGTGGGCATAGGTTGCACTGCTTGTATTCAATTTCCAACCACGTCATGTTTCAGCTGTGTTTCACTTTATAACAAATTACCTTCATGCAAACGTAACATGATTATGTTGATGCGTTAGGATGAATATGATACACGTTGGCGCTATCGCAGATCCACCAGCCCACGCGTTCGTTACCATTGCCGGATATCGTATGAATAATGACACGATTATCTTTGATTTCGTAAACCTAGGATGAGCCAATACCCCTAACACTTTACCCATATAATTGCTGCTATTCAACCTTGATAATACCAAAGAACAACAGCGCCGAAGTATGCATTGACCAGCGTTGGGTTATGCTGTCTCAGTGATATGTACCGATTGTCACAATCTGCGAGAGACGTGACGGTCACTAATTCTCAGTTAAGTAATGAGGTAGAAAGAGGCAGTGGTAGTATGGGTGTTTGTCGAACAATCATTAAGTGTACACTTCCTTTATCCAGACAAGTTAACTCTCTACTCTAGTAAATGCTTTTCATCATGTGGATATGATTTAGTCATGCACCCCAAGTGATAAAATAGCCCAAGTACTGATATCAATAAACCGCGTAAACAATATACGTTGTGACTATGCCTTTTAATAAGCAATATACATGGTATTCTATTGCATATGGTCAATGTAACTTAGATTATCGTATCCTATACGATGATTCTGTCAACCATTGCTGGGGTATAATACACTTGCTTACTTCGCTCCCTTGCTGTCAACAATCCGTCGCCCAACTCTATCATCATACCTTCAAGCAGTTCGATTTGACCCCGTCGCTGGCCTCCTGCTCGGGCTTCCTGGACAACGTCGAACTCTATCTCTCACTCAAATCTAAACCCAGCTATTGCTCAGCTAAAGTGCCCTGACAAGCGATCATCGTGCAGATGTGTATTATGGAAGTAAAGAGCTACTCATGCATACGGTAGATTAACCAATATGTAGGTGGAAATCAACAAGGATCAGGGTCCGTTCTGATTTAACTGCAACGACATTAAATCTCCATTTTCAAAGACTGAGGATTGAATTAGAAACATATTCAACAGCAGCGATAGAAGTGCTCATTTTCATACCAGCGATAGCGGTGCACAAGGCTATTTATAGATTTGCTCTAAGGAAGTTGCATGACTGTCAGCGTACAATTACTAAACGAGGAAACCGGCTTCTCGCATGTATCGACAGGAGACAGGTTCAAATCAGCATCAATGCAAAAAACAAGCATGTAGTTAAGTTTATTTGCACGTGTCAGATGACACTACCCGGAAGACTCAAACCATGCTTTAATGTCACTGCTATTACGTCTTAACTCGAGAGGTGAAGTCCAACACAACATATGACCACTACCGAGGAGAATCTGGCTTCTTTCCAAGAGATAACATGCATAATCGAGACAAATTTTACGATTGACTGGCTAAGATACACACAAAAAGTACAATGATCGAGTGAAGTTTTTAAAATAGTAAGCTTTGCACAACATTCAATGAGCATTTATGTGAATATCATGCTCAAATTGTAAAATAGATAAATCAAATCAACGTTCGGCCTCCATCTTGTCTCCATTTTGCTATTAAATTGAAGCAGACATTATTCATCTGTCTCTCTTAAAACACCCAGCCTGTGTGCTGTTCACCAGTACATATACTGAAATATTTGTGGAATATTCCATGTAAACTTTGATCGCTATGAGATGGAAGCTTGTAAATACTTGCAGGTACTTGTCTCTTGGCTAAACGGACATGCGTCAGCACAATTATCATTCATTGTAACCCATAAATACCTGCTTTTTATTATAGCTTGACAACCGCAAAAGCGGAAATCGATAATTATCGCTGAAACTAGCTGTGATTAAGTATTATCAGCTGTGTGCTGCCTTACTATTGGTTGCTTGATTTTGATTATACATACTAATTGCCTATTTAAATGAGAGACTGGCGAATCAATATATTTCAAAATACGAAGCCGTTGAGGTTGAAACGCAAAATTTATTATTTACATTAATGGTGAACTACAACGGGATGCCTCATACGATGTATATTTTGCGCTTTGTGTTATTGATAATGAAAAGTATGGGCACAATATGTTTATCGACTCGTTTACTCGGTACAATAGCAGAGATGGGGTAGTAAACGATGAATCATATTTCAAAGTCCGTGATAGCATATTAGCATGGTAGTTAATAATGATCTTGCTCACAGCCAAAGCTAGATTGGTAATCAACCAGTTATCGAATCAATCCGCCTCATGTCATGACAAAATGACATAGATTTTGAGGTTTAGTTGGAAAATGGCTAAGTGTCGACCCATCACCATCTGCACCTAGTCCTACTTCTCTGCCTTCTTCAGTCAATCCACTACCAACTGCTCCTAGTCCTACTCTTCTGTCTACTTCAGTCGACCCATCACCAACTGCTCCTAGTCCTACACCTTTGCCTACATCAGTCGACCCATCACCCCAACTGCCCCAAGTCTTACACCTTTGCCTACTTCAGTCGACCCATCACCATCTGCACCTAGACCTACTCCTCGGTTTACTTCCGTCGACCCATCACCAAATCCTCCAAGCTCTGATTATATGCCGAGTTCTGTCTCGCCATCACCAATATCCCTTTCTCTTCCAAGCTTTGACTCAACACCGAATTCTTCCCCGCTATCAATAGTCCCTCTCAACTCTGATTACACACAGGCTTCTGCTTTGTCATCACCACCCCTCATAGACCAAATAAATTATCACTTTTCGACCCCACATTGCCCTCTATTGATTTATTGTCATCCCACAATGTCCCATTCCACAAGTCAAATCTTTGCTGTCATCTCCTCCTTAAGCAAGCTTCTTGTCAGCCCTTGCGTCCCCTCCCCAACTCTCTCGAGACCCCACTCCTCAACGGATATAAATCATAGTTTCCCGCTAACACCTCTCCCTGGCACCTCCTTTTATCTCCTTGCGGACCCTCTGTGTCAATAAGCTGGAATCCCAATTCACCTGATCTGAGTGCCTGCAACATTGCCATGGCAACTTCGCCTGTTATCAGGATCGGGAAAAATGGCACGATATTATCGTGCTTGACACGTAATCCTTCCGAACCTGGGTGACACCACATGCAGTCCGGCTGACTCGCCATTGATATGCAAGTCATGCACCAGTTGGCCTACTCGGTCAGTACATCTGCTGATGATTGTGACCTCCCGACTTATCTGTTGATGACCTCATTTGATTTAAGGACTTATCATTCACAACAAGTTAAGACTATTGGTAGCGTGAATTAGTTGTAGTTGAGATATAGCTTCTTTACTTTCTTATAAACTGATTCAATAAGTGTAAGTTGAGACGTCAATTTAACCTCTTTTAATGGTGCAATAATCTCCTTCCCACCCATCTCGCAAACCCCGGTACATAACGAAGGTCACTAAGATCGCAAGCTTCATACCCGGGCCTACAAATAGTCAGCCCATTAAGGACACGGCTGAATCAAAATATAACTCAGAGACAGCTGATGTTACATTAACAGGAGGTCCACATACCTGTGATGCCAGACTAGCCATAAAAACTTCGACCAAGTCGAACTGGACCCATTAGGTAGCCTTTGATTACGGTTGGCCGTGGTAGACATTAAGTTCAACTGTTGCGTGCAAACAAATTTGTAATTGCGCGCAACTTAATCAACCAATCAGAGAGCACACCTTTTAATTGCGCGCTGCTTAATTTGACTAATCCAAGCACGGGAATTAGTTGCGTGCAAACAAAGGGCTCCGACAACGGCTTAAATCAAACCAGTACTGCATAATGTCATATCGTTTTGTTCATGCTGTTGACTCATCAGCTACAGCAAAAATGCCTGCACAGTGTGTTAAACTGACACGAGACCATGTAAATTAACTTTGGTCAAACGCTGCGCCGATCTCGTTTAGACAGGGCCGTTTTCACACCGTTTGGCTTTAAATGTGCTTTCAATCGAGGCCATATAATTTGTGTCGCGATTTAAAAAACACTTCGTAAGGGGATATCCGATTCCATAAAGGAAAGTAGTTTTGGGGATGGGTCGAATAAGCTCTTTTCGATGACCTCCCTAACTATGTATCTCCTTCAACCCATTCCGAAGCGCGCTGTCGATGCTCATTTAAATATGTAAATATGAGTGATTAGAATATGCTAATGAGACGACGCATTCTTGTTGTCTACTTCAAGCCAAGAGCGCCAACGCGCCGCGGAGCATTTGTTGATTTATTTGGGGGAATAATTGGACAACACAACTTGAAGCGTACATGATGGACCGCGTATCGTGCGGCGACTTGCTATGATACATGCAATAGTGTAATTACAAAAGCGACATTTCACTGGGGGGGCTCTCACAAAGCAGATGACGAGCACTACCTCGTGAATTATAAAATGGTTATAATGGATAATGTTTCATGCCGACGACATATGTAAAGATAGATCTATATCTTTTTCCATTTCTAGCTTAAGCTGGGATGTTGATTGCATCAATCGAATCTCCATAACAGAAATTGTGATATCGGTGTGACTTTCCATCTAGAGGATTTCCTCTAGATGTTTTGCACATAATGATGCATTGGTGCATGATCGATATTGCAATGTAAAGTGCCTATGGACCATCGAGTAGCCATAAAGCACCAGAGACTATAAAGCAGAATGGCGGAGGTCCAGGGAACAAGGTATCAAGGCAAGGACATTAGTGGACAGTGCATGTACCCAATATTGCAGTACCTAGGGAAGCATCGGCCGTTTGTGAATTTACCCACGATTTCATACCATCGCCTAATGACACCCCTGCGACGGTAATGTTATATGATTATCTTGAGGTTTTGAGTGCTCAGAATGCACGCTTGCCGCGTTAACGGATTAACCAACCCGAATGTGTAATACCGTACGATTACCAATCCGATCAAAGGAAGTGAAAACGCTGATGCATGTTTTGTTTTTTAAATTAGACGATCGTTCAGGTAAAATAAATGAAATTAAGCGTGTCGCTTTTTATATCGGGTGCTGATTGGGGTGATGAAAGTATTTGGTAACCCACAGATTCGATTTGTATACGAAGGATCCAAAGTGCTGCACAGTAGACAAGCGTGAATGATGCAGATCCGACTGCTCTGATTTTAGAGCAAAGGCAAAAGAACCTTACTTTAACAAATATCTGGGGCAATAACTGTCAATATGAAAACCTTAGACATATTCAATATTACTAAGGTAAACTACCATTTAAGGTATTCCTGAAACGCTTTGCTGCATTCATAACGGGTTGTCTCCGTGGTCTCTTTGGCATAAAGCGACTAGATGGCTATTTGAAAGGAATTAAATGTATGGTAGCATAACATGGATATACGCGTACGCTCTATTACAAAAGCTTGCATCCAAGAAACACACGCACCGGGACATATTACAAAAGCTTGCATCCAAGAAACACACGCACTGCGACATTTTGCACTGCGTAACATCATCATCAAATCGTAGATCAGTGTATCCGTCATCGGCATCTATTAATAAACGCACATTTTCTACTGCGTGTTTAGATAGCGCATAAACCCACACAGAGATAATGCGGCTTAGTTACGAGAGGCGATCCATCACAGAGGTTGGCAAAATGTTTTTAGATTATACGATTATTGTAGTCGTCTGCTCTGGGTTAACTAAAACAGAATATGAGGAACGTATGCTCAAAACGTCATCGTCTTCCCCTAATAATGGCTCAATATAATTGCACCTGAATTCAAAAGATATCTCCAGAATACCAGAAGGTGATAGATGATTTGTGCGGATATGCTGTAGCGGCCAGCATATCCGCACAAATAATTAAAGTCAGCTTTCAGGGTAGTGCGAATAGAGCGTTAGGATCTGCAATATGGATGGTCCGGTTTAATCAAGTTAACCAACAGTTGAAATAGATATAATAACTACACATGTAATCAGGCATACATAGCGCAGATAACATTCTGAGAAGCGGACGGAATCGATTATTTGTAAGCAATGATATGTGATTATAACTATCGGAACTCAGCGGCAGGATCAACTGGTTAACGAGACAGGGCAATAATTATAAACGACCTTGTTGGTGTAGTGAGCCACTGTATCTACATTATGGTTGGGATACAGTTCGACTAAACGCGCGGCTGTAAACTTAAGTGAGCTGGATAAAGCCTATATATACTTGTGACTTGCCGTGTTGTTAGGAAGAGTCAATCAAGTGAAGATACAAAGAAAAGGGCCGACAAAAAGATCTTTAAGAATTCGGGTGGAGGTGGGGAGCATGTTTTTGACGTAAAAAGCACCTTAGTAAAATTACTCTGTGGTTCGTCGATAAAATTGGGTTTTGCGAAATTCATATATCCAGATGCAACACAGGACGATACTTGTAACTTATCTATTGGGTTTCCGTTGCAATGCCGCCTTTCCCATTGATTGATGTTGATTGACAAAGCATTGAGGCAGCAACGCAAGAGAGCTCGATTGCATGATGGTGTTACTTTGGAACATGTTTAAATGGTAGGCTTTTGTTTTTCACATTATACATCACCTGCATGTGGTAAATGACTTAGTGAGCGAAACAATCGAACATTTGGCATACCCTCATCCTGCATTTTTTTTATATCACAACTCTAGGCCAAAGATGCCCACCTATGTTTTTCATCAAGTCGTGTTTTGACGGGCAATATATCAATCTTATTACTCACAGAGGTCACAGTAGTAAACTAGTTTGTTTTGTTTTGCCATACCACATATACTGATGTCGGTGGGTTGTTCATACCAATTCATATGGGCATTGACTACAAATGAGGAGATGAGGAATATTTATATGATACTGATATGATACTTAATGTTGATAAGTAATTGTAGGCACAAACAGAAGAGTTAACGATGACATGTAGGTTGAATAAATTGTTTAATGTGGCGAGGGCCAGTTGTTTTGACAGCCATAGTATGAATTGCATGGTAAGACACTAGAGCGACGTGGCCTGTATATCATATTGTGCTGATTGTATGCACGTTCATGGGACATTGATTCTTGTAATCATAATGATTAGTCATGTTTAGCCAAAGCAATGCTATTATTTACTACTTTTGCCAGATAAATGTCAATCAAGAGTAAGGTATGGATGGACGATATACAGCAGTCCTGTTTCGCCCGGTACCTTAAGATTGGAGCAGCATCGAATGAGAGTTATTATGAAGAAAAACAATGTTTTGTGTCTTGCGAAGCACAAGAAACCAGGGTTCTGTTAACATGGAAAGAAGAACGTTGTGAGTTGTTATTAGACTTAGATCAATCTTTATCTAGACGTGTTGATATGCGTTGTAGTTTCCCTCCGTAGTCCCTTGACAAACAGTAACACGGTTCTAATTTAGCACGTTTCTATACAGGTTCAGAAGATAATAATCGCATATAAATCACTTTGCGCTAGAAACCATCATCGCTTGGTTGAAAGTTTGCAAGTGCTTAGCTATCACAAACCTGAGAGGATACTATTGATGCGATCCACATGCAAAATGTTATTATGATTTAATGAATAAAAGCACTGTGTCAAACTATGAGGTGATTAAGTGGGTGTAAGAACAAAGGCAAAATCTTTCGCGATGGAGAGCGCGGTGTGAGAGAAAATTAGGACAAATGGCGCTGTAGTCCGCCACAATTTTCTCGATACTTATGGGATACAACAACTAAGCCGTAAAGAGCCGTCGGTTAAAATGTTACAATGTGATATGGCATCCAGGGGAGCATAATCGTTCCAAACCTTAACGCAATGTTTGTCGACCTAATATATTATACATCGTAGTGCTCGTACCCTAATTGCGCATGTATGCAAAGAGCTCAATCAGCGTAAAAACAGTTTAATCTGCGTTTAGTGCATCTGTAACAGAAATATTTGACCGGTAGGGTTGTCATGTGCTCATTGGGGATCATCTGTGCCTTATGTTTTGTTGCTGTCCTTTTCCAAGTCGGGCAATCAATGTCTTTACCAGCGTCCTGTACAATTAGAACATTATTGGCCGTATGAGACAATGGTATGTACATTGGTTTTAAGGTAAGCGGACAAACGTCCAACCAAGACTGATCGGATCCATATAGCTATCTACTTCCAGCTGTAGGTCTCCATTGATTGCAGTGATTAGCCTCTTTCATTGGTTCCAACATTGGATTTGAAGAAATGATTGTCTTCCTAATTCTATTTCCCTTTCTATTCCATACTAGACAGTATTAATTTTTTCTCTTTGAGTTTTAATTTCATACTCCGTTGAGAATATTCTACAAAATGGAGCGGTAGTTAAATTGAATGATAAAGTCTGTCAGTTAAGTCAGCGTCGTGTAATCCCTGGGCAATGAGTGAAATCATTTGTTGCTATCTAACTCAGTCCCCCACCTCGTAACCCCTGTATTTCAAAGGTTGTTTACGTAAATAACACGATCTAGCCAAAAACAAAGATAGCTCAAGATGATCACCTCCATATGTATTAGTGTAATGTATGCAACTGATGTTAAGCAGAGTATGAAGTGCAGCCGAATTTGCTCGAGTTATTACTTGGCCATCTCAAAGGTCCTCTGTGATATTCATCACATACATGCGTTAATTATATTTCGAGAAGAGTTTGAACTCTTTATTCAAAGTAGGCGAGTAAAGTAACTTTATTAAGTAATTGTACACCTTGGCGTCGTATTATGCGAGTAGAATGGTAGAGGGATTTGCTTAAAACTGATGTTTCTTACTCAGCATCGGAACAATGTTTTTATGGTCAATTTATCATCGTGTATCTTCATAAACTTTTGATAAAGATGTTATTTTTTATGCATGTTGCACAGCTTAACCATTCTCGATATAGTAGAACTAACAAACCACAATGAACGCAATATTAAATTCGACTTCCATAGCAAATTGCTTATGAGCTGAAAGCGGAGCTCCTGATAATATGACACCCACGCATGGACGCGCTTCAGCCGTTAGGTCACCCCGTGATTTATCGAATCATTAATTGTTCTATAATTTCATGTTACCATAGTGTGGAACATGTAGACGTTCCTGTCAGTTTGTGCAAAGTTTATAAATCTAGTCTTATTATCACCTCCCATGTAAACTGCTAACAGCAAGTACCATGTAAATGTTGCTTTGCGTTACTTCTTGCTTCTTCATGCCGAAGCCAATGTTTCTTCAGGAATCACACATTACACCACCATGAATGCCAAATTTGTTGAAGTTTACAGAACAGTTTGACAGATAACTTCATCAGCTATTCTTAACATGCCCCTATATAGTGGCAAAGATACAGTTAGTCAGTAAACCGGCTACATAGAGCAGAGTACCTATAGTGGTGCACGTTACACCATTATGATGGAGCCAGTGGGACTTAAAACGACATTTATTGCCATGAAGCAGCCAAATGTCCAATTGGAAATCAAACTTCTGCTTAATAACGTCAGGTCGTTTTATGCCAGTTTTGTCTATTTACGCTCTTGAATTCAAAAGATGTTAATGTGTGCGTGATACGTCGTTTTGTAACATAAATTGCCCCTAGTGGCAGTGTAGCATGATGGATTGCTTACCTCCCTTTAACACGTTGAGTTTGCGGTTGAGATTCTTTAAGAAGCCGACTGAATGTGTTAGTTAAGGCATTCCAATATTAATGATTAGTTAAAACAACTGATGTGCAATAGGTTAGCTTTAATAACACGAAAGCCGATAATGCATAATCAAGCATGGTAGTGTGTAATATGGATGTGCGTTTTTTATATATATATTTATATATATATATATATATATATATATATATATATATATATATATATATATATATATATATATATATATATATATATATATATATATATATATATATATATATATATATATATATATATATATATATATATCTATATATCTATATATATCTCTCTATATATATATATATATCTCTCTATCTATATATATATATATATATGGGTTATGGTATGGTATATATGGATCTCTGGTATTTTACCCTTTATGATTATATTAATCAATCAATGGGAACAGGTTCAAGCTGATTGAGATCTTATGGTAAACCATTGAAGAACAAATGACCCGAACGTGACGGACAGTAATGTGATGATGGTGAAGCGAATGCAATTATTAATACTATCTTTTATATGAATCGTTAAAATATAGCAAATTCTCCTACGCGATAAGGTACTAAACAAAGTTTAATGGAGACATTGCCTGATATCAGCGGTGCAAAATTAGCGGGAGATTTATGGTTCATGTAGTGCAAGAGTGAGTCGTGATAAAACAGTCATTTCTTTATCTTTTACTGGTTGTTCATTTAATCATATGTTAACTATGACCAGTTCTATAAAACGAGATGTCTTGCGTATTGCTACCACATTTGTTGTGAAAGAAACTGTATTCGTTCATTTTTGCTGGTTATTTTCAACCTGTCGAAGGCTGTATGATTGGGCAATTATCACAAACCTGTTACTGTAGGCAGCTAGGATATATCTAGCCGATCAATTAAATGAGCCTTTCGCACAATATGATTACCAGCTTGGGATGTTTTAGTCACAATCATTTGGCTTGTACATAAGCCCGTACGACTGCTGACGAGCTGGACCCGGCTCGGATGCAGTGTAGAAGTAAATATAAGAGTTCGTCAATATTGTTCTATCAATTAAGAGACGCCTATGCAGTTTGTGTCCGCATAGCTATGAATCTTCACTATTCTTTATCAGTATTTGGCACTCATCCCTTCCGACAACTTTACATGGCCATAATCGAAAATAACAGGCCTTCACATCTAGACAACTAGTAAGCTTTCACAAAGAGGACAAATCAATTTACAAGCCTGCTAGACGAAAATGTCTGGCAAATGGACATCAAAATAACACTTTATAGGCCCTCAGTGGGTACATATACTATTTATTGATACACTACGAGTGTGGAGAAGCCCAACAGTTAGTTTCCGAAAGGTGTTTGTCATCTGCAGAACGTGAGATTAGCCGATGTAACCAAAGGGTCATTCATTCTGCATTGATCCTCTCTAGTATTTAAGGGAAAAGTTTTAATCATATATTGTATAAAGCGACTCTGTTCGTTTGCAAGATGAGGTGATTTACATAAGTTCGGTATTGCTGTTGCGTATGCAATGCTTATATTTGGCACAATAAGTCTACGTCATTACAAATATCGGTATTGAGTTGCGTATGCAGTGCTTTATTTAGAAAATGCCCTTTGTCATTACATGACATCTGAACGAAAACTAAACGCGTGTTTAAATGCACTACTTTGAGTTGCATGACATTGAACGAAAACTAAACGATGTTTAATGACAATTACCCCTGCACACAATCCGCCGCCACGGGTCAAAGCTATGACCTGTATTTATCCGCTATAATGTAAATAAATCACATGAATCTGCTTCTAAACAATACGGATCGAATTATGGGCTTCTTTGTATGTATTCTGGTATATATCATATCGTCTTTGAACATTTGAACAAGGGGAACCAAAATGCGTCATTGTTGGAGATAGATACAACGTTTAACGACAATGGCTGTGTCGTGCTTTTTTATATTCATGTCTTGAAATAGTGGCAACACATGGTCATCGATGTATTATCTAATGGTCTGTATATTGCCACAATTTGCTTACCGAGAAAGCAGGAGGTGACTTTGTATCATAATGATAATCTTAGATGCATTGAAACATGCCCATTTACAAACATATGATATGGCCTGGAGTGCTCTAAATATATATGAATGCAACCAGTAGTAAGATATAAATGGTTGATCATTAGAAGTTGCAATTGTAAAATACTAAAAGCATCGTGATCGTGGTGATGCTCATATGGCATGCAATTACGCAATCATGAGTGATATCGAAGAGAGTGCCTTCGCTACCAGACACATTAATTCTAATGTCGCCTTGAGATTTGATAGCACAATGTGTCTTCTTACGCGAGAGAACCGATATCATTGCTGCCATCCGAACCGCGCTGTGTGTTTTGTAACTCGGTTGTTATTGAAAGAACAAGCCTGTTAGTCTTACTAAGCATTCTAAGTAGGTACAACTGATAATAGCGAGCGCCTGTTAAGATAATCATTTGTGAGGCAATATAGAATACTATACGACCAATGTCCAAATATCAGTTTGCCTGTGAGTAAATTCAGTTCTTGGATACATATGGATGTTTCGTACTGGAACGTTCTATGTGTAGGAATATTATATCAATATCTGCAATTCATATGAACGTTTAAATTCATTCACCTCGGCTGTCAATCAACCTGTCATTTACAATGATTCGCTCTTTCCTCCAAAGTCAATTTGCACTTATTCAAACATCTTCCTGCATGATACCGTACCATATCATCTGTTGCCTATATGCCATTCAGAGATGACAAGCGCGTTGTCGAATTATATAATAGGTTTTCTTTCTTTATTATGCTCTCGCTTGACTCTTTGATACGCTTAATGTTGTATTCATATCGCCCAAAACATCTTATTGAAAACACATACTGATTGGCAATGTAATGCTCAAAGATGTCTTTATCGTTACATTTCGCATTGTGTTAAGCATCTAGTCTCATCGCTCTCCTAAATATGTCCTAAAACTGAAGTATACATCTTGGCTTAATAATTCGTGAAATTGTGTTTGTTCGTTAATTAAATAAATATGTCGGAATTATATTGCTTGGGATGAGCAACTATTTCGTCGTTTCAGTTGGTCGTATTATCACTTTTTATTCTAGAAGATGTAATAATTGTTGATTTACATTCGAACGATAAACACATTGAGCTCATCACTTGCTTCAGTTGTATACAAACGTCTAACCTGCTAATATCATTCAGACAAATAAGATATTATTATTGTTACGGTAAAATTGCTCTAGATGTGATATAAAAAGTATTTTCCTTTACAGGAAAAAAAATCAATTGGCATTCTTTACAAATTATAGAACAGTTTGGTTAAATGTTCCAGATTTGCTGTCGACGTAATTAAGCTCCCAGTTTCAGCTTGCAAGCGTTTACATTTGGCCAAATACACACTAAGCGCTGCATTAGAAGAGCACAATATATTATGCTATTTATGTGAAATTTCTTTTTAGTAAATATACGATTGCAAGTTTGCAAATCATTCACAGCAAAAGAAATGCGATACCCGTGCAAAGATTTATTGGTTAACCGTCAAAAAGCGCTTCGGACCTCAGGGATGATTAATGCGACAGTTGAGTGGATTCGACACAAAATGTCCACGAAACGGCTGAATATGACAGATGTATTCCCCAGCTACTCCTTACATGTTATATTAAAGTGGCTGATACAGTTGATCGGTGAACCGGCCGCATAGAACATAGAGCCTATATTGGTGCACGTTGCATCAGTTTCACGGGGCTTGCTTGACTACGAAACGGAATCTATTGGTAGGAAGCTGTACAATGTTCGATATCAAATGTCTGCTTAATAACGTCCGGTAGACACATCAATTTATGCCTCATGGCAATGCATATTTGTGTTTTCAGAGTTAAATAATCTCTATAAGTCTGAGCCATTGGTATAATCATGGACGAATATGGGGGCATATACATATATTGAATAAATACAAACTACGCATGTATTGATTCATTGTAGTGATAATCGGTTGGCTTTAGGCTTGTGCAGTCTACTAGCACTTCTGTGTCGCATCGTTTACTCTTGAATTTGATATATGTGGATGTGGGAGCAATACGTCTCCTTACGACAACTGTCTCCCCTAGCGGTAGTTCAACATGATAAATTGCTTACCCACCCTTAACACGTTGAGCTTGCTGTTGAGATTTTTTCAGAAGCGGACTAGATGTGTTTGTTTTGGCGTTCTGAACAGTCCGTTGTCCTATATTACTGGAAAATTAGACCAACTGATGTGCACTGGGCTTATTATAATGATTCGACAGCCAACAATACATAATCAAGCATGCTGATATGTATTAAAGATGTGTGTGAAAATAACAACGCATGGAACCAAATACTTCTGCAATTGTTGGTTAGTTTTTATGGTTTTTCTTAAAGCACCTTTTAATAACATTTTGGTGTCTAATGACAAAGACTGCGTTTAGTGTAGTTGTAGTGACTATAACAAAGACGGTAGTTTGGTGCTCGATTTAATCGAAGCGCAGTTGATTGAAGGGATACAGAGAAGCAGAAATATCGAAGACGATTCCTTGGCAAGCGTCGCAAATGCACCATATTGGCTTACATAATGATTAAATATTGTTTAATTCGTTATTGTACATCAATGAATAATAAACGTATGTTTTCTATTAAAAAAAAGATTAGGCACCCTTCGAGATCTTTCTGTGAGTGCATCCGGAATAGGAGACCGCTACGCATTAGCAGGGATAAAAGATGCCGGTTCTTCTGCAGTGTAAACACACTGGTCAACATTTGGTAATGTTCGCACCGCAAAGGCACCTACTTTAAAGGAAAAAACATTTGTGTGCATATCACACTAACATATTGCCCTGTTAAGATGTTTTGAATATTCTCGGTATTAATCGCTAGATGTTTCACTCTTTGCTGTGCTTAGTATTCTAATCAATGGATGCCATTTCTTGAGAACCACCAGATTACATTTGTTAAGACCAAGGCACAGTGTTGTTATTCTGTGTTACGTATAATCCTATCAAAATTGTTATCGGTTTTAGGGCAACGTTCCTCACAGTTGCTGTATCCATATTGTATTTGATTAATACTCTCGTAGAGTAGTGGTAAAACGTTCAAAAATTATATCTTTATGTGTACAAATTAATAACCATTGTACACTGTATGGATCAAATGATAGGCAATAAACACACTCACACACACTCACTCACACACACACGCACATACACACGCACACATACACATACTCACACATATATATATATAGATATATATATATATATATATATATATATATATATATATATATATATATATATGTGTGTGTTTGCGTGTCTGTGTTTGTTTGTCTGTGTGAGCGTTTGTGTGTATATTGGTGTATGTGTTTTTGTCTGCATAATTGTTTAGTATTGTCTGTGTTTGTATGTCTGTGTGAGCGTTTACACCATTACGTATATATGCGAGTGATAAATACACATCACGTTTGCAACTGATAATGCATATTTGATCATTTAGTATTAAGCTGTGCAATTATAGTAATTATATTAATACACAATGAATGCCGCCCAAGTAACATACAAAGCAAAGATTACGTCTTTGATTGCAACCATTCGCAACGGATGAACCTAACATGTGGTTATCGTGAAATGGCGCCTGGTCCATCCGAGACGCTCCTCCAGTGGCCCAAGACGAGCATGAACAACTGTTCCGGTAAAACAAACGCAACATCAAGCATAGGTTTACAACTGGCCGAATTTCACCAAACGGGCAAGACAAGCCATAGGCTATTATTTTCTGGTATAAAACGTAGTGCACAAAGCTTTGAAAAGTCTAATAGAGATTTGAACCAAGTAGATATATACCATGTTAATATATATGGTGCTTCTCTTCTATTTTACATGGTATTAATCAATAAATGCAAAAGGTTAACGCTGATTGAAGACTTGTTGTAATCCGTTAGGGAACAAAGCATCCGAACATGACTGACAGTTATGTGATGATGGTAAAGGCGAATGCCAGTATTAATATTCTCCTTTATAGCATGCGGTAAAATAAAGCAAGCTTACTCATGCAATAACGGACTGAATAGTGTTTAACGAAGCACTGCAGCAGTGCAAAATGACTGGATTTACGAGTCATGTAATGTAAGAGTGCGTTTTGAGAAGGCAGTCCAGAAGTATTAAACGAAATGTTATGTGTATTTTTACACAAGTTTGCTACCATTCCGTCGTTGGGATATATTGAATGGATGCCTGAATAGCTTGTAGCTTTCTAATGCTTATGATCTGTTGGTGGCCAAGTATTCTATACAATATGTATAAAGCAATACGAACACAATCTGAACTCAATTGTCTGATATATTGACCATGAACCCCATTGCGACCTTTATTGGAGAAACCCAAAAAAGCTTTTTGTAGACTTGGGTCCACGAAATGCATTTTCACGAAAGTAGGTCACACATAAACTGTCAAAGCACTTTAGCAAAATTGAGAATAAATGATTTCCAAGGTTTGAATGATTCCAATATGCTTCTGTCTCAAAGCGTCTCAAAGATAACCATTCACGATCGATTTCTTTGGATTTTGAATATTATGACCGAAATAACGGATATTTTTATCAATCTAACCATTGTTGACATAACACGCAAACCTTAAATACAACATACATATATACTGCAATCCTGGATGTTGCCGAAATAATGGGTGTAATCAAACTTTGGTAATGGTTATTTGTAAATATTTAAATATATCCGGTTTAGTGTCTTGGAAGGCATTTTAAAACCATGAAAACCTCATTCAGCCCATCTACAATATTGAATTAGATGGCAAAATGCTCCCAAGTGGGCCTCATAATGATCGCATAAGTACAACAAATATATGTACGTAATCTATAACACAGATAGTGTACTTTCCCGCTCATGCGTATACAAATTGAAACCTCACACAAGTTACACAATAGCGCGCGATATATAATTATAGATAGATAGATATATTGTATATAGATATAGTATATATGCTTATAGTATTATTCATAATACAAGAGAAGAAATGGTGTCAAAACAGATAATTTTGCATATATATATGATATAGTCATTCGAGAAATAATGATCAGTTTTGCTCTGTTTGCTACATGTGCGTACCGATAAGAATTGCAAATAAGTATAGCTATGATTGCTGCAAAAGGGTTCAAAGCTATATATTTTTATATTCCGCTTAACCCTTTGGATTTATATATTTCTATATATTTACCCAATCATTTATAGGTTAGATAGGGAATTGTTTTTATGTATATATCCTGTTTTCAATATATAGCAAGAAATTATTACAAGCCATTGAAATCAAGATATCGGCTCACGCGTGCAATGGGTGTCTCATGTGTCCTTCCTTTGAAATGGATCATGAAGGTGATTTTAGCAAAGGCACATTTAGCCGTACTGGCACTGCATATCGCAACGTTCTGCGCAGTATTCTTAATCATAAAGTCACGATCAACTTAGAAGGGTATAAAGTCCTTCATAATTTATAGTAAGGTTGATGCTTGCAATTTTGCCTTATAGGGGCATGTCACGCTTAATATCACAACCCTTTAACGTATATTGTTAACAATTACGATATTTCCTATTGTTCATATCAAAGGCTGCAACGAGATTGTTTTCATAAGAAAGTATCGAAAAGATAACTATATATTTTGCCACCATTTCATTAAATAGTAGCCGTAGAAATGGAAGAATATTAAAAGTAACGGACTGGTAAATTGCTAAATTAATTGACAATACCAGGTATAGACATGAGCGCTAATGATCACAGAGTGCACGTTCAGCTCGAGAAAAATTTTTATGGGCCAATACTTCCTTATCGCAGTGAGTGTGAAATATCTTGAGCTTTCTTGAGCTTAAACCTGCCATTCATCACAAGCATTATATGACGAGCTAATTATTTGTCTCATTACATTTTTGCATGTGACACGCTAATTTTCGTTAGCCCTGGCATTTGTATTTTAGTTAATAGAGAGAGAGAGAAAGCGAGAGAAAAGTGAAAGAAAGAGCGAATGCGTAAGCGTGTGAGCGTGAGAGAAGTGGTGGTGTAGTAGGTGGGCTATGCGTAGAATAGGCAAAGCTAAAATCAGGGGATACGTAAAGCTGAACGCTTTTGGGTTCCACCAAAAGGTAGAAAATCAGATTATTTCCCTAGGGAAACATATATCTTTAGCCAGTCAATAATGTTATTTGCAAATGTTCTAGGAATGCGTTTCACTGCATAATTTAAAATCTTGGAATAATATGGATGGTTTTGCACTGTGCCACTAACTGCTGTTGCGCTCTACGCCAACGTTGCTCAGGTGATTTTATCGTTCGTTCAATGACCCGCTTTAAAGAGTCCTCGTAAATGTTTAGTAAGGCTGAAGCCTACGGTCTGGCTTTAATGGGGACTCGCAAGCTCAGCATCGCGACTTTTAATAAAGATTGCTACCATTTCCAACATGATACACCGTTCATATAAGAGGCTGCAATGAGATCTTACGTATAAACACCTGTATCAAAAAGGTTGCCTTAAAGTACAACCGTACCATATTAGATGTCCACAAGACAAATGGCGACATAAAGAGCGAGAACAGCTGTAGGACTTTTGCATCGGTATATGCTCCTCTGTTTTAAAGGAAAATTGAAGATTTTATATGTGCATCGTTAGTATTTACTACGAATAATACGTCCACTGTAATGATAGGCTATGCGTGAGGCTGACTTGTCATTAATTACAAACGAACAAAATGCGCCGCTTTGAGACCGATGTTAACTCTCCCACAGTAGAGTTACTAAAGATCCCTTTCGTAGTGCATCTTAAACCTAACAGCGATGCCGTGCAAATATTGGCCAATGTGACTCTAGTGGTTTTCTCTGTACGATGGTATAAATAATCTCAATGATCTGAATAGCGTTACGGTAATGATCTGCGGAATTATAGCGTATATAATGTTTCTTAGATCATACAGTCAATAGAAGCAATACTGAATGAAGGCGCGAATTGTTAATGAATATAGGTTATATTTAGGTTAGATTCAAATATCGATATCCGTTATTTAGCTGCTTGAGCTAATATCAAACTTTCATGATAAACTTTCGTAATCTTCCAATTACTACGCAAATGCTCTTTAGCAAGTGATTGTCCATTCATTGACTAAATGTCATTTTTGACAAGGTGCAAGATATTAAATCTTTCTTCCGTATCAGGCCTATTGCCAGATAATCAAGACCGTCTAACATAATAACATAATTTGGTAATTGCAAAAGCATCTCGGCCAGTCCGCAATTGTTCTCAATCATATGAATAATCCCCTAATAATATCAATATATGATATGATTTGCGAAGCCGTTCTTCAATGCTACCACGTTGATGTTAATTGGTTCTAATTTGTGGCTGAGGTTGTAGTCCATGGAAAACTCAGTGCATCGATTTCTACACTTTTGACTATGATCACCGGTATTGCATTACAGCTACTTATACGACAATTGAAAAGTAGTACCCAATGTGCTCCATCGGATACTTTATGCTATACGTCTTCGCAGATAGAATGCAATAGGAATAGGCACACATTTTGCCATGTTCAACCTGTATTTGTTCCATATAAACGTAGTGAAGGCGGGTCTCATCGGATACACCAGGATGTAGAACGCACCTTGTTTCATACACTGTGACATGTGCGGGGATATTTAATGACTCTTCAATCAGCTAACATTATCGCATTGGTTCACCATGGCCTTGCCTTTATTTACCGCAGTATAATCTCGCTATTAAAGTTGCTGATTCCCTCCAAACCTGACAAAGGGCTTCTAGTTATAGCTCTTGATCGATAGAATCCTGCGATACTATGAGCAAAACGTATTCTTGACTACATCTGTCGATCTCCATGCTTCGTAATCTATTTCGTTAAGAAATTAGCCTACGATCTTCTGATGGTGACGGGTGAATTATTTATTATACTGGGTATGATTTGATAATACCCTAGAACCAGTGTAGTGACTTTGATTAGAGCTCAACCGTGTTGCGTATTAACTTGATCTTACTGTTCCCTGCAAACAAGCATAATAAATAGCTGATTGTACGCCTAATAAAATGAAAACAATATCAGGGGCCGCTTATTTTAGACGCTAATTTTCCGGCTTCGGCTATATTTTCCGTCTTGCGCTTTTAGCCGAAGCCGCTATCTTGTACATTTAGTCACTTGGATATAGCAGCTATTTTAAACCGCAAACTTAGCATGCAACCACCTGTTATAAAATCAAATTCCACTTCAATTTTTTTTAAGGCGCGGTTGCTGCTTACAAATTTGATACATATATTAGTCTTTAACGGCAAACCATAATAAAATGACTTGTCCTTGACTTAAGCGCAATGTTGACACCAGTGTTAGTGTCGTCTGCATGGTTCTGCAAGTATGTTTTCCGAAAGAAGGCGAGTTAGAAATTGTTTTATTTTACATTGATCATGAGAATTATTTTATCGCTCCATTCGGCGCAAATGTTTCAAAGAAGGAAAAGAAGCGGCTATGGGATCGCTTGTGCGAGCAATTGAATAGGTAAAAAAACACCTTGTTTTTATGACATTTATATCTAGTCCGGCCTCTATATCTGTAGACTCACTGACACTGACTCACGAAGAATTAAAATTATTGCTCCACATTTTTTATGGTTTAAACGGACTGAAATGCGAAAAGTAAGGCAATATTATTGAAATTCAATACGTTAGCTCTTGTTTGAGTCACAAGCGCGGCGAGGCTAGGCTGACACCCCTAACACTGACAGGCAATCTTCTAGACCTACATAAATACAATCAGCTGCTATGATCTACATTAGTCCCCTAGTCAGTTATATTAACATCATATGCCAAAAAACCTGTATCTTGCCATTAAGGATTCTGAAAAACAATTTTATTGTGTACAATGAATAGCCCAACAATGAGAAACACAAATTTTTGAATTCTTACTGTAATTATATCAGAAAGTTTTATTTTATTTCAGCCATACAACTGACACCAAATATCGGAACAGATCGGAAGAGATCAGAAAGAAACTAAATTCAGAAAGGTACTATGAAGCATACGCAAGTGGTAATTATGATTTACAGCAAGAAAGCAAAATCTTATGCGCAAGAAAGAAGCTGCGCGAGCAGAAGAATCCACCAACAGGCGGGGAAAATGTTCAACGTACATAGTGGCAGAACAGCATTACGCTGATCATCTAGCCAAAGTTGGCAGCGATGTCATTGAAGGCATTGAGGGGGGTATTGAAACCCAATCTGAAACCTCAGGTATTAAATGCTTAATTTCTACACTTTACATATAATTTGTCATGTAACTCTGAATTATTCTTTACACTTTTGATTCAGGATGCTCTATCTGCACTTTACATGTAAGTTGTCATGTAATTCTGAATTACTCTTTACACTTGTGATTCAGGATGCTCTAGCTACATATCTGTCCGACCAGTAACATTTCCGGCTGAGGCCATTTTAATCACAGGTAATTGATGCATAAATTGATCCTCTATTAGAGTATACTATAGTTTACTAAATATTTATACAAGAACTTTGTACTGATCTAAGATTTAACAATTAAATATTTGTTAAGAAAAATACAAGACACATTTTCCCATAACAGAGAGTGCAACTATTGCAGAGGAATATATACGGGACGAACACCAGCCACCTGTCACCAAAAGAAGAAAAGAAGAGGGATACGATGAACTGATTCAACTTGAATTAGAGAAAGCGAAATTGTAAATTAATGTTGTGAAGTTTAAAGAAAAGAAGTTATTGTTACAAATCTCAAAATTAGTTTTAATCATATAGTACTTTTTTAATTTGATGCAAGAATTGTTGTTAATTTATTATCTCAATTTTTCTACAATAGTTATGTTTTACTGTTCATAACCATTTTTATATGAAATAATTCATTTGTTACAAGTACCCCAGGAAAAATGAACTTCTGCAGTCATGTCTCGCTTACTCTTTCCTTCTGGCATGTCCTCAGTCGAAGTCTCACCATCATATACCAGACTTTTCAATGGCAGCACATCGTTGTTCTTGTGCGCAATGTTATGCAATATGCAGCAGGTGACAACAACATTGGCTGCTCGTTGCGGAGAGAGACGAAGTTCTTTGTGTGCAATTTACAAATAAAATCTGCGCTTTAGTATACCATTGACCTTTTAACACAAATAAACACAAAATTATTATTCGGACAGGTAGAATTGGTGTGTTGATTCTGTATTATGTGACATTGAAAAATCATGGCATGAAAATATGCTTACTTGTTCCACAACCACCCTGTTGAAATTTATTCTTTTTTTGGTTTTGTCGTAGGGTATGGTGTTATTACCGCTAGTCTTTGCTTGAGAGAATAGGCACTGTCATCTAAAATTTTTCCTTCTTGTGCACCTATTTGCAGAAATCAGCACTGGATCATAGCTATATTTCACCAAAAAGTGATATTACATCACCGTAGACAGTTTTATTAAATTATCAATGGTATTACTGTGAACATATATAACCTTATTATAAGATACAAAGAACCATGTAAGATGTTAAGGTACCATTTTCAAATCTGCCTGCTATCGTACTATTTTTTAATTTGGTTGAGTCGTGGCAACTGCAGGGCAACTCCCCGTCTGAGCCTAAATCTTGCCTTTAAATGATCGTCGTTCAAAACATCCATAGGATTGGTCCTGTCTCTAAAAACTCTTTCCCTACTCAGGGCCCTTCTATATTCATTCAGTCTTTGAAGGCGGAGAGCCATGATGACACTGTGATTAAACAAATACATGATATCAAAGTATGATGAATATGTAAAAAAATATTTGATATCTATTTCATCCGTAAGAGATATCAAAATACAGCTTTAACCTCGAATATTTCATCTAATAGCATTTCATCACAACCAACACCCCCCTTTCCCCAACGTCTCATAGTATTCTTACGAACTCAGCTTGCCATACAACAATGCACGGAAACCGCAGTGTTCGGCTGATATTTTGAAAGGAGGGAGTGTTTACGATATGCGCTCGGTGGTTATAACTGACATTCACCATACAAAAATTCAGTAAAAAGCAAAAATGACCAAGAAAGAGTGAAATGTTACTCACACACTTCTTTGTGCGTCTGTCTTGAAGCCACTAAAATTTGCATCTTATAAAAAGGTAAACATCGTTTTCGGAAAATTACGCTTCGGAGATTAGATTATTTAATAACAAAAAACGGTTCAACACAATATGTTGGTTAATGTTTGATTGAATGAAAGAATAAATATTTTGTAAATGTCAGTTGACGAAATGTCGACTGTGTTCTTATTTTATTCATTTTTGGGATGTTTTAATCATTTTAGTTTACGGCTAAAAACCGCTAGTCTCCTTGCTTGAGGCTTGGAAGTTTAGTCGACTAAGTCATTTTCGAGCTGCGGCTTAGACTTTGCGGCTTTCCTAGCCAGTTACTGTGGAAGCAGCTTGGGCTAGCAGATTTAGCCGCTATGTGTGTTAGTGGACTAAATAGCCGAAGACGGCGTTATGCAAGCGGCCCCAGGTCACTGAACTTTGCGTCAATTTTGACGCGATAATACTTGGATTTAATGAAACCAGCATGATTTCGTGTTTGATATGATGAATTAATACGGTGCTAACATCCGAAAAAGCAACCAGCAAACTTCGTCTTCTGCTGTGTATGACCCACAATCGCTCATCTCGAAACTCTCATATTCTTCTTTTGGTCTCTATAATGATCCTCTCAGCACGAGTAAGAGGAGGCTATTAATACTCACCTCTATGACAAACGTGTTTTTTATAGAATGCAGACCAATACATGACCCAGCGTTTCGTTAGATATTGTTGGCAAGATCAACTTTGCAGCGATTATTTTTGGCGGCGGAACAGTATTTTTCGGGTTAAGCCACTTACCGAGTTATTGTATTACTTTAGTGGTTGACATGCTATAGAGACGATTCTCAAAATAAGCACCTAGCTTTTGAGTAACGGGAGTAGTTATGACGAGGGTATATGAATGCTGAGGGGGTGCAGAATATGATGCAAGCACCACGTATTTAGTGCGATTTTTATATCCATTTAGCAAGGCAGTTTACATAATGTGCTATATTCCTTACATTGGGAGTTGACTGCAGGATTACATCAATGGATACAACAATGAATGCTTTGTAACCGACCTAGTGACTATCAACGGGCAGTCTGCTATACATCACCGCGCTGGTGAAAACATCGTTGTTATGTACTGTGTAAGATGAATTGATCAAATGCACTTGTGACGACGCACTAGCCCTTTTTTTTTATAAAACGCAGGGATAATCCTGCCAACATACAGTCCCTGGCTATCGACAAGACTTTTAAGTTCATATTCATGACAAGGTTATGCTAACAAATAGATAAATAGTTGTCAAAATACATTATTAATTATAAGATAAACTTTTTATCAGATTATATGTTACCCAAGTCTTGATCGGATTACTAACTAGGTAACAATATTTATTTATTTAAACTGAGATTCTACTGAGGATGGACATGTTAAACGAAATGTTTGTGTCAGTACACTTGTACCAATAAGCTGTGCTTGATATACATTTGTGTAAGTTCTAGAAGTTTGTACAGCAAATAGTTCCTCGGTTTATCTCACACATTGACGCCAGAAGTTTTCCTCTCAATATGATGATATAGCTTAAAGATGATCCAAATGACTGCGTGTCAGTAAGATGATCCCCATGTGTATACGCTTGTCATCCACTTTGTGACCTTAAAATGTGTACATGAATAGAGGATAGCTGAAACATTCAATCTTAGTTAGTGCAAGAAGCTACTGCAGGTCTGCGCTTATTGTTTCAATACATTTTCGTACGTTCACGTTTATTTAAATATAGATGAATAATGATTGATCCCACACAATGCGCAATCCGGGAAAATCAAAGGGGACATAAGTGAGAGTGTGAGTGTTGTATTCTGGTATGTACTATGCCTTCGACGGGTTTTCCACACTCTAGTCATGTTTGTGACTACCATGTAGGCGCGCTTATCGCTGCATTGTATCATATCAACCCAAATCACGCTTTCTGCTGAAGAATCGTTCATCGTTATTCCACACAAACGCCTGTGCTAAATATGAAGATGCGTGACAAATTGCGGTTTCACCCTTCTAGTAAATAAGGCGTTTAATCCAATCAGGTGTTCCTATTTATTGACAGTAATTATAAACCTTATTAAACACAACCATATTTGTATTTGACAACCCTTATGCTGCAGTCAAATAAGCATAATGTAGCACTTTGGATGCTACAATATGTTTGAGGTGCGTTTGTTTCTGGTCTGGTGAGGAAGAGTAGATATTATCAAAGCACTAAAAATGATCGCATATGTTGTTTAGTAAAAGCACGAAAGTCACCAACGGTTTCAGCTTCCTTAGGTACTGCTAAATTGGATACTAGCGCTGCCACTTAAGTCTGCCCTTGATATGTAATTGCCTGGACTGCAGCAATCCTGTTTTATTATCTCTTCTGACCTGTGTCTTCTCGGTGGCACCATGACACTATAAACTGTACATTCAGCAATATCAATCATGCAATGTGTATAAGAAATCGAGAGGTGGCCCTATATCTGTCACAATTTCTAATGTAGAGACATAGACTCAACCATCCCGCTTACGCTTGAAATGGAACTTAATGTGATTTTCACGCCTCCACAACGGAATCAAATTTCAATACCATGATAGAGTGCACATTCTCTGGTTCATGCTGAACCCCCTGTCCCCTCAGTGTGTTCTAAAGCGGAATATAACATAGTCTCAATCAGCGTTTACATGTTAAAGTTTGTCATTATTAATGCCATAAATGGCACAAATCCGGAGACACACCGGAAATATTCGCGTGATAATATTGGTCGGCTTCATAAAGCACCCATTAAACCTACCAAGGAATATATAAGACGTTCGAAACGTTATACGCCTGGAACATTGCACCACATAAGATTGATGATAACAGTGTCATTTATCGGTGTGTTGCCTTTAGTCGTGAGAGACAAATGCGATTTGACATGCATAGCGTTATATATGTGTGTTCTTACATGCTATAATATTGCTCCTAAACATTGATTTCGTGCAAAAAGATATTGACGGACTTATATCATTCGAATTCAATTTCCGGTTTTAATCACATACACTAGAATAAAGTTCAAGTGATAATAAACCAAAAGAAACGACTCAATATTTGTCCAGTACAAGTTATACAATTGAAACTTCAGCTTCTTAATAGCGTAAAATATCTATTTAATAAGGATTCATACCTAGTACCTACGTGATGTGTGGCTTAGAAGCACTTGTCGTCGCAAAATAAGCATTGTGCGTTTGGATGACGAGCATGATGAGAATGTCAAGGCCAGATGTTCAATGTGATGAGAGAAGAGCCGAGTAAGAAAGAAGATGAAGCTTTATCTCATATTTGACAGCTGACAATCTCAAACTGTCTTATAGGTAGCATACGTCATATGACGCTTGGAGATGCGTGCTATATGACATTTCCTCATATTTAACGCTATATATTGAAGTGCTTTTGCATCGGGAAAGTAACATGTTTGTTACAAGAAACATTGGATCGTGCGAATGATTCCATATTATCCAATTGCAACCGAAATGGTTATGACTATTGGTCTTAAATTTATTCCTTATCGCGTTAAGATGGTTTGCATTGACTATTATCCGTTAGGCGCTCGCTAGGTCCATCTGGATCACTGAGTAAGGCTTCTGATATATTGTCCCATGCAACTCTCAATATGATCCGACACGCTTGGAATTTGTTATGCGAAATGAATCCATCCCAATCCCAAAATAAGAATCTCACCTTCTACCTACTCGGTATGCAAATAATGGCAATATACAGCCTACCACTACTGACATGCCACGCACATATCTTACCGTTATATACGAATATCAAGGCATGGTGACGGAAATAGTAGCAGGACGCAGACAATGTTGCAGCACACTGTACTACTCCGCAATAATGAGAATACTTTGATATTCTTTTCGTTGCCCGATTCACGTCGTGGCCGAGAATATTAATCGATATAGCAATTCACTCGACAAAATACGCACCAATACGACCAACATTGGGTATGCGCTGATAATGAGTTTCCTAAGTATTGCAGCTGACAAATAAAAGACATCCCTTGTAACCGCAACTAAATGTTGTCGGGAGTATGCTTCTGTTATCATTCAATGCCTTGTACATTCTAAAGACAATTCTAAAAATACTGTATTGCCAAAAATACTTTTTCTAACTTATACTAAGTGTGCCTCATTCAAAAATTATATACGCATATTCTTTAAAAGCAGTTAAATGGGCATATAAACGCTTACTAGATCACTTACACACATACGCGGACGACCTTCCCGTCGCAACGCAGCATATGCGCATGGCATACCTCTTTGTGCGGAAAATGAATGAATGTTGACGCCTTTCCTATCAGCCGCGACCTTTGAAAATATTAGCTCAGGCTCTAAATGGTTCTACTTCAAGATAAATATGTACTAAACTGAAATGTAGCTTAGTAGTATATGTTACAATATCCATACATTCTGATCGCACTATGTTCTTGTGCAGAACAATAATATGCATGCCTTTTATTAATGCTTCAACAGGATATGTCTGATGACAACAACAAAACACCCAGAGTAACGAGGCAAGATTGGCTAATTTATTCCTGATGGCATCAAATGTATAACAATTACAGTGATTTACATACAAAGTGCTCACTCAGCTTCATGAGTTATTGAGCTGAGGTGTAAAGATAATCATAATGTAGGCATGGTACAATGCGGACACAAACGAGAGGACAGTGACGAGGCTTAATTTGACTAGAGATGTAGCGATAAATAAAACTCCGGTTTCGTTAGCACTCAGATAGAGCAGAACATCTGCATTTCATGTTGTATATATATTTAATAGCCTGAGTATATTTACGTGCTGAAACAATCATATTCTGGATAGTGTGTCGTGTGCATTGACGCGTAACAGAAGCAGATGGAGGAATATGAAGGTTTACTAATGATCGATAGAAGGCTTTCCATTGCACAATGACGTAAGAGAAATAAAAAGTGCTAAGGGAAGGCATATTTGTAGAATGCTGTTATCCTGTGAAGCCTAATGATCCATCGGTAAAGAGAATTGACGTCTATATGCTAATGGCAAAAGAGGCAAACCAACACAAAAGGGACTCGGTAAAATGTGCGCAGGGAATCTGAATAGTATTTCGCAATTAAATTATTACTTTTCGATATTTGTGAAGTTCAACAACATCTGACAACAAATGTCTACGATTTGCACAGAAGGTTAAATCGACATGGCGTTAACTAGGCTCTATATGTCACAAAATTCATCAAATATTCCAATGCTTGGTTTTCAATTATACTATGTAAAATATACTCAGCTGCCACCTGCTAGACCTCGAGAATACAGTCCTTAGACTAGAAGAAAGATATTGAGCAAAATTTATTTTGTTTAGCTGTTCTTGTTTTCACTGTTCCCAGTGTGTATTGCTGATATCAGCCGCTGATTCAAGTCTAGATACATTCATTCGCCATTGATGTAATTTGCAATCAATGTAAATCGCTGATTGAAGCCGCTTATTTAGGCCGTCTTGTGTTAAGCCGAGCGAAAGCAAACGGGGAAATGCAAACGCATTATGATCCAACCTAATATAAGATGATTATACAAATCAGGTTCAAACACAGGAAGACAGGGCAGAACAAAGAATGCCGGTGAACAGAAGTGAGATGTTACTGCAATGTCTAATATTAAATAGTCTGCATCCACCATTCGCTCCGGAGGAAGGCTTAATGGACAGTACGAGATCTTTTTACAGCTAAAGCGTCTGACCTGATGCCTGAGTAATCCATATGGGAGTAGCATTATCTTGCAAAAGCAATATTGGTATCCCTGCTGAGTCTCCACTTTGCTGCTCATAAACAACCTAATGCATCTTTACCAATACGTCAAATGGCATTCTAAACACACCCTGTTATCAATGCATGCAAGCGTTTCGGTATAATGTAATTATCTTGGTGTCTACAAAGCGCTTATTTCCACATCTTGGACGCCCTCAGAATATCAGCGCTTCAGGTAAGGTAGCCGTAACTCCTACCTATTTGCTTTGCAAATGTTGACATCATATGTCAGTGCTGTTATAGTCGAGTCACTTTCATGCTTTTACATAACACACGCATATAAAACCGTAACTACAGGATTATCTACAAGCCATTCAACATGATGCAACATACTATACTTATTTGCAATAACATAGGTAGTTTTACCCATTCGAATAACCATTACTGATTGTAATTGTATCAGCGTGCACTGTTAAGTGTAACGCGTTGATCGGCCATTACTTATTCCTCTTTGTTGGTCGAGAATGTGATTCCATACGTCGCTACATATCAGTCGGGATACAATCAAACAAGTCTAATATTTGGTTCACATTGAGAGGAAGCTGATTGTAATCCATCACTCGGAATAGCTGACTAAGGGGATGTATGCACCACAAACATATATCAACCAGCTGAATGCTCCGATATATTGTCGAGTGATAAATATAATGGAAGGCCGGCTAATGTACATTACCACTTATATCCGAATCCTCAATATTAACAATATAATCATCTGATCATATGATATATAGTTGGCATATAGTGTGTTAATGCAAATACATATAGTACTTTTCCAAATAAAAATCCATAATCTGCATTTGTTGACCAAAAGAGAGAACACTTTATGATGATACAAAGTCTATCTGACTACAGGGCAGTAAGTTCTCTCGGTCGTCGTTGTCAAGCTTTATAGGGAGTCTCACAAACTGTGGCACTGTTGATAGTTCATTTACTGACATACAAAATATTACATAGAAAAAAGAATAGCACGAATTCCTTCTATAGCTACAGTCCCAATCTGATGCGTGAATCAGCTAGTTGGCGTGATACGTTTACGAGGAATGCTGTGTGGTGGTCATGGTGGATGTAACCCAACACTTAATCACCATAGTAAATAGCAAAGCAAGATAATGCATCTATTCCTAGACACCAATTAGTATGCAAAACACTATGTGATGAATGTGTGCAGTTGTTTAGTTAGTGAGTACTTCTTCTGGCGGTGAGAGCAGACCTAACATTAGCCATGTCCCTATATCCTTATTAGTGCCTACAACAGTATTGCATGTCTTCATCGCAGATTAATGCACAGAGACGCCTGTCTAATTAGCCGAGACCTTTGAAAATACAGCATATTGTATTAGTCTGTAGGTATTAGTCTGGGCTCGTGTTGATTGTTTATTTCGTTATGATCATGTTCTGTGATATACAGCCTGGCTGGTAATGTAACACTATCCGTTATTTTAATCTCATGATTGTCTTGTGCAGAATAATATTTATAGCTCTTATTGTTGCTTCACCATTGTTGCTTCACAATGCGATCAGTTATTCGGTTAGACTTAACAGTAGGCATTGTCATTCTAGAAACACCATGTACATGCTGTGCAATTACGTACAAAAACAATATGCTCGCTGGAAACATCAGGTAACAGAAGACAATGTGTAACTATATCGGGCTCGTAACAAATAGGAATATATTCGGCTCTATCTGTTCGAATAAATGAAAACAATAGGATTTATATTAGCATGCCCAGTCTTGTATTAATGGGAAACTAGTCAATTCACACTTGTCATTGGCAGTCAATATATTTATTCAATGCACAACCGATACAATGCAACAGATCCGTCAGAATTACACAAAGCCTGTTATTTGGTACGCCAAGCATGGAAGCTGATTAAAGAGTTTCTTTTGGTGTTGCAGCAGGAAATGCAATCTATCACTCCCGACAGCTTGTACCCACTGGCATGTGAGATCGCTTGCGTGGTTGAAGTGCATGATATTCATGATTAAATGTATCAGTTTTCGTGCTGTTATGCAAAGAACACATCACATCAGTATAGGGTGATCATAACAACTATGGTATATTATTCAGCCATAATCCGTTCTTATCGGATTGTCATATGCGTAATGCCCCAAATGAGAATAACAATCTCCTGCCGATGACACAACCTGCAAGCCTTTATGTTCATTACGTCGTTAGGAGATTTAGACATATCCGACCAAATTGACCCTATAGTGTATACTCTGACGTTTATTATTCTAAGTAAACGGCCGATACGTTTTCGCCTTATTGTATATGTGATTGCAAAAAGGCTTAAGCAAGGACCACAGAGGGCAATTTAAATCTGGAAATTGAGATCGATGAGGTTACTAAACTAATTTCAATACTGGGCCCGTATTGGCGCAGTCTGCCTCTGTTTTAACAGAATTCCATTACTCCGGATCTTTCGTAGATTAAATACAAATACGACTGCTACTCCTTTGGTCATCATGAGTAAGAATAATTGCGATTGCAATTTACCTACCAAAATTGAAACAAGATGAATTGGTTGTCTGGATGGCATAGTTATCAGGCGATCGTTGCGTGATAAAATGCGTTCGGCTTTGTGGAGCGATAGGACCATTATATGCTAGGTTCATATATGTGCGCAATTTTAATGGGGATACGGCAACTTAAGATGACTTCTTTGTTTGTCATTAAAATGTGCTGCCCTCACGAATTCAAACAGAGGGACTAGCAAGAACAAGCTAGGTATTATGGCTGTCTAATTGTACTGATGGTTAATTTCTCAGATATTGTAAAATTACCATCGGCAAGCAGCATTCTAAGTGTCGCCAGTTTCTCTGGCATATTGTTGTCAAATCGACTCAGCTGTCAAATTCATCGTTCACGAAAGCTTGGACGTATTTGAATGGCCACCTGTTAATCAGCTTACCACCAACAATGTAGAATGTGCTGCATTAACTCGGTTGGTAATGAATATAATAGTTTTATCACCAATTCTTGCGCCATCAATAGCAAACAATTTGGTCGAGAACACTTCACAGTATATGAATAAAATTGCCGTTAGACATCACGTGGTAGCATTTGTAAGCACTCAGTGCAGATAACTCCAAATGCACTCTCTGAGGAGCGGCCGGGTTGAGTGAGTTCTAGGACGTCGACAGCTTATAAGGTTAGTTAGTTAGTTAGTTAGCATTAAAACACACACAAAGACTAGCTGTAAACTTCTAAATCGGTATAAATTAATGAACGGTTGAGGATCATTAATATCATGCTCTTCATCGCACGCAAACTTCTTGTAAATCTAAGAATGACACGAGTCTCCGAGTAATTGCACATCCTTGACAAGCCGCTTATTGGATAATAAACATCTCTCGATCGTCGTTATCTATTCATTTCACTACTGAATACAAGTGGCACTATAACATATAATATATATAACTATAAACAAATATTATATAATATATATAATAGCTATATATTCTTATATATATAGATACAGATCCAATCTGAAGCGGAATATTAGACAGTATATGATACGTTTACGACGATATATATATATATGGTGGGCATACACTTATCATCCACACAGTTTTAATTATTATTCTGCTTCGAATTAATTTTTAACCACAAATGACATGGAATCTTCTGATAGCCACTTTGGCCTACGCAACGCCAGCAAACGGTATTGCGCTCATCATTAAATCAGCAACAATGTAAAGATATTAAAAAGTTCCTCAGTTTAGAGACCAATTTAATCACATTATAACGCTAGCAAGCGATTTTAAAATCGAATACTTCTTTCAACCATATATTGTGCGCCTAGCCATAATGTACACACGTCTATTGGCCTTTGCAATGCTCATTTACTCTCGTGCCAAACTGAGAAGGCTTCATATAATTTCACCAGAATTCTAACTTCTTTCATATGCAAATGCATCCCGATGAGCGCTAGCTTGGTTAAGTGTAATTGTCCATTTGCTAGTAACTCACATGCCTGATCAAAATAGCTATGGGCATTTGCTGGACGCCATTTACCTTAGCTCATGCAATAACATTAATTTCGCATCATAATCTATTTGCATACCATAACGTCACGTTGCACACCTTAACCAGCATAGCCTGTAGAGAAGGTGCAATGGTACGGGAGCCACACCTTGCCACAGATAGAGACACCTATCTAGTGATTACAGCTAATACTCGCTTGAGTTTCAGTTTAGAAAGGCCTGAAACACTGCTTAACTGCACCGTCTCTTGCACTTGTCGTTCTCGTTATGCCAAATACACGTCACTTCAAAGAATATCAAAAGTCAAACCCATAAACATATCTCCGTATTCTAAAAATCAAGACGTGTAGGATTGCCTCAGATTCGGCAATGCAATCAGCGGTCTCACATTGTATTTCAAATTTATTCGAAATGGTTGCTTTCTACAGCTAATCTCAGGCGCCTGATAAAGTGTTGAACAACGTCATTGCATGGGTCAGTCAACCACAGAGCATCAAAACACGTATCAGGACTGTATTAATATATATCGAATTTAAGGAACATTGATATAATTAGGAGATTTATCCCACGAAGATTGCATAATCACACATCTCTGTATATAGCATTGGAAACTGACAGTAGTGTAGTGTAGTAGGCTAAATATTAAAGTCCGTACATGCCACCCATTTAATATAAATGTCAGACCAAGGAATAGCAAATGCGAACAAATATGAAAACTCATAAAACGTCCGCTCACGATTCTGAACAGTGGTTCAAATATCGATGTTAACGTCAGATACATAGCGACTTGCAGCCTTATCCCGTTGCCCGACAATGGCCACTTGAGGCGTACGAGATGGTAGTTTAGGTTTTACCGCAAAATTCCCATAATGTAGGCTAAGTTGAAACAACGTTTCAGATAACATTGGTGATGCTAAGCAGGAATTTGTCTGACACTAAGGTTAAGCTGACAACTATACACAAACGATATGGCCCGTCATTATGGCTGTAGTATTGAGCATTACTTATTTACTTATGCGAGAATTATCATCATCTTCCTATATATATATATAGAAGAGAGACGGAAAGGGAGTGGGTCTCATACCAGAAAGACCACCTAATCATTGTAGGCGGCAGATGCGACATCGACGACGGTCATCATTAGGGCTTCTATATTTTTGTGGGACATGATCGCAAAACATGTATTTTTTTCATGTACTTCTAATCTACACATTGGTGGTTTGCATCTGCCCTCGTTTCAATGTGTGATATCATTTGGACAGACAACCATCGACAAATTATTATATATTAATATTTTGCCTGAATTAGAATTACAAATAGTGATGCGCAATCCGAGTTTGAAGAGGCACTGTATGCTGCGCATTATATATCAATATGCTTAAAGGAACTTACACAAATATCAAGGAGAGCTGAATTCGGCTGTTTATGGTATTCTTCCCTTGCTTGTTCTGTCGGGATCGTTTGTCGTTTTATGACCAAATTACCATGTTTAAGCATGTGCCTTTCATGTTTCCATATTGCTTGACGTAACAATTGCACGGCCATTCATTGGCACAAGCTGCAGCTCAATGTCGAGTCCAGCTAGTGTAACACATTAATACACAGTTTATTATTCATCTATTTGTCATACGTGGTATGTGGTGCATTGTGATGCATAAATGAAAGGTAGCGTCAGGGTTAGAATGACATGAATCGCTTGTTTTGATAACCGAGAGTACGCACGAATCGGTAAAATATAACCAATTGCGGATTGATTTGAGTACTCTGATTATATGAATGATGGCTTATTAGTTTACTCAAGCGTATGTGCCAGACTTACATCAATTCTTTAAGCATAAAATGGCCTAAATTGAATTGGCTTGCCCCATGTTCTCATACCTCTCTTTCTCTTTCCCGTTCTGTCTCATTCCGTCTCCTCCTATTTCATTAGCTATGGTTACCTAGCGCTTTCTCCCTCTCTCTCTTTCACACATTACTTCATTATTTTATGCTGCCTGTAATTCCTTTTTGTACAGTCATGTTAATTAATATGTCTCCTTATGATTAATTATATATATACAGGCTTAGGAGGCGGCATAGCATCGGTGGCTAAATATCACCATCCGCTTCTAAGGAGCACATGCTTCTCACATAACCTCATCTTAAAAGATGAAAATGGCCAATATGCCTTGCCCAGATACGCGGTGACGGATTTTAGCAAAGGAGCTGCTTGTGTATTTGAATTGTGCTTTTGCTTGTCATTGGTTATTTGTAGCTTCTTTCGCTAGATGTGGTAAGTAACCGCCTTTGTGTATAGAACAACAAATAATAGGCTAAATATACATATAGCAACAACAGCATATATAATACATAGCCTGTCAATAATACAACCTTAAGCTGCCACTATAATTGACAATTATTCATTTCGCTAGCATCTGGTTTTGTGGCTTGTATAAGGCATGGTATAGTTAGTGTGCCAGAAACCATGAATTATCAACAACTAGCAATGGCGATGGGAAATGAAAAATAGTTACTACTGTCAATATCTGTTTTAACCACACACAAAGAAGTATGGCCATCATACTGCACCATATGATTGTATTTCACAAAAGTGGACAATAGCGGAACATCGTAACGACGATAGTGATATGACTAAAGATTGCAATTTCGTTTGTTGCTGATTAAGTTGCGCCATGTATTATCACTGAATTCCTATTAAGCTGAACTGAGTTCGCTTTCAATTGGTGCAACGTCGTATATTGCGTGGCTAGTGCCAAACTGAAGACACATGTTAATCCGCATGATATAACTCATTAGATGTTTATCACATTTTCAGGCTTTAAGCTTATGAGCTACGTATTAGTAGGGAAGCAGCGTATATCGCTATTATCTTATAACCCTGCTGTGTAACGTGTGATTAACTGACTTCTGCGTTAATCATCCTCATGAAGGAATCACTCGTCCTCAAGCAATATTGGTATATTATGTTGACGTTTAAACATTGCCTGAATCAAGAATGAACATCCGCTCAGAGGCGCTGGTACAAGAATCATTAAACAAAAGCACGACTGAAGAAGATGTTCTATTAGTCTTGGATTGCAACGATAGAGTCATGGTTGTGGGTGGTGGAGACAAAGAAGACGGGAGTTCCACAGACAGAATGAGGCTGCCACATAATGCTCGGTCAAAATTAGCCTGTAAGCGAGTTTTAGTTTACGAAAGTATCGACCTTAGTTCTCTGCTGCCACGGGATGCTGCGAATGATTAGGCTTACGACACAAGCAGGTATTTTCACATAATCAAGCACTGCACTTTAGAGCACGGCGATATGTATTACACATATATGTCACGATAGATCATCAATTAAGTATTAACATGCCATACATTTGAACGTCTCTGGTTTTGGTGTTAAACACGTTTATATTGACTCAACAATACGCTGGTGTCCACGGTATCGGCGCTCTCTTATTGTTGCATTCAAGTGCATCGATGATATCCTGTTACCGACTTTTTCAACGTGGCTGTCTATTTGCGTAAAATATATGCTGGTTGTCTGGTTTTGGTATGGAATAAAACTATTCGATGCAAGCAGGTGTTATCAGGAGAGAAAATCAGCATCGCCAATACACCAAACCTTAGTGGGCTTGGCGTCTATTCTTAAATACATAAAGCAATTATTGTAAGACGGCGAGGTTTGATAAATCTGTTGCTATTGTTAACAGAGGCAATTTATTTTGTAATTGCTTTTCGTCATTCCCTCACCCAGGTTCGAGAGCGTTTATGCTTTTCTCTGTATTATGTGTTATGGATGCAAATGCTGATAAATTGCTACGTGCATTCGGCTGACTCTCGGTGTTAAACTACTGTTAGGCATTTACATTGCACATGTATTTTAGCTGATCGTTTTCTTTAAATTTTAGTTCAAATATCATTCAATGTAGAGATGCGGATATTAAAATCCTGTGTTTTCATCCTGTAGAAAGACACGTGTTCCAGGCTTGTTTACGCTTATCTAAAATGTGACTCAGTATTGATGTTAGGCGATTAGTTGCATGCTATGGCAATGCAGCATTAATGCTTGAAATTCACATAAATAGCGACAATAAAGTGGCAAACCCAGGCTTTCACGTCACATGTTGTTTTATTGTAGCTCTGAGAAAATGCAAATACTCGACAAAACCTGTCAGGACCAAATAATCTAGCTACAGCTTTCTACTATTGACATTTCCTGAAACTCCACATGGCTCGTCAGCCACCCGACAACACACGGTAGTTGCTGCGTAACACATTCAAATTGTTACACTGATTCCCTTGAATAATTTCGCGTGTGTGTATGTTGGAATCCCTGTTTAACATCCGATAACATAATATAAGATGCGTGTCTGTGAATGTTGCAACAGACTTCCACCCGATTTAAACTAGCATCATCTCGGAGGATTACGAGCTTCACAGGTTGCCATTCATTCCATGCTAAAGCTGACTAACGGAAACTTTTGAAGAAAACTGGCTCCTGTTGATGCGTGGGTAGATCCGCGTTTGATAATCTGAAGCCAACATCCAATCTCTCTTCTTTTATTCACCGAAAACTTTGATTATAAAGCAGTTCAAGATTTCAATTTCAATTAATCCTACGTCAAAACCGCACTGGCTATAATTCGTTTTATAAGAAGTAGCCGATTAGCGCGACAGAACTCATTTTGTATCAAGAATTGAGGTTATATGACAGTGCACCTACCTTCTAATCTGTATTTAATCAACAAATATACGGTCAATAGTGATTTCCCATGTTACTATATAATTGAGCACAAGTCATGCTATGCCATTGTTGATATGCTCATACCGCGATAAGATGTTGTTTACATTGCTCAATTCAGCGGAATTCACTACTTTGGTCAGATCGACCTAAATCATGTGCTTTTACTGACTCCACACAACTTATAATTTACAGCGCGTTGCGTTTACGCCGAATATATAACATATTATCTGTACAACAATGACAGCATTATTTGATTTACACAATCGACAACGGCTGGATGAAAATAGAATATCAGCTGGTCTATGAACGCCATGTGCTGTGAGGGAATACTTTTCACATGCATAGCGCAGTTATCGTCCATCAATGTGTTAAAAAACCTTGATATTTACTATAAGAGTGAATATTATGGATAAGTCGTCGAACGCCTAGCTTCATAAACAGCTGGTTGTTTGCTTACATATGAGGCAACCGATGCACAATATACAACCAACGATACGTTTTAGGAATATCTCTTGGCTTACTCGGCTTCAGCTTGCACAAGTGGGTCCATTCACAAGGCGCACGTTGCACGTATTTACTAGATAAAACCGACATGCTCTTCCATTCCTTAATAGCTTATTGCAATTGATATGAATTACATTCAAATGTCAAGCAGTCGCAAACTGCCGGTCGACCATTCTGCTCCCTATAACGCCTTGCAAGAGCCGATAAAAATTTATCGCATCATCAATTAGAACTTCACCTTGACCTTATGTAAATCCTTGACGAAATCTGCGTTGGGATTAATGGTATTTTGGCCAATGCCAATCAATCGAGCATTGATACCGTGCTGCGCTACTATTGAGTGTGCTGTACTATTGACTCTTTTATCAGGTATTAGGCGAGTCAAAGTAAGGTTTGACCCCAAAAAAATTGCAAGAAAAGTGTTTGTCTTTTTGTGTTCAATTAGCTGTACTTAAGCGCATCCTAAAAGTTTACCAAATTTGAGCCACCGGAAAGTGGTGAAATTACATAATATCCAATATGGCCGCCATTGAATTATGAATGTACAGCAAACTTTTTAATGGTTGGTTTTAGACCCCATAAATGTATTACAAACATAAATAAATGTAATACTTTAGATTCAAATAAGGTCATGATGAATTCACCTGGATGTCCCTATGACGTAGTATTGCATCATCATGACGTAGTGGGTTGCTGAATAGATCAATACCGCCAGAACTGGTAGAAAACCAACATTTCGGCTCTTGATAATCAATCAGATTTACATACACAAGGAACCACAACATGGAAGGGCTATTGAACCATCCACGTCATAGTCATACGCCATACCTCACACATTATAAATTACCAAAATGTCCCAAATAATTGACATAGTACACAAATTTTCTTATCAAGTTCAAGTGTCATTCACACAATTTAATGGTTCAAAACACAGCATGGTTATTATCATCACAATCAACTTCCTCGGAACCGTCTATGGTAGAATCACTATTATGCGGATTGTAACATGACTCAGCTTGGCAGGGTCCACAAGCAGAAGTACATGGGAGACCGTACTTCCTGCAAACCTGTTGTACAGTTACAATGGATAACATTGAGAAGTCTTTCTGGAGCCGCTTTCTGGTCTATCATAACAGGTAACAAAATGTTGTCTTCACACTTCCAACCCCAGTCCTTTGGGTCTATGTTTTCATCCTTTCCCATCCACACCATGATCTGATAAAATGAACGTTGAAAGTGGAACTTTGCCGCAGATTCCGTTGGGGGCAATTTCTCGGGCTTCACAAATGATTTAGCAGATGAAACCTTTTTAGCAAGCAATGTATTTCTAAGGTTTACCAGCTTTTCCTCCAAACAAAGAAACAAAGACTTTGCATCCTGAATCAACTATTGTTGCCACATCCTGACCAGCTGTAGTAAAGGTCTTTGCACAAGCTCTTATCTGAGAATCATTTTTCATCACTTTCTGGAAAAGGGATTTCTTGCCAATACCATAAATCCTGGAAGTGCTATCACAACTTGTAAAAGCATGTACAAACAGCAGCTGTGAAGATATGTCATTTCCCAAGAGTTGCTTCAGACGGACAATATCATATACATGTTTTGCTTTTTTTTTGTCCGAACGAAAGTAGAGTTTCTTGCTGTACCTCTCAGTGTAATGTAGAAGCAGAATCAGAAGGTCCGTGTCTTCCCCAATCAAAGTTGTGTCTCGAACTTTTGCAGATGTTGTTGCTGCCTTCACAATATGAACATCTGCATCTCCATGCGCATTGATGACTTCGCAACCCCTCCTTTTTAGTTTGTCACTGATGAGGAGGATTAGTTTCTGTTTATTAGAGTCCCTTGATAAGAAATCCTCCATTCTGCCAGAGGAAAAGACGGTATTCATTTCAAGAGACACAAGCGGGTGTGATTTCGTTTGTCGTCTCTGATGATCATTGTCCTTGATGCTAGACTCTTCACTGTATCCGTCAAAAACTACTGTGGCTTGTCCAAACTTGGAAAGGGTGAGATTGGCATACTCCTCGGCAATTTCCCCGTAGGTCATCCCTTTTTCCAAGACAGACGGTGAAGTAAGGAGCCTCCGTCAAGCACAAAATGTTCGGAATCTGGCGTCGAATCTGTTAGAACGGCCTTGCTGGAGTTGGAGGATTCATTTGCGTAATCCCGTAGAGCATCAGCCAACTGTGGCTTGTCAGCCTTCTGGAACACATGGTTTGCCGCGAATAGGGCAGGAGAATATGGACTAAGTTTGTAGTCCATGATATCTTGCAGTGTCAAGTCGCCAGCTAGTGAAACTACAAGAAATTTCGGAACAGGAGTTCAGAATTTATCATTTGTTCGGTATTCACTTTCACTGACGATGAGTCACCTAGAGTCTTGGCTTTGTCCATTCGTTTAAAGGAATAAGTGAATATTGGCTGCCCAACCATTTTGTGTACTATGGCCTTGCCGATAGCTCCATATTCATGTACATTGACATCTGCGTTGGCCACTACACCAGTCACAACATTTCTTAGTTCGAATATGATGGACCTTTCCCTTCCGATTAATCCCATATACAGGGACGGTATATATTTTCATGGGTATAACCCTTTAAACATGTGATAACGCTGATACAAATTATCTACAATTTTCACTGCTTTTGAAATTAGCAGCTTCCAATAGCAGGCTTCTGGCAATTTTGAATATTTCTAGCTTTGGCTTCCCATATAATGTAGGCATGCCATTGAACCACATGGTTTCACTTTCATTATGACTATTCTATCTACTCAGGGCTGAAATGGGCCTATTTTAATCTTGTTTCACCTACCTTCAGGGTCAGGAGATGCAGAAGATTATTGGTAATATCAGAGTTGTTTGCATGATTAGTTGATTTCAGGAATATTGTGTTAACAAGAGATAATGAAATAATGAGCAGCTTTTGTTTTGATGAAAGGATAGATGGCAGCACTGTAATCATATGGAGAGCTAATTAGTAAAACATTACATTGAAAATCAATATTTGCCAATTAGAAATGTGATTGCTTTAGATAACATGGGCCGGGATGGAGGGGGAGTGGCCTCATTGGAGGTTGGCGGGATGGGGTGGGGGTCAGCTAGGATTTCCCCTAACGAACAGGGCACCTTCATCAGAACTCAATGACACTGAGCTGAAACGAATAAAAACCCAACTCCAAAAGCATGCTTACAACAGCGTTTTCGTGTGAGAAATAACAAATCATGAACCAAGGAGCCATTTCAAATACCAAACAGGGGTAAAAATCCTGAAATTGACCAAGATTTACCCTCCAATTTTAGGGAACCTTTGCTATCTTAATGTTCAGACCTTAAAGAACAATGAAAAACCAAGAAATAATAGTTCTTGCAATACCTTAAATAATTGGGAAATATAAGGTTTCCCTAATATGTACCCAAAATACCAGTTTTGGGGTAGGGTTGCCCCTATTGCACCCCCATCGGGATGTCACACGTGAAAGAAACCAGGTTCAGGTGAAAGGTTGACCTCAAAAACATTAGAAAACATACTTACATAATCAGTTTTGGGTGAAAAATGGCTGAGTTATGGACAGCCAAAAATATTCAAGCATTTTAACAATTTTGGCGGCCATCTTGGAAATTGCCGAGTTAACCCACTTTCCGGTCATCCGAGTTTGGTAAACTTTTAGTATGTTAATCTACAGATGTTCAGGAACCAAAAACAACCAAAAAACGTTTTCTTGCAATTTTTTGGGGTTGACCCCTTTTTTTCCATACATTGACCCGACAATATATTTCCCCCCATCAAACAAACACAACGATCTTGGTGTGGGCATGTCGTTTCCGCAGCAATGCTTTGGTAAGTTAGCTCTTCCTCGCAAACTCATCAAGTTAATCTAAGTTTCTTTTCATTACACTTATGCTAAAATAAACGCTCGTCAAATTATTCTTTCTGTCAGTGATGGCGACAGGTAATGCAGAAGACATTCAGTCATAGAAATATGATTTGATGGCTTAAAAGAAGTCCAATGTCTACGGCCCTTATGAAGACACTTTTATGCATGTGTCTGACTTTTTCTATTTAATAGGTTCTTAATTATAAGTACTAGGTGCCTGCATTGTATTGTTAGTAGATTCTGACGGGAGAATAAACACTCTAACTTAACGTTTGTGCACTTTCCGCTACATTATCTGCCAGTGAATATAAGCAAGTAATTTCTAACAACAGTCTAAAACATACATTACGTTTAACGTTAGTATGAATAAGAATCAGCTATGAAATCAAATCAATCATCACCTTCAACTCCTGATATATTAATTTTTGATACAAAGATTTAACTTATAAATAATTATGACATTTTTACCGTTTCACTTCAGTCCGCTAAATTTTCGATTTATCGCTCAGCAATTTTTTTTCTCCTAGGCTATCAGTGCCTCACAAATAATGCACTGCTTGTATAGGCTATATTTTCTCAATGTATCGTAGTATCAATACATGATAAAAAATGACATTTCAACACATCAACCAGAACTAACCGGGTGACTACTGATACAAGACATTGGTGAATTGTCATTTTGCTGTACACTCTGCATATGGCTTTTTGACATCCTTGTCTATTTGCATAATCTGAACCAGTCGTGCAATTTGCGAACCTGATGCAACGCTGATGAAGACTTTCTCAACTACGCATTTCTCATATATTAAGGATGTCGAAAACTAGATATCAAATTCCAGTGAGATTTAAGTAGAATTGTTCACAAACCATTAAATACGTCTGGCTGCTAAGGAGATTCTTTAATCACGAGTCTGTGCAATGAAAAATCTTTAACGGTTTGACTGGCGAAAAACAAAAAAACGGTTGCTTGCTAGTGTCTCGTTTACGACACCAATCTGTTTCATGTCATCTCAAATTCTCCCGTGTCTTATGCTCATCAACTGAGAGAAATTTATCCGCCTCCGGTGTAATTATTAAGACAATGATTTTCATAATTGCATATATCGGAATATATTTATAGGATGGTGCTTTGCACCGTGGCAGTTTATACTTATCGTATCTGCAATTATGGGTACTATCAACAACGCATGGGTACAGATGAAATGGTCTTCTTTGACCATATCATAATGCACTTTCTGTAAAAGCACGTACCTGCACCAGCAGGGGGTATGAATATTTATTATTTTGACTGATTACAACATTGTCAGTAATGTCAACCGTCGAGCGCCGTTAGGGTCCAATTACCTGTCGGTTAAGTCATGCATAGCTTAACCTTTACCACCAATAACCTCGCTGCTGTCTATGTTCCGTTAGTGAGAACCAACCCATTTATGGACGTACTTGACGCAGGAATAACACAGGCTTGAGAGTAGATAGCTGATGGCATTTCATGATCAAACACTTTTTTTTGCGCTTGATGTCATGAAGTAAACACCGAGATATAGCAGTTCGAACAAATGTAACCGTTCATAACACAGTTCCTAAAATGACTATGTTATGCTATAATAACGCAATCCTTATTTGAAGGCATATTAGTGAGGGCTCTTTACGATAACATTATAAATTGCTAAGACTTTCTGGTTTGATAATGCTCCACATTCTTGGCAAGTCAAATGCGTGGGTTTATTTTATCAAAACTTAAAGACGAATGGTAGCCATGTTACACTTAATTTGATTTCAAGCAAATTTACTGAGGCGCTTTCGTTCACAGAGGAGATGGTGTTAAGGTTCAGGAATGCTATAAATGTTCATTACTGTTTAGGTTGAGGTTGATTTGTAGATTAGCAGCTTCCCCTAACGTCGTGTGCCAATCTTGCCCATGGTAGCGCTTACGGCGTAATTCGTATCTACTTAAAGACGCAAGTTCGGCGTTTATTGATTTAATGAAAGCCATAAGGCAATTTTAAAAGTGATAAGCTGATGGTTATGTGACTCCAATGCCTTAACGTATCAATAGAGAAGTCGTGAATACCACAAATAACCCCTTTGCTTATCGTGCGGTTAACAAACTCTAACGTTACATTTTAATTTAAGCTGCTCTCGTCACCCAGCCGCTGGAAACAAGCATTTAAATGACGCAGGGTTTTTGTAAATATAGGATTCCAAAGCTTTATAAGCACAGGCTAAAAAAAACAGCCTCCACGTTGCCGGCATGAATGGGAAATGGGGTATGCATTACTGGTATTTGGCAAGAGGCGAACGTGTATTTGGGGTTGCACTGATGTGAGCTTCATCGTCCTAGCGCCATAGCAAATATACCTGCTTTTACATACAAGGAAATCGAGTCGAGCTGAAGTGTTGGAATCGACACAAATCCATGTGATCCAAAATAGGTGCATTTGTACGAAATAAATAGTCAATTCATTGATTAGGCTTTTGAAAGCCTTTTTGAGACTTCCGAGGGGTAATCATTCATGCATTAGTTACAGCCGTCCGCAGCCTGACTGAAGCCATTCACATTTGGTTTTTGACGAAAACATTGGGGAATGCATTGTGGCGCTTTTAAGGATATCCATCAGGAACACATCATCATGTGTTGCAAATGTCTGTCGATCGTAGCTTACACACAGTTCCTTATTTGCCTACTCAATCTCTAACGCTAGACAACGCTAAGCAGCCCATAGACTATCGGTCTGATTGACACTTTATATTTATTGATCCTTCCGTTTTGGTTCCTAATATGATCAGGATATCTGATCTGGTTCAGACGTCATTGTCTAATCACGTTGGCGAGTCAATCCAGGCGTATCGATTTTATATTGTTTAAGTAGATGAGTATGTTATATGTAACCTTTTTCCACAGGGTATGTCATAAATCACTACAGTATCACGCTAAGCTTGCAAGTGGTTGTATAAAGCGAGCCGTATCGATCCGCGTTGTTGGCGCTATAATTGCACCAATCAAGTTTGTAGACTATGATAATTAACACCTTAGTTGGCAGCGCAGTCGTGCTTTTCCAATTTATATCGACATAATGTATTACCCTAAAAGTTATGTGATACTAGGCATATAGTTCACTTGTCTAACGAGTCAGGTAACGATGAAAAAACACAATGGAAATCCAAGCTTATGACTCTTTCAAACGGCTTGTTATTTAATTGACACATAACCATGCGATTTTAGGTTTCCACAGATAAAAATGAATGAGTCGGATTAGTGGGACACATGTTATTGGGGATTACAGAATGATATGCCGTCAAAGTTATGTTGCCTAATGCAGCATTTGTCACTTGCTTCTAAGTAGTGTAATGCGGCGGTTCAAAGTGTAAATGTAGCAACTTTGAAACACTGCAAACCCATACAACATAAAATTTATTGATCATTAAGAGTTAATCCCCCGAAAAAAATGGCCAAGTGATAAACGGCTGTAGGCGACCCTTGAGCATTTTGTCAAGTAGGAGAGTTCGCTCACTTCAGTACGTAAATGTTAATGGTCGATGTTTCAATACTGATATAGTTGCTTCCAGTCGGCGTTTTGGCGTCGCGAGTGCTGTGATTCAATGCACAGTCGTATAGGTGACTAAGGTGTGAGGTGTGTTATACAACGCATAGTGGTTGGGTAATGGAAATCGCATGTTCCAAAATTAATGCCTCCCACAAAGACCCCAAATTACTGTAGAGATAATTTGAATAGTCTCGGTAATATTTTCATAGCAAGACCTGCACAAAGTAGTGGAAGTAATATGGGTGTATGATTCAGATTATGAGTTTATTGGGCTAGTGAGGACGCTAATTCGATGACATTAGGATAATATCAGGCTATGTTCACTTCCTGCAATAGTGATTGGGGGTAGTATGCAGGAAATGATGGACCGCATTTTTATTGTTACCACGTGATAAATCATGTGTGTGTCAAATAGACCGCGCACTGATTGGGTCTGTTAAGCATGCATATATGCAGCTACAATATTAAGATGCGTTGCATAATTAATGTGTCATCGAGCAAAGAGACGAATTATTGAAGCTATGCTGTACGATATTAACATAATGTCATGCGACACTTGACACGATACGCTCCACTTGTGGAGTGTTGCTTAATGAGTGCACAGAAGAAATAATCTGTGCATGGGACTAAAATGGAGACACCATTCTGCAGAGAACCTAATTGCTAAGGGCCTGTAATGCAGCACACTTATCATCAGATACCAACATGTGTGTCCTTTTTGTAAATGACAGACAAATCTAACCTGCCATCGCTCATATGGCTCCCACATACAGTAAAATTTTTCCCGAAGAGTCAACACCTTACGAACGAACAAATATACATAGGTTTTCTGATAGCCATTAAATCGTATTTGCTTTTCGGTAAATGCAAAATTGTGCTATCTCTGTGACGAATTGCAATGTAGTTTGTGTATACAAGAGGAAGTAATCTGATTGTCCCCCTATACATGAGAGCACGATATCTACATGTGTGTTAGTTGACACCACACTTTACCGAATGAATAGATCATAGCTTGATGCTCAGATGTTTCCTGAGGTCACCGACCAATGTGACTGTACAAAGAAGCTTACGCTTGTATAGTAGGGGGTGATACCTAATTGGTTCAATGACCTTGCTCCAACATATCCGCTTAAACCCGGTACATGTTAAATCAGCAGCATATTCCTCAGCATATTGCGTATCTTATGCTACCCAGAGAGCAGTAGATTGCCAGCAGCGGTGACGATGTGTCTGGTTTGTGCAATAACACATGAACTGCATTGAGGCTATGGCCCATATTGCCGTAGGCATAATGGTCTTTATGTGAGATTTGTGTATCCTATATATTTCATTGTCCCTAAAAGTCCACATACTAGCAGGGTTCACTTTTGTCCGAGTCGCCCTCGAAGCCATATTCTGACTAAAAGTGTTTGATAATTGGCGATGCAGCAATGCGTAGGCGGTGATTATTGGGTACCAGGAGACATGGGTTAGCTGTTAACCTTCCAAAGATTATATACATGGAAATATATATATATATATATATATATATATATATATATATATATATATATATATATATATATATATATATATATATATATATATATATATATATATATATATATATATATATATATATATAATATATAGATGTATATATATATAAATATATATGTATATATTTATATATATATATATATATATTTATATATATATCTCTATATATATATATATATATATATATATATATATATATATATATATATATATATATATATATATATATATATACATATATATATATTATATATACAGAGGCTGAGCCCAGTTCTATTGCTGCTTTACTATGTGCACTATATTGTCATCGTGGAGCAGCAAGATTTTTGACATGTCGCACTTTTGAGAAGTGGCATCGCCAATCACGTGTGACTGCCGGAGATAGCGATTGTCAATGAATGGCGTGTCTTATAACCCTTTATCTTCGACATTGTTTTATTTTCTTTAACATAAAGGCAAGAAATAGAGGTAAGTGCCAAGTGTATACTTACGTTTACAATCTGAGACTGTTGCTAATACTGACCCACAAATACATAATGTGCTGTGCAGATCATCAAGCAGAATGCATGCCTAGTCTGATGATAACGCGAGAATGCTACGACCAGTCATAACTGGCTGTACCAGGAGTGACGAGGTTTGATGGCGTTTATAACTGCAACTGCGACTACGTGGATCCCAAAAGGCTGCCGATGTCAAAATAGCACCATAAACAATAATTATTTTCCCAAATGGCTGTCGTAAATAACACAAAAGCAGAGATAACTCATGAGATCTTAATTTTCAATTCTATTCATAACATGGTCATCAATACATGATATACCTAAGTCGAATCATTCGAACACAAAGTATTGTAAGCGATCAGTGTAAAATTCACGAAGATGCTGAGTGTTGGAAGGTTATGGTTTTCTGCTTAAACCAAACGGATAAAAATTCACAATCAACGAATGCCTCTGCCACTAATTACAAGTTAAAAATCATTTTTGATGAGGCCCCATGTGATAGAGGAAGAATGTATTTATAGCGCCTTAAAGGTTTCTATCCAAACACGTTCAGTTGTAGCATCTGTTGAATGGGTGTGTGGGGGGGGGGAGCATTCAACTCAATCTATATGGCGGTATATCATTTTTTTAGAGTACAGAATAATTCAACGAGTGTAATTGTTGAATGCTACCCTCCCCCGTTGCAATGATTCAAACTTGATATTAGAAACATAAGCATACATCCCGCTATGTGTGATGCTTCTGTATAAGTTCCCCCGATATAAAACGATGCATATATTCTCTTTTTTACGATGGCTGTGGCTATTTCTACATCCAAGAAATTTTATCACGAATCTCTGCCTGGATGATGTGCAATACGATAAAGACAGGGAATATAAAAGGTACCCTCAAGCTTTGAAGGCCGTTCTGAGGCGTCAGTAGATTCAAAAATAGTGGTGATACTATTCCTCTTAAGTGACCTTATATAACGCATCAAAATGGCCGTCCAAAAATTTGTTCCACAAAAGGAGGAGTCATAGCTGCAATGAAAGGCATTTATATTCATGAATTGACTGGATAATTCTTCGAGCTTGCTAGGGGTCTTTGAGCCTGGACAAGTTCGTCAGGGATATGCGGTTCTAGTCATCTCTTGAATTAGAAAGCTTCAACAAATCATCGACAGTCGCTCTGACGTCAATTCGTACATCAAATCAAAAATCGCGATCTGCAGCGTCATTAACATCAGACTAATGGATGCAGCCAACCCTGTCGATAACGCCCCTGAAACGCAGTTTTATTTCGTGAGACCGATATGATACTAATCTACCTGGTGATCTTACTATGGGTTCAGGCTGTAATGTGTGTACCATGAGGGCGGTGGTTCTTTAAAGCTTAACGCCATATTGTGTTGCCAATATTCAACATGCAGTGTCACTGTGTAGACTTGATGTTGTCAGTAAAGCATAGCTTTGTTCGTCGCTTTTGCTAAAGTTTGGAGTCACATATGAATTGGATAAAAAATCGATGAGCTGTATCTATGCGCCTCTCAAATGTTCACCAGATGACGCGTTGATCTCTATTAACACTATCTCGTCGATGCAATCCTCGGTGATGTAGACTATTATCGCAGAAATATCCGTTCAAAATCCAATACGATTTGTTAAATTTAATATATTTACATTGTCAGTTGAAACAAAGCTTTAAGACACTGAGTGGGTGCATAGAAGTGTGGAGATACGTCGTTCCGTAAACGCTAGACGAAGAGTGGTAACAGGCATAATACACATACGCATAGTTAGTATATAGTGCTTACATTGTCAAGCCAACGTTTTTTGTTTTTGAAATATATTTTATGTCTGAAGTGAGAATTCACTTAGCCAAGCACAGTCTTATTTTAATTGCGGCAATTGAGTTGTCCAACCAGTTACGCTTAAAGAATCATCGAGACTTTGGTAGCCAATGCAAACAAGATATGAGGGGGAGGGTGAGGGGGCGCTTTAAGCACAGAGCAGTATTAAGCTGACGAAAACAAGGATTGAGCGCGTGCCTAATCTCTACATTCCGACGACAAATAGGTGCATTATCACCCTTCTACAGTTACGCATCAATCCACAGACATATTACCACCTGCGTTAGATTCAATGCTATCGGGAGAAGTTATCATCACCAGGAAATTGCAAACAATGCGGTGTAATGATAGATTAAAATACAGCTCGCAATGACCGCGATATTTTCAAATTTGTTTCGTAGCATCAATACTTAATATAATATGCCAATTCCACATGCAACTACCAGACGACTACTGATGCAAAGCGTTGTTTGTTTGTCATTCTGTACGCCACTTCTCGATCCTGACATCGCACAAAGCAATGTAACCATCAAAAAATATATATATGTGTGTTTGGGTTTGTGTTTTTGTGTTTTTCTGTGTGCCTATTTGTGTGTATATGTGAAACATGGCAAATATGCAATCACTGACTTGTTTTGTGCTGCTCGAAAGCCTCCCCCTACCCACTTGTGAATCATAAGTCGGACAATATAAGTGACAAAACAACTATCACCCAGTATTACGAAATTCTAAGCAATCGTCTTTTCATATTCACAGCCTTTAAACGCTATATGCTACCATTATACAACGCAAAACGACCTTTAAATGCAATAGTTCTGCAACGAGTCTTCCTACATGAAATGCAATATGATAAAATTATGGGAGGGGGGGGGGTAAATCATTAAATGTCTATTATGAAAGGTAACCTGGCCCTAGCGACCTGCACAACGTGGGGCACCCGCAGACCCTTTTTACATCAGCTGTCTGGCAGACCTTCTATAAAACGTGTTATGGTTAATAAGGATTGTGTGTCAGCAGTTAATGAAAACGATCAATATCATCTTTGCACAGAGCTACCTCCATATAGGGTTCCGTTAGAGTATGAACTCGTGGCTGTTAGACAGGATGTATACTCTCAGAATAGTCAAAGATAGACATCTACTAGCGCCAGGAATATTTGTGCTTGAGCATATGTCCCGGTTATGACTGTAAACCTTTAGTTGGAAGTCTTCGTATCATAAAACATAAGCCATCTCAACGAAAATAACAATTCACCCGATATCGCTGTCGTGGTAGAACCTGTGAGGCATCGGCATGCATTTTGTATATTAATACGTGTTGAAACAGAGCATATTGCTTCATCCTTGTTCGTCAAGTCTGTCCTATCCAAACGACTGTATGCAACAATATATGTTTCTCAATGACATGGTCGCAATCACAAATGAAGTTCGCGTAAAACTAATAAGTGAAATGTATTGTAGTGCTTTCCACTCATGTACAATCTGCTTGCAGCAATGGTAGGACCACCGCATCTTATAACTCAGCTAGCCAGCTAACGTTTCATTCAACGTTAGAGACGATAGCAGCTAAAAGGTTTTCTTATAATGAAATGTTCTGTGCATCAGATTACTCAATGCCGTTCTGTATCGAAGATGGGAATAAATGGACAGCAATGCAGACAATATGCAATCTATGCGGGTTTTGAATTAGCAGCAAATCCATTGGAACGGGAGTTTATTATCCAATAGATCTACGCAGCAAGTGGCATTTTGTTCAGCCAATACATGGCAACGCGACTTTGAGCCACATAAATAATGATGTATAATCATTGCTAAGTGCCGCTTAGAACATACAACTATAAATATCGTATCTGCACTGTTAGACAGATATCATGATGTTTAAACTGTCTTTTAACCCATTTAGGGATCATCTCCTCTGCACCCCACAACACTATATTGCATAAAAGGATATCATGTATTATGATGTATTCGGTGTTATTATATATTCATGTGGAATGTATGCAATGTATATTTCTAATCGCCTCATGTAGTTAATTTCATGACCTCATTCTTGAAATTCCTTGGCCAATTAGAACGGCGTTTTAATTTACAAGCAGCACATTATCACGTCGGTACGTATCAGACAACAGTTGCTCTAACCCATCTTGGACTTTTGAGTGAACAGCATATCAGATATATCCAGTTGTTCTGATTCATACAAAGCGGGTTTATTCAATCGCGTCATAAAACAGCCATTCTCATATATTATGCATTATTAGTGCGTCATAAGCAATTATGTAATTAGATTAGGTGAGTGGGATGCACTCTGACTTGGATAACCGTGAGATGAACGTGACTACTCACAGGACAAGGTGTCATTCGATACAATGTTCATTAAATGATATGATCTTTTATTCGTCCGACATTGTCTGATGTCGCAACTCCCGCGAACATGACTAGATGAATCTCATTATGCTAGATGTGAAATATAATGAAATAATTCAGCCCTGTTATCGAGCGCAGCGCGGTGGCCATTGAATATTGACGTAATATCAGCCGCAAGTACCTTATGTAGCCATATCCGCTACAAGCACTTTATGTAGCCACATCAGTGACCTTATCGTTAATGTGGCTAAATGCCACCAACGCAGACATCCTCTGCCATCATTTCTTCCGAATATCTTACGATGTGATTGGCCAGAACTGTGAAAATTTTTGCCAACAGAGGCTTAGTTTGTCGTACTTTGACGAATGCTGAGGCTCTGTTAATATGAATAGCAGTATTGCCCTCTTGTATCAAATATAACAGCAACCTTAGTTTTGGCAACATTCAGTGGCTACATTCAGTAGTGTTCTTAGAGCGAAGACCGGCAAACAACAGGCTGCGTCTGCTAGTACTTTGTGATAATCAGTGTACCATGTATCGTTAATGAAGAGAATCTCATCAATGGCAGTTTACTTGATGCCAAAATAACGAATAGCCTTGAGTATTTATAGTCAATGGCATCTTATGTTCATATGCGATTGATGTGATGTGATTCAATGCTAACATCTTAAATGTATTTTATTTTTCAAATAAAAAGAAATTTCCGCTAGTTACCATATTATGCATCATTTTACTTTAAGTTGGTTTACGGAAGCACGGCGTTAAAGTCAAGGGATGCTAGTTCTTTTCAGCATTGGTTAGGCTGATATTGGTTTGTGTATTTTCGGCTACTCCTACCAATGTATGCCAGACTTCCTCATATTAGTTGATACAATACAGCATACTACTAAATTCGTGTCAGATTTAAGGCAAATAATTAATTAACACAATACTGCAGTCTCCGGAGAGAAAACATGTTGTTCGTGTGTTTTGAGGTTATGTAAGATGCATAATAGGGAAGTCTTGCAAATCATTAATGTATAATAGCGCGATAGTTTAACGTGCGTTGGTCTAACTCTAACTCAGCCTCATTCAAGCATGAACTCGTGAGCCAGTGATCGTACAGTAATGCAACAAGCATTAAAATTGCCAATGTATTTTGAGAACAAATAAAAAAATTCAAACTTATATAAGCTATGGCTGAACAAAACAGCCTCCATGTTGCTGGCATCAATGGGAGCAGCGATATGCACTTCCGGCATTTGGCAAAATGAGGCCGTGTACGTTTGGTCCCACCGATGAGCGCTTAAATGCCTTAATCTCATAAACAGTTTCCTGTTTTACATACAAGGCAACCTAGTCTTGACGCGAATATTGAGTGATGCCTTGTTTTGCCTGCACACGCCCTTACGCTAGAGAACATTAAGATAATCTAGTTATGTTTCCGCCCTGGACTGTGTAGTATGAAAACAATTGGCAGGAAGAAGAAGAGACTAAACCCGCTAAACCTAACCAGATATTCGACGTCTTGAGTCGCCTTGTACAAGCACATATACGGCATATCACAAAGCTACCCATAATTGAGACCACACAACTTGCGGTAATGCTGAAACCTTGAAGAAATGGTGGTTTTATGCCAATTAGGGCATTGGACAGTGGGGGTGGTACACACGTGTTAAACCAATCTTGTCCCCCTTGTGACTCTCGCCCCCCCCCCCCCACACACACACACTCGCGCATCTTTAAACTACGCTTCACAACGGCGAATGTGCCCCGACACGCCGCCGTCTCAAGCCCCGTCTTTTACAGGCCAAACATGTCCGATGATATCTATCAAATGGCATTATTCGATTGGGAATTTTCTTGGTCAACCAGAGAGTAATGCATGTGTTCTATGGTCAAGTCATTCACGAAAGAAAATATAACGCAATCAAATGAAGTGGTATCTGTAGCGAAATTAGAGGTATTGGTAAGACCAAACAACTCACGTTAAATACGGATTGAATAACGAAATAAGTTATATATTTTGGTCGCCGCGGTAGAAAAACGTTAACAACTCCTACGCAAGCCACGTTATCAGAGAAGTGTGAGTGTTTACCCCCATCAACGTATACATGCGAGATATTTGGGTTTGTCAAGTGCATAAACACTTAGATGCTAGTGTTTTATGCGTGATAGCACATGTCGTTTCCGATGTAGTATACACTTTACTTAGGGCAGAGTCATTATCAGTACAGGCCCGGATAATGTTAAATAATGACGTTTAAGGTGGTGCAGTATCAATTATCCGTCTCGCAAAAACCAAAATGGCGGTTAACACCAAGACACCTTTTACCAATTTATTGACGGTATTTGCGTCAGGTAATATGTATGCCTTGCCATTGTCACCCTCCCATTTCAACATATTACGACGTGTGATACACAATGGCAGGTACGGAGTGGGAGTGCGGCATGCTTTTGGGGCTAATGTCGCGTTCTGCAATGCTCTGTAACCATTCAGAAATGGATAGCTTTTATATATCATCATACTGACATGCGGTATCAGCCAAGTACTTTGGGGTACAAGGCATGTAAAGAGCTCCGAGGCAAAATAATGGGTTCAGTGGATATATTTTAGAAATTGGTAAACTACAATGGGTAGGGTTTTGTTTCATAAAACAACAACAGAAGGCGTATGTGTGATACAAACAGAATAAGATCTATCACGCATAAGGTCCCAATATACTAGGTTTCTTTGCACGCACCAATCAATCTTTAATCTAGCCAATAATTGGACCTTGTTTGAAGCGGTAATGTCGACTCTCGGCCTCCCACTGTCAATAGTTCGTTTTGGTTCATAATTAGTGACCGTACTTGTTCGGTTGTGAGCAACGGGGGCCAAATGTATTCTAGATGCCACAAGTTAGTTTCTGCTAGTAAGGTTATTTATAGTTGGGTAGGGTGTAATCTATGTCTGTGCTTGGATTGCCATTTGTTATGCATGAACCGACGTAAAAATACTACAATGTATCGCAAGTGTCATTGATGGCTGCATTAATGTTCTACTTCACTGGTTGTAATTGAATCCTTTGGCCAGATCAGCCACGCATTCACTTCAACTACACGAAGATCGTTACGATTGTCCAGGTACACCGACCCCCTAGTCATTAAGTGATAATAAGTTGCGATATTGTGCTGCAATCTGTGGATTTGTAAAATGCTGTTGTGTGGCATCAGCCATTGCCACATTAACGTAGGTGGTCGCATTTGTAATGCTAAAATAGAGATTGGTCGAATCTCAGTCAAAATGTTACACTGATTGTATTCCAATAGCCACAGGATAGCGTAGACCATTTGTACTTCCCAATCCAACATAGATTATAGATGAAGCACTTGCTACGGCTCTACTGCAATAACCCAAGCATTGTCAGTGTGAGATTGGCAATAACTACGACATGAAAAAGCAAAGGCTTGCCGAGTCGATGGAAACGTTGGCTGCGTTGAAGAGTTACATGAAATTTAGCGTTAAATGTATGTAAGCACATTTCTGAATGTTACCATATGATACCCATCTGACTGACAAAAGACTAGATCGCAGAGCTGAAGAAAAATAGAGCTTTAACGATTTGAGCACCATCGGCATTAAATAAAGGTTCGTTTTCAATCCGGTTTAATGAAGCGTTGATTGGGTGGTCAATCAGACGTCTGCGTTATATTGCCACCAGAAGGCAACCAAACTGGCCCATTTACATCTAACAAATATCAATGTAAGCGCTCTCTTATATATATATATATATATATATATATATATATATATATATATATATATATATATATATATATATATATATCAAAATATGTATATATATATACCTATATATATATACATATATATATATATATATATATGTATATATAAATACATATATATATATATATGTATGTATATATCCATACATATATATATATATATATGTATATACATATGCTTGTGTATATATACATATATATATATATATATATTTATAGATATATTTATTTATATATATATATGTATATATATACATATATATATATATATATATATATATATATACATATATATACATATATATATATATATGGTTTGTGTGTCTTTAAATATGTATGTATGTATGTATCTATGTATGTATTTATGTATGAATGTATAGATTCATCGTGGTGTCTGCTGTTTTAAGTGATTGATGAATTCACCGATTTTGACTTAAGCTCAGGTAGATTGACGTGCCCCTAACTACCACGTTTTTGACATCGAACACTGGACGACGTGGATTGCGCAATATATTTTTCGCTGACGATCGCATGCGGATTCGGTGCGGTATTTTGATGACCTAATTCTATTTTTGGAAAGTGATTTCACCATCTGTTCCGTTATTTTCCGCCCTTGAAATCTTTGCGACCTTGGTGACCTCATGGAGGGGCGCTATTTTGGATGAGGTCATTTTTGGGAGTTTTATTGAGAAGGAGTTTGTAAATGGGTATTAAAAGTCAATTAGCGGTAATGGTGTTGAAAGAGAAGTGAAGGATAGTGTTAATGTTAGTGGAGTATTCACCATCTGTTCAGATATGAAGACGGTGTTTACGAGGTGATTTGTTGCTATTAACTTCCTTTATCCCATGACATGTGGTGATATATTGAATTGGTGACCTTAGCAGGCTAACGCGATGTACGGTATTCGAGTGAGTTCATTTGGGGCTATGTCCTTAGGAAGGTTGTTGACTTTCGACCTGCTGTGATGAATGGGCGGTATTTGGGTGAGGTCATTTTCGATAGTTTTATTGAGGAGATTGTAAATGGCTATTAAAAGTCAATTTTCGTTAGATATGTTGGTCGATTGAAGTTTTCACGTGAATGAATCTTACTAGCATATGAGTCTTACATAGGAGGGAAAAAATGACAGATGTCTTTAAGTGTGTTGTAACTCTCATTGAGAATATAACGACAGATGGATTAAAAGTTGACCATTGGATATTTCTCAAAATGGGGGTGGAGTTATGGGTTACAAATAGCGGATGGTAACTTAACTTCCGAATAGTTTTCATCTGGAATATTTCCAAAAAGTCATAATGGAACATATCCATAAAAATCATTTTGTTTCAACGGACCCATCAAAATCAAAATTTACTAATTCCGACTATCCTATTTTAGTGAACGAAACGTTAAAAAATCCTGATTTGGAGGAGCAATTTGGAATTTATAAAATTATTTCGTATAAGCGATTCGAATATGTAGTTGGCGTGACAGGGGAGTACCCCGGAGGATACATTTCAGCCCCTACCAAGTGGGTGAAAGCTATTACCAAGGGTGGGTCCCTCGTAACGGCGTATCCCGTACTGTGAGTATTTGCTTAAAGCACGCTATATCATAGTATAGATTCGTTGACTTTTTTGTATCTGTTGTAAGTCTATATTTCTTTGTATGCAGGGAACCCAAACATTTATTACCAGAGACCCGTGAGTACCGCAAATGTTTAAGATTCTCTGGAATTTTATTTTATTCTTAGAGATTAAAACAAAAATAATTTGTTTTTGTTTGTAGGATGAAGATAGAAGAAAATAGTTAAAATTTAAATATTTTTTAAAATTTAAATAAATATAAATATATAAATGTTATACTGGTGTTTGTGTTATTAATCGGACTTGATGAATCTGTGGTATAATTACACAAGCTGGTAATGTGATTTACCGATCGTTGAATTCACGATGCGCATCTATCTTAATTAAATAACGACTCATGTCAAACGATTTGATAAATTAGTCATTGTGAGTTGCCCCCCTGTCAGTCGATTTCGCATTCACCTCAGATATTGTGGTGACATCATTCTATTTTTGGAAAGTGATTTCATCATCTGCTCGAATATTTTTCGTCCTTGAAATCTTTGCGACCTTGGTGACCTCATGGAGGGGCGCTATTTTGGATGAGGTCATTCTATTTTTGGAAAGTGATTTCACAATTTTCGTCGGATATGTCGTCATAGTTTGCTGAGCTAAGCTAAGTGATGGGATAGAGGGTGTATATAAAACGGGAGAGTGTCTCAGTCCTGCGTTCAGTTATAACCATGGCTGAGAAGAGACAGCTAGAAGCTTTCAACGATGTGTGCAAACGCAGTAGACCGATGAGCGATGCGGATTTGTTAAAAGCCGTGGAACAAATCGAGATGGAAAGCAGTAAGTATGATTTTATTTTCTATATCTGAATTATAGAATTACCACGTATACGTCATTTATTTATTTATTTTTGTTACGCGTGTGTGTTTTTTAGTGTTGACGGGAGACGAAGATATTTTACATGTCGCTATGGACGCGTATGAAATAGAACAGGCCAATGCAGCCTTGAATTTGTTAAACAACGCTCAACACAGCCCCCCGACACAAACTGGAAATGGCGCTACAGTCGACAACGCTAAGGGTAGGTCTATTAAAGGATAGGTCTATTACCGGTAGAATTGAGGAATGACGTAATGGAAAGCTTTATGATTTTGGGTGATATTTATATTGACAGATTATCGATGATTATGTCGACAGAAGCTGTGTTGGCTGCGAATGAACGAGCTATACGAACTCATACGCGATTTGGAAGCCTGCAAACTGTTTACAATTATAGTTTATCAGAAGATGTGCCCAACCTCAACCAGTATATATTTGAGGAATGCGATTCAGCCTTTAAAATCAACGGGAGTTATGGATTCTTATTACGTCACAAAGAATCAGATGAATTGCGGTACTTTCATTCGTCGTCCGTCAATAACCATCGTATGCTACCAACCCCTCTAGTCGTACGGAATGCCGATGATTTTGAGAGGGCTATGCGTGAAATAACACAAACAGACATTTTAACCTACGCCCAGAACCAAACGGACCGGATTCGAAATGGAGTGTAGAGGAGTGACTAATTTGACCATCTTTGTGAACCCAATCGAAGATCACGTGATCGGCTACCCACCACCTGTTATACCGGATCACCTGAAAACAAACAGAGCCATCGACTTGTTAGACCGAAAGAAAACCACGGGTAAACCGTATCAAGACCGATTGTGCTTTTTCAGGGCACTGGCCTTACACAGAGGAGCGAAGATCAGGAGTCTAGAGAACGCAGCAAAAACATTGTTAAAGACTGCTTACCCCAAACAAAAGAAAAAAACATTTGCGGGTGTACCCCTTGAAGACGTCGAAAGACTAGCAAAACAATTCGAAGTGAATATCACCGTGTATACGCTAGACGAGAATCAAGTAAGTGTGTCTTGTAGTGATTAAACAGAAGTAACAACATAAACGATGTAATCATTTGATATCGAAATGGAAATATGAGATGTGATCGATTTGTTATATGTGTTTCAGGTAGCTACTTTGGTCAAGCGAACGCGTACAAAATTCGCCTCGACCTTGAAATTGAACCTGTACGAAAATCACTTTAGTTACATAAAAAACTTTGACCTTTATAGCAAATCATATATTTGTGGTACCTGTCAGAAGCTGTGGAAAAGTGAGAAAAAAACTACATCGCCACGAAAACATATGTACTGTGGAAACCAAATACAAGTACCCAGGCGGTGTTTTTCATCTACCACCCACTATCTTTGAAGCGTTACGGGACGAAGGAATCGAAATAGAAGACGGTATTTACCCTTACAGAGCCACCTATGATTTTGAAAGTTATTTTGGAGAAGACAACCTACCCGTCAATTCACCCAAAGTCACCTGGGACCAAAAACACGTACCGTTATCAGTGAGTGTATGTAGCAATGTACCTGATTATACAGAACCAAAATGCTTTGTAACGGAAGGAAACGCACAAACATTGATTGACAGGATGATGATGTATATAGAGGAGATATCAAACGCTGCCTATCTACTGATGCTTGCTCAATACGAAGCTGCCCTAACCCAGTTACAAGAGAAAATCAATGAAGCGTATCAACTTGATCCGGTCGTCAAGGGAGAACATCCATTGCAGAAATTACAGAAAAAATTCGACAACTATTTACATGTATTACCGTTAGTCGGATTCAACTCATCGAATTATGACCTCAACGTTGTGAAAAAATACCGTTGACAACTTACCTGCAAGAACATTCATCGATCAAGTATACCATCAAACGAAATAACTCATTCATGTGCATTGAAACGGACCATGTACGGTTTTTGGATATCACCAACTTTATTGCACCTGGATATACATACGACAAATACCTACGAGCCTTTCAATGCGAACAGAAAAAGGGATATTTCCCGTATGAATGGGTGACAGTACGTTAAAACAAGAAAACATTACAGCTGACCAATACGCTGAATGTCAAGATGCGTGGGAAGCAGGTCATATGCAGACTTTTAAAGACTTTTTGATATATTACAACAATTTAGATGTCGAACCGTTTCTGGAAGCCATAGAGAAACAGAGTCGTTTTTACAGTGAGAGAGGTATAGATATGTTGAAGGATGGAATATCAGTGCCCGGATTAACCATGCGATATTTATTTCAAGACTTGGAAGATTATTTTACCTTACCTGACGAAAAGAACAACGACATCTATTGGTTGATTAAAAATGGAATAGTGGGCGGACCCTCAATCTTTCATCATCGTTACCACACGAAAAAGGAAAAACTTACATCAGGCGTGAACAGAACGGAAATGAAGCGAAGTTGTGTGAAGGAATCGTAGGTTACGATGCCAATGCGCTGTATCTGTGGGCGTTATCTCAACCCATGCCAGCCAACTTTCCGACCCGACGTCACGCGCCTGAGTTTAAAACCAATTCAGACCCGAAAACGTGGTGTAGCGGATGAATGGTTGGCTTGGATAGCACACAGCTCACAAAATCAAATACACAACATCGTCTAAACAGAGGGGAAAAACGAATTGGCGCCCGGCGATTACCCGTAGACGGTTGGTGCAAAGAAACGCAAACAGTATATCAGTTTCACGGATGTGTATGGCATGGCTGTCCGTGTCTGAAATTGACCCATAGCCCCATCAGTGGAAAACTAATGAGTGATTTATATACCGAAACAGAAAGAAATACCCAGTATTTGAGAGGATTAGGTTATGATGTCGTAGCTGTGTGGGAATGTGAATGGACGAAAAAACGAAAAACAGACCCTCAGATCAAAGCGTTCACGTACAGTCGACCGCAACCACTACGAACCGGTTTGACGGAAAAACAGCTCATAGCCAATATACGTGACGGAACCTTTTTTGGAATGGCTGAAGTAGATATACACGTACCAGAAACCCTTAAAGACTATTTTAGTGAAATGACCCCTATATTCAAAAACACTGAACTGACCCGAGGTGAAATTGGACCCTTTATGCGAGACTATGCTGAACAACGGGACATTATGAAAGTAAGTACACAAGGTGACAAGGGGCGTGGGATCATAATGTATTTTGTTGCGATCATTATGATGTCATAACGATTTTTATTATTTATTTTCAAATAGACGGAATGGCGGACGTTGATAGGGAGCTACAAAGGTGTGAAAATATTGCTTGCTAGCCCACTACTGAAATGGTACTTGGAACATGGCCTGGTGATCACAAAGATATACCAAACACTGGAGTATGAACCCACAGCCTGTTTCAAACGATTTGCCGAGACCGAGACCGTATCAGACGCCAGGTATGCACGAATATATATGATATACTCTTATAGTTATATGTGATATACTCTTTCATACTTTGAATTTTATTTTTGATAATGTTCTTGTTTGTGTGTAGACGTGGGGGTGATGTCGACCCGAGTCAGACCGTTATAGCCGAAACTTTTAAGCTACTTGGAAATTCGGCCTATGGTAAATATACTAAAATGTATTATTGTAAAATATATTGATTTAATTGTTACTTTCAAATTTATTTCAAATTTATGATTTAAAAAAAAATTAAAAAATTACCCGTCAAGTGCTGTTGATTTATACTAATTTGTCTATGTTTGTAGGTAAATGCGTCACGGATAAAACTAAACACCGTGATGTCAGATACGCCGACTACCGAGAGGGTCAGAAATTGATCAACGACAAAAGATTTAGAGCCTTGAACGAATTAACCCCCAACCTATTTGAAATCGACATGGCCAAAACCACCATTAATCTCAACTTACCCCAACAAATAGGCTATTTTGTTTATCAATACGCCAAATTAAGAATGCTGGAATTTTACTATGATTTTATTGATAAGTATGTCGCGAGATGTGATTTTGCCTATGTACAGATGGACACTGATAGTAGTTATATCGCTCTTAGTAGTAGTCATCTAACAGATGTCATCAAACCCAACATGAAAGAACAATTTTACAGAGAATACCCTCAGTGGTTGCCAGCTGTAGCGTGTGATGATCACAACAAAGACTTTATACAGTGTAAAACGAACGGAACCCCGTGGGTACCTCAACCGTGCTGTGTGACCCGCCAAAAATATGATAAACGTACCCCGGGGTTATTTAAAGAGGAGTGGAGTGGAGATGGTTTTATCGGACTGTGCAGTAAAACCTATTACTGTTATGGAACTACCGATAAAGCCTCGTGTAAAGGACTCAATAAGCGTCAAAAAAACCACCTGAACAAGGAGAAATATATGAATGTGCTGAGAGAACAAAAATCAGGTCGCGGTGTGAACCGTGGCTTTCGCATTAACAATAACACAATGTATTCGTATACGCAAATTAGAGATGGATTAAGTTATTTTTACCCCAAAAGAATTGTGAATGCAGACGGTGTAAGCACTAAACCTTTAGATGTGTGATACATTAATATGCTATTTAAGAAATTGATATGTGTTATTATGTAATAAATTGAAGTGAAGGTGTTATGTAATCGATGGATGTACGCTCTGTAAGAAATTGATGTTTAAAGGCTGTGAGAGAAACTAAGAATAAAAACGTCGTACATTTTCAACACGCGTTGAATTAAACATGTCATCAGCTTATCATTGGTTGAATAATCGTCGGTAAATACAGCCAGCAATTGGTTCAAACTTATTCCACGACATCGTGTCTTTAAATAATACAAACAGTAAAGTCCACAAGTATTGGAATTAAAGTCTTGTAATGGCTTTGTATTATAAGTCCAGTTCACACAATGCTTGGTCAAGAACTTCACAAATACGTTATGAATAGGAGGTAGTCCGTAAGAATCAAAATATTCGCCTCGTTCATTATGATCAATGAAAATAGCAATCCAGTGTTTGCCTTTTTTGGAAGCTGGATCCGTATTACAAACGAAACCGCTGGGGTAGTTGACATGGCGGGGTAATTTATTCCGCGCAAACACTCCGCGCACAGTAGCTCGAGTGAAAGCGTCTTTTTGTAAGAGCTCGTGTAATTGCCTGGTATCCATTGTTAGGCAGCGTAATCATCAAACAGAACGTTACGGTTTCGGTCAATTTGAATCATATTTTCAAATTCGGCATACACAATGACATTAATGGTACGTTCTAGGGCCGTACCAAAACGCATTTCCAAGCGCACGTTTCCTTGTTTCAACAAATTAAAATGAGTGCCGCTATCACCCAGGTCGGGGGTCAGATCAAAAGCGAATAGTGTATAGCCATTGGGATAATCACTCCAAATTATGGCATTGCCTTCGTCTTGATAGAGTTGAATGAATAAATTAGCATAACTGCGGGTGTATATATGGTGATTAAAATCGGGCTGTAATGGTTTTGCGGGCACTTGTTGCCCGTCAACGTACAGAGCTAAAAATGTGAGGTCGTTATGCTTAAAGTTGAAGGGGTTCTGAGTGTAATCACCGTTGAACGCCCTATTATCAACACTTCCAACTACAATTCGTTTGGGTAACTGACCCAAAAATAAATTTTCTTGATTGATCGTCATAGCTCCTTGAGATGCAGAAAACACTTTGGTTTCTATGCGTCTTATGGGGTATTTAGCTGGGCTTCGTTCTAAAGCCTTAATGTGAGCTAGTTGCACGGTGGGGTTCAACTTTATTTTGCGTACGAATAAGGTCACGGATTGCAGAACTATTTTAGGGGCAAATCCATCTGCAGGATTGGCCATAAGGGCAAAGCTGTCACCTCTGCGTACTAATCGCAACTTCAAATCTACGCCGTTTAATAAATAGCGTTCTTGACTAAATAAATCTAAATGTAATTTGCCCATCATATCCACAATGCGACTCTCTTGAGCTCGTTCCTTTCTAGCTATCATCTCCTTGTTGTTAGTACCACCCACGGCGTCCATGTGTTTTGGGGTGTCTTTGTACCATAACCTAGCTGTTAACTGAGAGTTTTTGGCTTCCGAACCATAGCTCAATAGCGTTTCCATATAAGCGCGATACGGGTATGTGTTTGTCGAGGAGGACGCAAGTTTTTCGTTGAGAGAGACATCGACTTGGGAAAAGAGTGAGTGTAACCAGAGGTTAACGGGTGCTACAGCACTGTCAGCCTCCAAAACCTCCCCATCCTTTTTCACCACTTTGGCATTCACTTGTAAATACGTGTCGTTCAGATCGATATAATCATCACCCGACCCACTGATATAGAATTCGACTGGACCCGAACCTAAAGCAGCTACCGGATGGAATTCGATCCACGATCCATGATCGACACTGCTTTGAGTTGGGGGAATCGAAAATAGGTCTTATTCACTTTTGACACAGGGACAAGATTGGGGGTGTACCAGTGCCATGATCTAACCGAAAATATCTTTTGGCAACCTCCGAGTTGTTCCACGACGACCGCGTGAACTACTGTTCCTACCTCGTGCGAGTCGTTTTATAGAGAATGGTGGTCGGCGACGCGGTTGTTTGGGTGGAACTATTTGATGGAACACTTCCTCTCCGGTTTGTAACAATCGTTTCTTAGCCGACTGTTTCAGAGACTTCCCTCCCAACAAATCTCCAACCACACTCACTCCTGTTTTCAAGGCGTGTTTTTTAACGACAGGTAAAACTTTTCGAACCAGCGGTAACACCATTTTAGCCAGACCACCAACCGCATTACCAAGGCCGTGTCCACGTTGACTTCTGGCACTGGAAAACACGGGGAGCCCTCCACCCGCTTGGTTCAGGTAAGACGGGGTGTAAATATCAGCCATGGTTTTCAAAATATAGCTTTCTTGATTTTACGGAAATGTAACGTCACTGTCACTTTACCAGATTCGAATGGAATGGGTCGACCCGTGTCATCTCTTATATCGATTTCTATAGTAGAAAAAGTCTTGGTGGCTATCGGGTAATAAAATATCTTTTTATACGTGGAGTTGATCAACTGCCCGCGACGATCGTGATCGATTGGAATAATACGCAGAAGGGGGACCACAGTGTCTCCTACCACCTGAGCTTCGATGAGATTACAATAGACATAGAGTCCGTACAAGACTCGATCAGGGTCAACAATGTGCTGACCGACTTGACTGTTCTCAAAAATCCCCATTTCAAAACCGAGTCTTTGACGAAACCCCTCGTCCATGTAAACTACAACTGACTCATTGTCTAGGGTCATAGTTGCTTTCTGTCGTGTTCGATTGTAGGTGAGACGCACTCGCTCCTCATTTTGCTCCTTTAACTTGGCTGCAAAGGCTTCTATCAACGATCCGGTCGTATAAAAACCAGGGGTAATGTGAAAATATTTGGGACGGGCCTCTGCAAATTCACTCACAATGTCATATCGCTCACTGCAACAGATATCCGGGGGAGATTGAGCGCACCAGCCACACGATCCATGACGACCAACCCCTCGTCCTCAGTAACATTGTACCACGTCTAAGGGTACTGAATTTCCACTAATCCCACTTCCCAAGCCCCTTCCAACTGTACAGCTTTGGGGAGTCGAGTTAAGTAACGTGTCAACGTGTTGTTGGGGTGATAATTCATTGAACTGTTGGAAGGTAGGGTCAGAAAGAAACTCATGATGGTGATGCCATGAGACTCAAATTAAGTTCTTCTTGGTTTCACGGAAATGTAAAGTCACCATCACATGTCCGGTTTCGAATGCCACGGACTGACCCGTGTCGTCTCTTATATCAATTTCTATGGTACAAAAGGTTTTGGTGCCCACAGGGTAATAAAATATCTGTTCGTATGTCTGGGTCACCATTTTGTGCACCCGGTCGTAGTCCACAGGAACTGTGCGTAGCAAGGGAGCCATCGTGTCACCGACCACTTGTGATTCAATTATACTACAATAAACGTACAGTGCGTACAACCCTCGAAATACATTAGGCTTGTAATCAGTTTGAGAATCGTAAAGCGTGTGAGTGGGAATTGAATTGAAATCGAACCACGCCTCTGAGATGCGATTTGCGGATGTGCATATTGATCCTGTCTATCAATTGTTCAGCACTGTAGGAACCGGGGGTCAGGCGAACGACCAAGGACTCGACCAAAGGTCCCCTTCCAAGTGTCTGTCTATCGTATGGTATCCAGCTCGCTCATCCACTATGACAAAACCGACATTGTCCCCGATGTTGTACCAGGAAACAGGGTACTGAATTTCTGCTAATCCCACCTCCCAATTACCTTTTAATTGTATGGGTTTAGGCAATTGAGTAACGTAACGTGTCAGCGTGTTGTTGGGGTGATAATTCATTGAACTGTTGGAAGGCAGGGTCAGAAAGAAACTCATGACGTCGCTTTATGTTTTAAAGTGGGGTTGGGAAGAATGCACCCTAAGCTACTGCTTAACAGAGCAGTCCACAAATTACTATCTCCTTTACCCGCCGTTAGATTGTAGATGCTGACGATGATTACGGTATATAAAATGAGGATTTGTGTGAAAAACACGATTTCGGCTTTCGGAATTTCCCGACCAAATATGGTCCACACCCGATCACTTCTCTGATCTTCCATCCTAATGACGCTTCTGTTCCAAATCTCAGTTTTTATACAGCTCCACACCACTGACCCAACTATTAAAACTGGCAGGGTAGCCAAACCACTTGACAAAGTATTGTTTTTGTCCTTTCCGTTTACGTTCTTTGATAATTTTTTCAACCCTATACCATGCTTTGTCATTCACTTTCTGTAATTCTTCCGCGTAAAATGTTCCCTCTAACACTTCGTCATTATCATCCTTTATCGTATACACATTAGGGGAGCCTAAGTGAACGTTCTCCACCCGAAACAACGCCTCGCTCCAATTGGAAGTGTAACCCTTTTTAAATTTACCCCGTGCTTGACTGATGCGGACACGATCCCCGATATCATACCGTGGTCGTTTAACCTCATCAGAGCGTTCCCCGTATAATGTCATCCACGTGTCTTCTTGATTACGCACCGAGACTGATATCGGGGGGCGCTTAATGCTGCGGTGATAACTGACGTTGTATCCTTTCACCAGCGAAGCCAGAACCGGTAGATAAACACTGGTGTTGTGTTTGGTAAAATAACGCCACATTTTAGTTTTTAACGTACGATTAAACCGCTCGACTATGCTAGCTTTGGTTTCTTCGTTGTGGGTGGTAAAAAAGCGAATCCCCTGCTGCTTAAGAAATGTCTGAAATTTACGGTTGATAAATTCTCCACCCTTATCAGTCTGTAAACACAGGGGCTTCCGCCCTTGTTTTAATATACTCTCAAAGGCTCGAATCAAACTGTCACCCGTTTTATTCTTTAGTGGTATCACCCACGCATATTTCGAGAATACATCGATACAGGTCAAGAGAAATTTCATGTCTTGGTTCTGTTTGGCTAAGCGAGCTAGGTCCACTAAATCGGCTTGCCATTGATGGTCAATCCCCCCGACTATGACGCGTCGTCTTCGAAATCGACGACGGATCGGTTTATGTAATGTATAGGCATCTTGCTCGCCCAACCATTGTCTGACTGCCTTTGTTTTGAGTTTCGTAGCTCTAACCAATGGCTGCACCCCTCCATACGCGGCCGGTGCCTCAGGGTCGAAATACACACTTAACTTCTCCATGACATCCAATTTTGTGTTACAGGCTCCTCCTCACCAGGTCTTTTATCTATTTGCATCGCACCCAGTCGGATATAGTTCCATCGATCGGGGTGACCTACTAAATCTTGAGGAATGTTGGAGTCTCGCAACGCTTCAGCAAATTTTTTCCAACCCTCTGATTCAAAGTGATTACGTCGTCTCAACACATCGTTAACCAAATCCGCCACGTTAGTCCCACTAACGGCTTGTCCTTTAATCGTTAATTCCCCTCGTTCATTCCAACCCACGTCTGGGTTTTTTCGAAGGCGTTCTAATAACAAACGCCCTTTTTTCTGAAATTTATCAGGGATGGTTTCTACAACTTCCGCAATAGACACATCTTCTTGTTTGGGTGTGTGGGGCGGGGTATTAGCTAAGGCTGTGTGAGGTGTCGGGGGTCTGTGCTGGCGGTAATACTCGCGGTGTTTTGTTAAAATTTGGTTATAAGATTCTACTTTAGCCTCCTCCGATAAATCACTACGATTCAGGACATCCCTCATCTCCGCAACCAAGTTGGATAACACGTCGACAGTGGGAGCTTGATCGTAACGCCCACTTGACAGTACCCGGGGATCAACCAACATCATTTTTTTAGCCATAATTTTAGCCCAATAGTTTGCCTAACAACGGACCAGCGATACCTAAAATAGGTCCTAATAACGCCGGGAGAAAACCACCGGTTTGTAATACTCTTTTCTTTTTCTTGACGTTAGTTTTAGGTGAGATCAAAGCGCGCAGACCTTGTTTGTATCGGGCTAATTTACGCTTCTGAACTGAAGTCAAGGATACGTTTCCTTTTAAAACATTGAGTGCACATTCACATAGACAATTTATCAATTCTTTGTCAGCCGTGTGAATCAAAGCCCTATTGACAGGGGGTTTGGCTTTAGCCATCACTCGTAATGTATCAGCGTGTTTTCTGAGACGCTCTGCCATGATCTATGTCTAACGATAAGAATGGCGGTCGTCCGATGATCGACGGTATTTATTTCTGTAGGTATACAACTTGATTGGGTCGTAGTATGTCAGTTCGTAGCCGTAAGTGATCTGGTGTTGCCTGTTTCAAATCGATAAACAAATAACCGTGAGGTTGCGAAGTAGCATCCGAAAAGGCTTCTTGTACATACTTGATGTTTCGCGGGTACATTTGTTTGGCTAAATGCATGATTTGTGAAGCGTCCCGAGGGTTCTTAAATACCACTAAATAATGAGCGTTCAAACTGATTGTTCGATGTTCTTTATTCTTTCCGAATAAATTTTGTACTAAATACAACACGCTAAGATTGCCATGGTGACTCCCTTTGGTGAATAGGCGAGTGACGCGTTCGTCAGTTTCTTCCATCAAATCATCGATGATCAACAAGGTTCTTTGTTGAGGATCTGTCTCAAAATTCAATCCCTCTACAAATTCCACGTGCGGTAGTTGAGTGTACATGGTTTGCCACTCTCCGAAACACCACACGATTCGGTCGGGTGGTGGCTCAATGTGACTACCTTTGATTAACTCACTCACAAAGTAAGTTTTTCCACAGCCGCTCGGACCAGCTATCACGCAACTAAAGGGGTGTTTTAAGGTTCGATCCATTCTTATACTGAGTTATCATTCACAGTTCCCCACTCTTTTTATAGATAAGATAGGTAAATAGTGTCGTGATAAGTAGAACTCAAAAAGAAATTCAATTAAAGTATATCATCACTTTTTATTCAATCACCAATCATATATATTCATGCGTCTTATAGTTTTATTATATTTACAGTCATAAGGTTCCCCCATTAAGATTTTAGACCAGTGTTCGGTGGTCACACAAAAACCTAGCATGGTACGTCGATACTCTCTAGAGAGCCAAAGACACAGTTCAGTCGAATTGTGTTGCTCACACAACAAGCGCCATAATAAAGTGACGTGATGTTCGTCCACCTTATCCAAGGCTCTTCCAACGCAATGTGAATACATCTGTTGTTGGTTCTCGGCTTGACATACGCCCGTTCCACACACGACGCGCTTTTTTCATGATCACGTGACGAATTGATTTAGCTGCAGTCAGCGGTTTGTCATGTTCACGTGACAAATTAATTTCAGATCCGGTAAATCACGCACACACACACACACACGCACACCAGGGTTGTGGGGTTCTTCGAACGTGGAAGTTAAGCTTTCCAATTACGTCACAACCTTCCTCTGCTTTGTTGTGCCTGTTGTTTTCCTTAAGTTTCGATTGTATATGTAGAGCTTATAATTACAGTGATATTTCAAGATGGGTCAAAAGCGCCTTCGTTACAAACCCACATTGACACAGAGGACAACGCCGTAACCTCAGGGTTCTGTGTTTACCCTGAGCAGGTGACTTGGGTCTATATGGTTGTTGAGTCTCAGACACTCTCTGACATTCGTCACATTCTACACAAGTATCCATGTCGTCGCTTTAAAGATTCAAACTCTACTACCAGTAAACTTGTTGTTAACCGATATTTATAAGCAGATATTTATAATTACATTAATCTACCTCATCTTCAGACACGAACGCAGTTAACTGACGATCCATTAAACACTCTGCAATGCTTAGCAAGAGGGGGGGGGGGGTGTGTAATGATGAATGTTTAATGTCTTACACTATCCCGTCTTTGGAGATCGTATTCTGCAACTGTGAGGATAGAAAAAAAACCTATAACCATATCGTTATGTGCCCTATCTATGCAAATATTGATGATTCTGTTTAGAAACGTGAAAGAGCATGCGCTCATTATGCGTTCCATGACATAAATATTATCGTGCACTCTAGGTAAGTGTTCCCAGCCATATGACTATCAATGCATGATGATATTAGCAAATAGCTTAGTAGCCTGCATATATCCGCCCGGTTGCCGAAAAAAGAATCATTTAAACACATAACAAGTTGTTTTCCATCGCGTATGTTTCAGTATTGCATAGTGTTATTTGATATCAGTAAGAACATTGTGCACGTTGCGAAGGTTGTGGCAACTAATTGGCTAAGAAGGGCAATTTTTGTATGAGATAATATGGCGGCCATCTAGCCACGTTTTATATAATTACCGCAAAATGTTGAAATAATTAAATCATACATATTACAGACACATCTACGGGGTCAGTTCGTCTCTCCGCGTCATCGTTTTGGATGGATAGAGCATGCGTTTTTTTGTATCATGCGCTTATTCGCTGTTAGTACATTTATAAACCGCCACGGGTATGCATATTACCTGAAAGTTTAGAACATTTCATCTAATTGCACAGTATTTTGTCGTAAGTAATGCTTTAATTTGGCATCAATGCCGAACATTAAAAATCCAGACGGTTTCTCACAAAACAATTCGGTAAACCGTGACGCAACTATTCTTGGTTTTCAAACAGGCTTTAACCAATGTTCAAGCGAACCAAGTGATTAATTATTACATAAATCAATCATTATACGATCGATGCTGTCAACAGTGATATGCTCACGAGGGGCCCCTGTCAGAAAGAAAAAGACAAGCCGGAAACACTAGTATTCACATAGAGCTAGCGATGATTTCATGACGTAAAGAAATATTTGCAACACGTCGCCACGTTCACCTACTGCAAGCGAGGATGGTCCAATATATTCATCTGGACCACGTATATATGAGTTATTGCCGTCCGAAGCATAAAGAAGGGTTCTGTTAGTATCGGATGCCAAAAAGTGCCCAAGCAGGCCCATTTATTGTGACAGGCTGTGTCATTAGTAATCGCACCTGTAACTGAGAGCTAAGTGTGCTGTCACTAACGTTGCTTCTTACGCACACTATCTATGTAAGACTTACCATATATACCTTTGCGATTGGGACTCATGACACCATAAACTAATAGTACGAAATTCCTTAGAGAATGTATCTCAGCATGTGTAATGATGCTGGATGTATTTGAATGCACTCACAACATGGTGCCAGTTAGGTGTTCAGGATATTGGTGGTGGATTTGGTCTGTCAAAACGTGCGGATATATGCAAATACACGTGACCACACGGCGGTTACTTTACCACTGATACCGTACATTTGCTAGCGAACCACTGATTGGAAACTTATGCAATTGTTTCATTTATTTTAAATAAATCGCATCAACAGGATACCCAGTGTGTATCACTCAAGTGATATCCTCTAGGAATTCCAACAGGTTGCTTAGGCAAGATCGTTTGCGAAGAACACTATGATGAAATTTATCCAGAGCTATGAGCTCTGTTAATATAGTTGGGATAATACACTTATATACACATACATACATACATACATACATACATACATACATACATACATACATACATACATACATACATACAGACATACATACATACATACATACAGACATACATACATACATACATACATACATACATACATACATACATACATACAGACACATACATACATACATACATACATACATACAGACAGACATACATACATACAGACATACATACATACATACATACATACATACATACATACATACATACATACATACATACATACATACATACATACATACATACATACATACATACATACATACATACACACATACATACATACATACATACATACATACATACATACATACATACATACATACATACATACATACATACATACATACATACATACATACATACATACATACATACATACATACATACATACATACATACATACATACATACATACATACATACATACATACATACATACATATATGATTGCATTAGCTTAAAACATAACAAGGTCGACTGGAAATAAAATCCACTTGGAGTCATATGATTTTGCGCCATGAAAAATCTCGGAAGTCACCAACGACTTATGCTTCAGTGATGTTACATGCTTTAGATGTAAATATACATTGTCGAGTGGGATTACATCATTTCAAACGCTAAGCATTCATGCGTAAAGCTAGGTAGACGCTTCAGAAATTGCATTGATTGTACGAACACGTACCAAACTCTGGTATACAATCGTGTACATTCTAATCATGGTTTCTTAGGGAAAGAGTTTAATTGGATGACGAATAAGGCATCGCGTCTCATTCAATCATCTAAAGTGAAAAGCAGCTTCAATAAACCAGTATGTCGAGTTAAAATGTCCTTTTAGCAGTAGCAACTGTTTAAGCCTTTCATAGATGCCAGTACTGTCAAGGACATGTAGGATCATTATTATCTCCTTCTGTCAACTATTGCTAATCAGAATTTAGTCAATTTTAAATCATCCAGATAAACAAGGCAAAAATGTGGGTTAATTCAGTTTGTGATTATTTGAAAACATTGTGCAGGATGCATATTAGGGCAACAGCCATGCTCTATTTATCATTGACGAGCCATGGCAAAACTCAAATCATGTCGCACTTATGCGTAGGTATTATTTGCCGTGGTATAGATTTGTATTGCCTTCAACAATAATTATTAAATACGACAGCTCATCAACTAAATTAAGAGTTTTTGAAAACGAATGTCATTCATATAAAAATACAAAGACGTATGAACGCATAAAAAAAAGATTGCTTAAATTAGATCAGTCCATCTAAAACCATCATTCGCGTTACAAAATAATCAAAAGTAATTACAAATTACTAGTATTCAGTGTTCCTGTATCATGCTATAACCAAAATGACTGATGGATGTGCATTATTTACATATGTAACGAAAAAGAAAGCCATGAAATTGTCGACAATTTCCGCAATGACAATTGTCAATCTGCATGAAAATACATCCAACTCGGTCAATTTGAGGGCCTCAAATTAATCGCCGCATCACTAATTAGTGTCATTTGAGTCGATCCGTGCCACACATCTGTGGAGCAAAACTAGGAACATTACGTTCTACGCTAACTGCTCGAATCGTCCTGCGACTGTATAAAATACATGATTGGAGGGAATATCCCACTTTCACCTGTCCTATGAATCGGAAAGGCTTCCACAATAAATCCAGCGTTGCGCTCATCAGCCGGTGTGAGCGCCAGGTAAAAGGGTCCCGCATGCCTTTCCAGTTGCTCTCCGCTATTATTTAACATCTACTTCGTGTGAAGGAGTTAAAGGATATCATGTTAAACATCTCAGTTTGCAGCTCATTCATGTTGTCAAAATCTACAGTGACATAATGTTATACACTAAGAGAAACATTGCACAAGATATTGGTTAAAATGAACTGCGGCCTACATTAAGCTTATCATTAGAATGTACCTGGTAACGAAAAGCAATGTATACGACTTCGCCAAACGGCTTTTGTAAATAATTGGCGCATTACAATAAGATTAATGGTTTGCACAAACATAAATGAAATCGTTGGATAAGCGATTAATTACTGTGACAAATTAATGGATAAATAATAAAATGATATGCCGTCTTACTTATGTTGCAACATTTGTCATGAGCGTAATATTACGCTTTCCATTTTAAATATAGCCCCACGGAAGCTGCCAACAATGAAGCGTGGCCAAAAAATAACCATAGAGCAAAACAAATTGATCAAAGGTAGGGGATAGTACCTGATTGATAAATCTAACAGGCCACATGAGAGCAAAGTGACAAACCATGTCTAGTAAGAGGGGCATGCGGGCAAACGATGCTTGTCAAGTTCCAGCAGAAGATATGTTAAGAAAAGCTGGAGAATTCGCTCACCCCAGTACGTAGATGTAAATGATCGATGTTGCAATGATGATATTGTTGCTTCCAGACGCCGTTGCTGCGTCGCTTTACCTGTATATAAATGGGCACCTTTGCAAAAATAATATGCACAGTGCCTTACCAATAGGTGTCGTTTTTGTAAGGCGGCGCAGTGAGGTTGAATACTGTCACTGTAGGTATAATCATCAATCTATTCATAGGAAGCCCTTTACAACGTAAAGTAGGTAATGCGAGTGTGTGATTCATTTTATGAGTTTATTTGGCGAGCGTGGATGCTAAATCGATGAGTATGGTTTTTTATCAGGCCATTTTTACTCGAAGCAATAGTGATTGGAAATAGAATAAAGATAATGACAGATCTCATTCTGAATGTTGCAGTGTAATACATCATGTACATGCGAAATCAACTATGAACATATTGGGTCTATCAAGCGTGTGTACGAGCAGCTACAATATCATGTTATGGTGCTTGCGTAGTATGGTCACAAACAAAGAGACGAATTATTGGAGCTATGCAGAATGATATCAGCAGACTGTCGTGCGGTAGTTAGTGACTCTTGGTGCGACGAGCACTCATGTGACACTGTAACAAAACGAGTTTTTGCGAACTAGAGAACAACTGAAACAACCGCGCATAGGATTTAAACGGATATATCACTCTTCCTTAGACTTGACCTCAAATGACTATAGATATATATTTAGGTTGTTACTTGAGGTCACTTTCCAATGTGACTGTGTGTTGATCATTTCACTATTATGGAGAAATGGTCGAGAAACTCATACCACAATGACTTTTCACCAACAGATCTGCTTCCCCTAGGCAAGTCTTAAGCCAGAAGCACAAAGTGTCAGCATTTTGCACTGTGCAGAGTGCAATACATTGTTAGCAGCGGTGATGGTTTATTTTCTATGTGCATAAATATATATTACTCCATTTATGTGGTCTGTGTGTGAAATTTGTGTACACTATATATTTCACTACCATCTCTCTCAAACGTCCCCATAAACTCAGGGTTCGCTTTTGTCCGAGTCGCCCTCGATGTCGTGTACGGACGTTGGCGGTAATTAGTTGGCACTGGGAGAAGTGTTAGGGTTGTAAGGATACCGTTAATATATCATCATACTGACATGCGGTATGAGCATATTACTTTGGGGTTCAAGGCATGTCGATGGCTATCTCTAGCAAAAAGATTTCGGGTAAAAATTTCGAAGGGTCTCAGGAAACATTATGGGTTCAAAACTGGTAAACTTACAGTAAGACATCTATCACTTGTGTTGGTTTAATTATCATCATGCACTATTTACGGTGTATGAATATATGTGTTAAGCCCACATAAAGTTAAGAAAATCATCTTATCACAGACGCTCAGTTCCCCTTGCCAAGCTTCAGAACGCGAAGTCATTCGATCAATATATTCTCCGCTGCAAAATTCACCTCGTGTCTGTCCATGCATCAATATTTTTTGAAGAATTTAAAGAGACTGAGCGACATTAAAAAGAAAGCTTATTGCTGGAAACTGATAAGAAACATCCGACTTTCTTCCTCGAATCAACTTAATCCCCCCCTTCCAAGCCACTTATTGCAATAACTTGATTAATTTGCAATCTCACGAATCTCTAACCCAGAACATTGCACAATTATCTTAATCAGATGACCTATTTTTCGTGTAGTACAATACGATTACTCGTAGGTGGAATATTTTAGTGCAAACATGTTTACCATACTTTTCAATCTGGTTCTTGGGGGAGAACAATGTGTGATTTAACTGACATTTAAATGTGGCATCCCTAACGCACAGAATAGCGAAGACAATAATTACATCTTCAACGAGAATATATTCTAGATGACGCTCAACCCACGCAACGTCAGTGTAAGATTGACATAAACTGCTACATGAACAAGGCACGGCTTGCTGAGTCGTTCGAAATATTGGCTATGTTGAATGGAACTATGATATTCAGCGTTAAATGTTTTGGATAACATTTCTAAATGTAGCCATATGGTACCCGTCTGACTGACGAAAGAATGGATTGATGAGCTGAAGGGAAATAGAGCCTTAACAATCTGAACCCCAGTGGCATTTGTTGCACGTTTCAAAATCGGTTTGATCAATTGCGCTAGTTGAGGGGCTACGGGCTTGCGTCAATCAGACGTCTGCGTTTTTCCATCGCCAAGTTTTCAGCATTGCACTGTGTTACCTAATATCAGTAGGTATAAGTGAACGTTATGGTAGCTATGGCAACTAATTCTCTCGGAAGGGCTTTTCCTTGTATGCATATGAGATTTGATTAGGCGGTCCCGGAGCAAAGTTTTACATAATTACCGGTTTTTGATAAAACAATTAAATAATACATGCTACAGACAGATCTGCGAGGTTGATTCGCCTCTCCGTGTCATCGTTTGTGAGGGATGGGGCATGTGTTTTTGTTGGTCCTTGGCATGAGTTCGTGTCATGTGCTTATTCTCTGTTAATATATTTGTAAACCGCTATAGAAAATGCATGTTACATAGAAGTTTAAGACACCTCATCCGCTTGCACGACATTTTGTCGTTGATACTGCTTTAATTTGGCATTAATGCAAATAAATAAATAAATATCCTGACGGTTTCTAAACAACACAATACGATCAACAATGATGCAACTATTCATTGTCTTCAACTAGGCCTGAATCAATGTTCAATCACAACAAGTGATTAATTATTACATAAATCTATCATTGTGCGTCCTTTCCATGGGGTGCCGGCAGTTTTGTTGACGCTGTAAAGAGAGATGTGTGCACGAAGACCCACTGTCAGAACGAAAAAGACAAACCGGAACCACTCTTTTTCACATGTAGCAAGTAATGATTCCATGACGTACCAAACAGTTTGCAGCACGTTGCCATGTTTACCTGTTGCGATCATGGAGTGTCCATTATATTTATCTTGATCACATTGTTATGCATTATTTGCGTCCAAAACATAAACAATGGTTATTTTACTATCAGGTGCTAAAGTGCCCCGACAGGCCCATTTATTGAGACAGGCTTTGTCATTAGTTATCGTACCTTTAACTGAGAGCTAATTGTCCTATCACGTTGCTTCATACGCACACTATCTACGTAACACTTTCTATATTGACCGTTGCTATTGGGACTGTGACAACATTAACTAATAGTAGGAAATTCACAGTAAGCGTAATGATGCAGGATATAATTGAATGTTCTCGCAACACGATGCCAGAAAGGTGCTCATGATATTGGCGGTGTGTATGATTTGTCATAAAGTGCGAACATATACAACATATATAACAAGTATGACTGCTAGAAGTGCATTAATCAAAGATCCAACGAAAAAGAAAAGCCATGATATTGTCGACATTTCCGACATCACAATCGTTTGAGAGCCTTAAACTAATCACCGCGACATTATTTAGTGCCATTTTAGTCGATCCGTGCCACACATCTAGGGGGGAAAAGTAGTGTTATCTGCACAAATCGTCCCGCGACTGTATAAAATACATGATTGAAGGATACACCCCAAATTATCCCGAGTTGAATTTTGAAAGACTTCCACATAAAGCGGAGCGTGGCGCCCAACAGCCGGTGAGAGCGCCTGGTATGAGGGCCCTGCATGCCTTTCCCGCTAGTATTTCACACCTCTCTCGTTTGTAGGATTCACAAACTATGATGTTAAACATATCAGTTCTGAGCGCAATCATGCTTTCAAAATCTGCCCTACCCATTAACTTTAGCATTTCAATGTACCTATTAACGATGTCAACACAAAGAAAATCAATGGCTTTTGTGCATAATTGGCGCATTACCATAGGTTTGATGGTTTGCACACAACTGAATGCGTTGGATAAGCGTTTAATTACTGTGGCAAATGTGAATAACAGTATGTATTGCGTTAGGTTGCCTTATGTAACATTTGTCATGTACGATTCAAATGGGTGTAAGATAGCGGTTTACAGCTTAAATATATACCCGCGAACGCTGAAAACTACAAAGCCTGGTCAAAAAATTCTCACAAAACAAATTGATTGCTTTTATGATGAAAGAAAGGGGATAAACCCTGATTAATAGATATATCAGGCCCCATAAGAGCGAAGTGATAAACCAGGCCCAGTAAAAGAGGGTCTGCAGGCTAGTCACTGTAGGTATAATCATAATTCTACTTATAGCAAGTCATTCACAAAGTATAGGAGGTAATGTGGGGGTATGATGATCAATTAATGACTTTGGTGAGGAGTATGGTTAATTATCAGGCCATGTTTACTCCTGGCAATTGAGACTTCATAATCAATGTTGCAGTGTGATAAATCATATGCATGCGCAATCAACTATGAACATATTGGGTCTATCAAGCGTGTGTATAAGCAGCTTCAATATCATGTTGTGTTGCTTGTATAGTATTGTCACAAGCAAATAGATCTTTTACTGGAGCATTGCCGAATGATATCAGCTGACTGTTGTGCGGTAGTTGGTGACACTGCAACAAAGCCAGTCTTTGTGAGCACAACTAAACAAACTGCGCATCAGTCTTAAATGGACATATCACTCTTCTTATGACTTGACCTCAAATGAAGAAACTGATAAAGATATTTAAGCTGTTACCTGAGGTCACTTACCAAAGTGACTCTATGTTCATAATTTTACTAATATAGAGTAATGGTCGAGAACATCATGATACGATGACTTTTTATCAGAGGAGCTGCTTCACCCTGGCTAGTCTTAAACCATAGTACAAAGTGTCAGCATATTGTACTATCCAGAGAGCAATACATAGCGAGCAGCGGTGACAGTTTGTTTGGTTTGTGTAATGAAATACCACCACATTAATGTTATTGCCCATATTGCCACAGACACAATGGTCTTGATGTGAGATTTGTGTATCCCATATATGCCACTGCCCCTCAAAAGTCCCATAACAACCGGGTTCGCTTCCGTCCGAGTCGCCTTCTGCGGCGTGTAAATGCGTATCTTCTGTGACTGATATTTACTCTCATTTACCATACTTATGAGTAAATTTACATAAATACAGCATTACAGTTGAGGCAAATACGCTTAATCCAAGCTGATGAAACATCCGAACTAAAATTTGCATTTTTAAATATCGCACTGCTCTATTGTTTGAGCATTAAATAACTCTGTAGCTGTTGTTGACAATGGACTTTGTTATAAATTTAGGATTTATTGTGCTGCGATTGAAGACTGATCATAGAAAATGATCAAACATATGATTTATAATAGACCTGTGAGGGCAGGTGCATTACAAGTATGTCAAAAAATTGTGTCGGATGAGCATTACACATATCTGATTTAAGTCTCAGCTTGCAACATGGCGGTTATAATTGCCTGTGGATGCGAGATTTGAAAAATTGCATTATTATCAGAAGGCAGCTGCGCTAGGTTTCGGCTGGTGATGTTCCCTACTTCGGTAAATTGCTCTGCTGTGACAATTAGGTGCACTTTATACAGATGATGCATAATAAATAGGGGTAACGTAATTTAACTAAATAAAGACCGCTTGAGATATGTTTGTTGTATGCATATGCTAGACCGCTTAGTAATTTACACGTGTTTTATTATAACAGTATGTAACAGCGAATGGTGACCCAGAAGACTGAGAGCTGCCCTTCTAACCAAGTGCATTAACATATTAATCACTTATTGCAAATTCGGACCTAAAACGATGCAAGGATATTTGTTTTTCGCGAGTGCTGCGGTCATTTCCACATGAAATAAATCGCAGCCCGAAGCCCAGCCTGGATGATATGCAGTCTGATAAAGACAGGAAATATAAAACGTATCCTCAAGCTTTGAAGGTCGTTCAATTTAGCCAATAGAGTAGGGGGTCGTGATGATACTTTTCCCCCTAAGTTACCTTATATGTCGCCTTATTATGTGAGTCACTAACTTGTTTGGAATGGGAAAGAGAGTCATAGCTCGCACTAAGAAGCATTTATATTTATAAACATGTTTGGGTGCTTCTTCTAACTCGCCAAGGGGTATTTGAACCTTGGCAAGCTCGTCATCGTTATAATTTAGAAAGCCAAAGGACGGCCGTCTTGACGAAACTTCGCGCAATTATGACGATAATAATCTAAAACTCCGACATCATTAACATCTGGCCGAAAATGCCAATTCAATAAAATGAGTGTAGAATAATTAATGCAAAAATCACTGCCGATAACGCCATTGAAATACACGGTTATTTCTCGAGACTGACGAGATACACATATGCTTGGAATATTGGTGCAATAAATCATCACCACAAGATACAGTATTTTAAACGTAGTATTACTACTGCTTTCGATTCGATCATAAGTCGCATGAAACACTATGCATTCTACAAAATATATTGCTTCCCACACGTCTATAAGTTCAACATTACATAATGCATTTGTCAACAGCGCCAGTAGCCTTAATTGCGATTGAGATACAGACGTAACGTAGTATAAATTATTAAGCATTCCCACCATCGTATTCGTATTTGCTCTAGATTGCACACTTCGATGCGCTTATATTAAAAGTCAAAATTACCCAATTAATCCCATCACCATCCACTATCCGGCGTATCATACGCTCATACTTTTTCATTTCAACAAATAAGATTAGATGAAATACATTGTTTATTTTATCAAAGATTAAATTTAAACAGTACTTATTAAGTAATGCAATATCAGAAATACAGCAATTTAATAGATTGAAATGACTTTGCAATTCAAGTACACTGTTTGCTTCTACAAATTATTATATTATGAAATAATATTAGTGGAATATAGCCATTGTAAGCGGTGTTGAATTTGAGGGATCTTACAACTTACACATCATGCAATTACCGGAAAAGCAGCAATGTTTCAATTTACAAAGCGCATAGAGAAGTGAGTCAAGCTGCTATTTCTCGATTTGTCGCAATGCTTAAATTATACGGTTGAGTTCCTCAGTATAAACCAAAACCGAATGATTGGTAGGCCTTCATTGGCCGCAAGCGAAAATCGCTCATATCAGTTACAGGCACGTTCCGGAAGCACCAAACAATTTGTGGTTTAGCAAGTGCATATTTGAAGGTCTCGATCTCTGCATTTAGTAGTAATTGGACATATCAGCTTTGATTGTCTTACAGAAATCAAATGATGTCAACACCGACGATGGCCCGATCAACGTCTGCCTTCATGTACGTAAAGAATCCACTTGCTTACAGTTAAAAGGAGAGTCGCGAATGGACAATGTGTGCCATACGACCCAAAATAGAAGACCAATGGGACATTTGGACAAGCAGTATGTTTTCAAAATTTGATTCACGTGACAAGGATGCAGACAACTTCTTCTAGGGGCGTTGTGTACATAGAAACATATCAAGCCATAATCGTAAACTGCTACCAATCTATGAGTTTACACATATGTTATTATTATCGACCGATAGGTTGTGATGCCACGCCTGCAAGCCTGTTTGTACGATATCGCCAAAATGCATGAACTGCGCAGGGAGTGTGTATAATAAGTAGTCAGCATTGATACACGGATACTAATGACCCTACGTTTCTTTGATACCTCAGGGATCTGCCTTAAATATGGCATTAATGAATCAGCATGCATTTCTGTTGGTCACTAATCGTCACTTCTAAGACATTCAATAGGGGACTTGCCTCTGAGGCATAGTGAATAAGTCTTTTACGAACTGGCCAATCTGCCTCAGTAGGTGCCTTACCTTGAATGATTTATAACTGCGGTTGAGTATGATGTATCAAAGACCTTGGAACATTCACTGTTGCATTTGCTAAGTTAACCATTTTCGTAAATTGATTGTCATATTAAGCATTCTAAGACATGATCCAAATTGAATCCTTCAGGCTAATTGCTCATGTACAAGTCAAAAATGAGACCAGGTGAATTGGAGTACACTTTAGTTTATATCGCTGCAAGCAAAATTATAAACTGAATAAGCTGACGTGCATCTTTGCTAAGCATCCATGATATTTTGCCATCCAAACACGGACCGATGGTTTACAGCGGTGCACTGTGTTTTTGATAAAATTAATTTCAAGGAAGTTTTATTCACAGCTTTACGTGCTGCAATAAGACTTGCATGACCAATGTGCATATGCTTCGATTTGCATGCTGAGCACAAATTGTAGATCAGTCGCGGATCAATCAGTGGAGTGGATATTCCTGATATCTATTGAACGGCACGCGCAATCATGTGCGTTTCATGACATCGGACACAAAACAAATGCATAGTTCTTACAACTGAAGTGAAAATGATTTTCGAGACAATGAGTACGGCGCCAGTTAATTGTATGACAATGTGTTATTAAGGAATACCAATGCTAGTGATTTCGTTGAAAAGGCAAATCACGCTGGCAAACAGTAGTTTTTCTCGCTACGACCGTTTGACGACGACAGTTACCACAAACAGATTAGAAAAAAAGCCATCATAATTTTGCGATAATATTTCGTATAGTACATTACTTTCATCGGGGTGATCTTGAGGGATCGAATTATGTTCTATAGGTAAGTGATGGCAACGTTTCAAACAAATGAGCGGGAATATTTTACTAAACAAAACCTTTGATGATTATGCAAAATATTGCAACTAACCCTTTTACTTTAACATTGACGTGTCCCTTGCCATAAAAAGTGTAACAAAGAGCCAGATCAGACTCTTTTGTTTCCTTGTGTTTCAAACAATTTATTGGAACGTCTTGATAGCTTTTTCGACTGCATGGGACGCATTATGTGGCGCGCTGAGACAAAGCAGCTATACCACCACCATGGCGTTCATTATTTATGATTGTTGGCATCATGAATTAAAGCATATTTTAACAGACTGCAACGTTTACAAGATCAGGAAACAGTTATACTTCTATGAATAAACTTCAAAGTGATGCTTATGTGTTTCCAGTAAGATATCAATAGTCAATTTCTATCATTAAAATAATGCTCAGTAATAGAGATAATGTTTAACCGCGTGATTGCAGTCCGTTTGATATAATACTGCATGATTATGTAAGCATTCTCTGGAACAGAAGAAGTCAAACGCTCTATCGCCTTCATAGGTCTTTTTACATCTGAATGCACTAGTTAATTGTTGTTCCTACAATTCTCATCATCGATTACATTACTGGAACATTTTTATTGCTACTATGCGTTAGGTGTTACAAGTACAAGTCCCTGGCTAACCTGGCAGTCTTCTAATAAAATTATTCAATATAATCTGTATGGTCATGCAAATTGTGAAGTAATATTTATGCTATGACGTTAGTTTGAATGCATCTGTGTGCTGAGATTGCGACGAAATGAATGTGTAATAAGTAAATCAGGGCATAGATATTTCGTGGTAACGTTTGTATTGGGGCTTGATACAATATTAAAAACGAAGCCGTTGTCAGCGAAATTAATTGCACTGAAGTGCATTAGATTATAGTCGAACTCTCGGACAATATCGCGCTCGCATTTCAAGCTAAATAAAGATAGATGTTCCTTTTTGAAGGTCTCTCTGACATGCGTCTCCGTGCACGTTGTATCTAGATTAAGGTAATCAGAAGCAAATTAATCAAGTCATGTTGCAGAATAACGCACATATTGGTATGTGCGCTTAGGTAAACTACATGCAGCTCTCTTCTTCCAACACACTGGCGTTTACCTGTAAAGATGTATGCGTACCCCACCTGGCCAAGTCTTATGATATTGTCTATGCGACCTAAAACATTTCATTACAGTCTATGAAGCAAAACCCATTTGATCACGCCTCGTGTCTGACGAAAAAAAGTCCGCAACAGTCATTTAACCGAGTAGTCCTAATGAACCGGTTCGCTACATTACTAGTTTTATTGATATTCCGATACGCTTTAAGGTAGATTTTTGATATGTCGTATTCTGTTTTGCTGATCTACACCATGGGTCACGTTTCACTGGTTAGACAGAATATCGCATGAAATGACCGTGTATTATTGCTGCGGAACGTACATAAAGTGAAAATCGAGTGAGCTGAATACAAATGCATAGTATTTATACACATACAGATGTCAATGCATATATAAACATATAAATATATAAACATATACAATGCATATATATACATATAAATATACATATATAATTACATATATACATATGCACATATATGTTTCCAGTAAATATATATAAATATATATATATTTAATAATATATATCAGTATATATATATATATATATATATATATATATATATATTCTTATATATATTTATATATATATATGTATATATATATTCTTAAAGCTTCAATAATGCGAGTTGTTTCCGAGAACAGAGATATCTACGCCCACATATGTCACATGACGTCCTCATAATCTGAAATGGCAAGTGGAAGGATTTCCTTACCTACACGACCGTAACGTAGGAGATCGGATAAATTAAGGTTGTTTCTCATGAAAATGGAATAGCTGTAGCTTGCTCATTGGAGACAAGGGCTATGGTACAATTAACAAGTCGGACACAATGCTGAACAAGCAATTCATGCCTAAACATGGCAAAGCTAAAATAGCCCACGGACGCATAAGTAATCCCCTTATTCGGACAAAGTATCCACTGATAATATGCGATTATGCATCAGACCTTACTACTGTATACATATGAGTAAAAATTATCCACGTGAAATCACCGGTTGACATCTAGCCACACTGTGTGAACATAGAACACTGGCATTGACTTATAATCCATCTGTCTCGTACAAGGATTCGTTGCGGACGAACGTGTCATGTACCTCTGCGTTGAATATGCCTCAGTAGGTGACACAGCCTCAAAAGGTTGCTATCTGCTATTCAAGGCTGGTGGTTAGGTCTTCTTATCATTAGATGACGCCACTATGATACGCATTTAGTGTATTTCAAATGTAAACCATTGTGAGGGGGTGCACTAATCGGTCAGAAACACAATAAACAAGTGGTATGTAATATAATTGTCATTAGCTATTTGGCCGCAATCCGTTGAATATAGATTGCTCCAGGGTTCAAAGGATTCTTGTCAAATAATTTGGTTATCGCTTAGCTTACCATTGGTCAAAATCATAAAATAGCGTTGCGTGCGTTTTCCGTAAGCTATACTAAATTGGTTAAGTCAGAAAGCTAACATGAATGCAACACGGGTGACGACACTAACATGGTAAGGCAATCATGTATTTAGGTAAATACAAATTTAACATGAGAAATCGAGTGTTAAAAAGAGCTGTCATAAACCACGGTAACCTGCCTCTACCGCTTTATTACCTCCGACGAAGTAGACTAACGCCGTCACTAATTTATGTAGCTATATGAGCGCTCTGTATGTGGGCCCCATGTGCCTCCTTTGCGGCTTAATGTTGCTGGCGTTCATGTTGCTGCTCTCTGACGCTTTATAGGCTTCTATAGGCTATGGTATTACCAGCCTTATTTAGCAGCGCAGTCGTGCTTCCGTATGATCTTGAGCGACACAATTTTTGTTATAGGATATAAGGCGCATACGTCCATGTCATAAGGATGGGTCATCAATGATACTAGCCCCGTGTAGAGTTAACTTGTTTACCAGGTCATATAATGATGACACCAGGAAGCATTATAGGTATGTGACTTCGTCAACCGGCTTGCTAAATAATTGACGCATAACCATAACAAGCCCAGTTTACCCTCACATAAATCAATGCATTGCGTTTGTGCGTAACAATGGAGCATCAGCGATGCATTTACGAAGCAAAAGGTTATGCTCTCAGTGTAACATTGCGTTATGCGTCATTTATCACTCGCGCGTCAGCTGAGCATAAGATGGCAGTATTTACGGTACCAGAAGACAAATTTGCAATGCTGTTAACCATATAGTTTTGCACAGTCCATTGACTAACCATGGGTATGACAGCATCACACCGGCTGATTGATACATAAAGTTCCTTGGAAGCTCTTGTCGTAGGCGGTTACAGCAAACTGTGATGTTACTTTCGTATTTTGTGAATTCGAAGAAGTGACAATAATATTCAACTACCTGGGTTAGTGGTAAATGTCACGGTTATTCTTGGTATTTCAGAAATTAATTCATACCCAGACCGATAAAACCTATAAGCGGGGTGGGAAATAGTCAGCGCTGACAGAAGATGGCATTTCTAAAAGCATTTTCTCAAAGAGCTTTATCAAGCAACCTTACCGAGTGCATGATGCCTTTGTGACAAGACAAGATAGGTCGAAACAACTTCGGAAGTGTCCAATCATCAACGTGGATGCAAAAATGTTTGCACTGTTACAAAAATTATGCGCTATTTAGTAATGCTAATATAGAACTATGCGATAATCTAGCAGCCATTGCTTAACTTGTCCGCTGCAGTCGTCAAGGTAGCGCATGATTGATGACTACCCATTAGGTACACAATCCTCTTAAATGGACTGCTTGTACAGAATACACAATACATTCATGTACAATGTGAGACCGTAACATCATACATCGTTAATCATTTACCTTTCGCTCATTTGCGCGACGCAACGTTCTGCAGCTTTTGTACGTTGATAAATTATGGGGACATTTATGATGCATTACAATATATGCAAATGCAATGGTGCAAGTGGGTGTGTAGACTGATCATACAATATGATTCAATACATTGTTTTTAATGGTTGTAAAGGGCAGTATCATCGCAAGGTAGTAAGGCAATATGTCTGATATAGGTGAACACATGGGAGAAGAAGCTCAGCTAAGTCACTGCTGGCAAAGACCGTATTACTGCCTACGGACGCGAGATTTAGGGGCCCTCCCTAATCACATCGTCTACATAATGCAGATTTGCGAAGTGTCCCTTGTGGTTGAGCACCGGCTGGGTGGATCTGTCAACTGCGGATAGATGATACATAATTAAGGATATATTGGAGCAATTTTAAATCTGTGCTACAGAGTAGCGAATTGTGTTCCTAAGAGGCTCGGAATAGCACACCTGGCGATGTGTATGAACGCCTGAGTCAAATATTTCAACCTGAAACCGTATACGACCTTTGGTTTAAATTGTTTTACGGATCTTTAAGGTAGCGCCAAATTCAATAAAACACAGCACAGTGCAATATATGAATGATGCGACACTTATTTTCCTAATCTATTACATTGTAGTTGTTATATTGATAAGCTACATTACATATCTACTCTGATCCCGGTGGCCCATCTCACACTTTATCGGTTCATATCTGCTTAATTGGAGATTAATCATGCAATTACGCAACCTTATATTAATCAATGAATGGCATAGATTGGTGTCATTCTGAAATAACTAATTTAGTTCCACATATATATACAAACATATATATATATATATATGTATATATATTCATATATATATATATATATATAAATTTATATATATATATATATAATATATATGCATATATATACAAATATATATATATTTAAGGAGTACACGGAGCAACCACTGGCAATTCGTGGTAAACATCTGCAGCAGCGAAGAGACTGTGATAGCACACGTCATTTGTAGATACAGGGTCATTAAGCAACCTTTGCTATGGTTTCACCCGTAACACTTTAATACGCTTCACCCTGCCGTCATATCTTCCGTGGTAGTAAGCGTATGGATGCATAATGTTTGTCCCTCGCTACGTCATTACTTACTCTTTTCCTTCTCTTTTGCTCTTTATCTCCCTCTCTCATTTTCTGCCTCTCTCTATGTAACGTCTTCTCTCTCTCCCCTTTTCTCACCATCGTTTGCTATGTCTTTGTTGCCCACTCCTCTTTTGATCTCCCTCTTTATTAATTCCTTTCTCTTTCTTTTCATGCCACGCCTTCTATATCCCTTAATAGCTCCTTCTATCTTTGGCTTGTTTCATTTCCTTTTTCGCCTTCTATATCCCTTAATAGCTCCTTTATATCTCCTCTCTCTTCTCTCTCTCTCTCTCTCTTCTCTCTCTCTCTCTCGCCTCTCTCTCTATTCTCTCTCTCTTCTCTCTCCTTCTCTCTCTCTCTCTCGAGAGAAGAGACTCTCTCTCTCTCTCTCTCTCTCTCTCTCTCTCTCTCTCTCTCTCTCTCTCTCTCTCTCTCTCTCTCTCTCTCTCTCTCTCTCTCTCTCTCTCTCTCTCTCTCTCTCTCTCTCTCTCTCTCTCTCTCTCTCTCTCTCTCTCTCTCATGAGGTATAGTTAGTATCGTCGATGCTGTCGGGAGAGGTATGTGTTTAAGGAGCATTGGCAAAACGTAAATTGACACGCCAAAACAACTCGTTTTCCAAAGTAGCTAGCAATGATCATATGACATGAACAATCATTTGGATCACTTCGCCACTTTTGTTCCTGTTACGCACAAGGACTGTTGCATATATTCGTATGACGACTTATATATGCTTGTTTTGGTGATTTAAGCCTTGCGAAGGGCCCATATATTTTCAGTAACCTTTCCTAGCAGCCGAAAGTGCCTCCGAGGCAACTGAGTGGTAATGGTCATGTCAGTAACGTTGCTTTATACGCACAATATGTATATAAGACATACTTGTTTAACTATTGCTAATGGAACTCTTGCAGAAGTAGCTGCCTCAGTGAACGACGCCAATAATTCACCGCACATCCTGCAAGCCTACAATGATGACGACGAGACCTGTATACCAGGTGCGTAAAACGTGATGTACATAATATCTTATAAATCCATGGTCTTCGATAACAATGGTGCACAAGTCTATTGCTTACTTATTAAGGCATTCTGAATAACGTATGCTTGGGGATAAATGGTGAGAGGTGTCGCCTTCAAAGTAATTCATTCGCCAGTCGGACGATACGAAAAGCCTCTTTCCCGCGGACATGTATCAGCTAATAAATAGGGGACCTTGGTACAATTGTGAACCCCTTGCAAAATGTGCGTCCTGGACACCATAAATAAAAATAGGTAGAGATACACGTTGGCAAATGCAATGCAGCTACACTTAACCTGCTGCTATCGAATTAATTTTATAAAACGCAATCGCTATAATTGTGGACTTCAGCTTATCAAACGAAAAACTGTATGATGTCGCTGTCTAAGCAATGCATGGTGCAATTTATATCTGTTGTTGGTCAAAATATACCTCATGCAGTAATTGCAGTCGCATTTACTGCGGTTAATAGACTCTCCAGTTGATGAATTTTTGCATTTCCGGACGCGGCCCTGCACCACACTGCTTTGTACCTTATTAAAGGCTACACTGCAATTAAAGGTCCAAATAGCAGCTGGAATAAAGCCGAAAGGATTACGCTTTCTTGGATTTCTTTGCAGCAATATGTGCAGCAGAATACAATGGACAGAACCTTAGCTATTCATGCACTTGCATGACATTTCAGGATAAAACATGGTCTATCCTTTCAGACAAATTGATTTTAAACTGAACCAAAGCACTGACTTTAGAAGTAAATGTTCTGAGTTTCTGTTTGCCCATGAAGCAGACAATGCAGTCAAATTCACACCGCAATGGGACGCGATAAGAATATTACAAGAATTAGACATAAAGACCTATTTTCTCTTGAATACAAATTATTTTTATGTCTAACATAATTAATAGTTTTTCACTGTAACTCTCACAGGCTAGACCAATATGATGTCTACGGTTTAGATGCATGCGCTGAGCTAGCATTGCAGGTTGCACAAAGTAACGGATTAGTTATAAATGTGAAACGACTACCGCACCACTAACAACTGATTTTGCCTAGGTATGAAAGCAAAATGATGGCTAATACACTAGAACATGTTCGCCGATGGAAAAACATTGCTGCTGTCGTTAGGAATCACAATCGTTCATGCCAAATGCAACATCAATATGCCAACAAACACTAGGGAGCAGCGGCTTCAAAGGGACAACTACCCAATGAACTTCTTCGCTCAGTCAATGTTAGTTGTGGAATGCTCAAACATGCTTTGTTGATGCAATCTCGAGGGCTACAACCTATCAGTATGAATTGTTGAATGCTCTGATCACAACGGTGGTTACATCAGCCACCAAGAGTCATTGTAACATTGTGAATAATTTATGGCGTTGTTGTACGTTCTGCAAACACGTCCTGTTACATGGGCGTTGTGCTAAGTATGACATGGCTGAGAGATGATATCTTTAGTAGGTACTGAACAGATATTGCTTTGCTGACGGTGTCAAGAGCATAAGCTGATTGACTGTTTAGGTTTGGTGCGGACTTTTGACAACTTTCACGTTTTCTCTGAATCCAAACTGCATAGACTATGTTAATACACTCCTTATTTCTCAATGCATCCTAGCTCTTAAGCAGCCTACTGCGAGACAATACAATGTCATATATGGCGTAGTTATATGGCTTAGTGCATGGTCGAAGCACCGGCTTACGAACCTCGACTGTCGTGCATAAAAAACGTAGCCGCTGGTTTACCTGTTCAACCGCGATAAATTTCTCTTCGCAATGACGTGCCCAACGATGAACGTGCTGGGGTGATAACAACATACTATGGTGTCAAAGTTAATTGGTGTAATCAGCATGTATCACTCGAACGCATAGTGGCCGCAATATTGCTAGCGACAAGGTTAATATTACTGTGGACAATTTTGTCGCTCATCAATCAAGGAATCTGTGCATACTCTAGTGACACAACCTTACCCATACCATAATTGTGCAGCAAATGTGCACTGCTTACAGTGGATTGTGTGACTACGTTAGGCTCGAGGCGGCTGTAGACAAACCAAATTTTACTGAAGCATCTTATGACAAGCAAATTAAAAAAAACGCATCCTAATTAGGCAATTGTTCTACATAATTTCACTGAAGTTCACTAATAGGTAGATTAGCTCCCTTAAGACGCCAAAGATAGCAATCCAAGACGAATTGATAAGCAGTGCAATGATTAAGAGTTTCAGTAACCGAATTTGCATGCTTCCTTGTTAAAAAAACCGTTTACGAGACGTCTATCTGGGCACCGTTACATAAAGTACATTTCCTATTGTGGATGTTTTATTCATGTTTTGAATTTATTTCGAGGGTGGTACCTCTTAATCAACAAGAAGAAATTATTGTGAGGACAGATTTGCTACTAGTGGATGTGTCTCGTATAAGTGAGACTAAATATGTCCGCATATTTCAATCTTTACCGCTACAGAATTTAAATGCATACGAGCTTAACGTTTACATCATATTGATCTAGCCTGTGAGAGTTACAGTACCTGATCACTTGCATGTACACATTTACAATATCTCTTCTGATGAAGAACATGACAGGCAAATGCGATATGTTGGGATGGATATTGAATGGAATAAATGTCCTCTTATGTGACTATATGTATTCCAAATATACGTTATGCATCAGAGACAGGTGAGCAGCAAGCCGTGTTAGTTTGCTGGAACCATCTTATTTTATGTCTCAACCATGCTCTATCTGCTGACACACAAAGTGTCCATAATGTTTGAAGAGGCAGTAAACACTTCATGTGATTGAATTAAGTCTGAACTATTGCACAGCGATGATTATGACGTAAACATTTTTTTTTTGCATGAGATGGACCCCCATCTGCAGCACTTGGTTGTATACACAGATTGTATTGGTAGAATACTCCTTTTTGCGAGTACTAGTGATATCAATAGATGTAGTGGATAACAGAGTTGACAAAAGCAAAGCAAAACGATGTGAAAAGAGTACAAATGTATAATGATTGGCAGCAAGCAGTTATAGTAGACAAAGCTTGAAACACGCTTGTACAAGTGGCGAAGTATGCAGCACACTTCAGCGCGCTTTCTTTCAATTGAAAATCAGCGAGGGCTTTATTTACATCTTAAACTCGATTATTAATAAGTCAAACTAGGGTTAAGCTGAAGAGCAACATGACAGCGTACCACAGGCGACTAATCCCATGGCAACATGATACAATAATGAAATGGTGGAAGCTAGACTCGCCCTCCTGGCTTATTAATGTTGTGAGTTGTCATGCTCAAGGTAAGGATGGAGGGCGTGACCAGATACGAGTCATAGTTCAAAATGGCTAAGAAGATGGGCAATGTGGCGTCATTATAGAGAAAGCCATAATTCCCGCTGAGTGACAGGAAAATCAAGACAGCGTCGGTTTATCCCTGCGTCAATGTTTGCGCCAACTTGTCATCCGCCAAATACTACAGCATGATATCCTGATTGTAGGACACTCAACAACCGCGTCTGGGTAACACCTTGTCTTCTACTTAATACCACCGAATGAGAGGGTATCACGTTAGTCTGAGTGCGCTCAAACGCATCAACTCAACAGAAAACTATTACTCTGACGGGATCGGTTTGTAGTCAGCAAAATATGCTAATCTGACGCTCAGATGAGCCCCATTGGCCCTATCGAGGCATTTACTATCAATGTACCTTAAATGTTTCGATTGGTCTGCTACATCTTGATGCAATAAGATAAGTAACAAATGGTACTTGGTTTTAAAGCTGTCCTCCCATTTAGAACGTGTTATGTACATCCTGTTGTTGCCTCTCACAAGGTTACATCACACCGTAAGAAATAATATGACGCATATATGACAATTTTGCGGACCTGCGGTGCGTACGTTTAAATATGTTTGGCACATAATGTATACGTTTAGATTTGGCGAATATTAATTGAGTACCATGCATCGTTTGTATATACACTCGCACCACGTGAATCCCTACTATTTGCTTAAGCACTGCGTACTGCCTTTTAAAGGTTTGAATATGGATAATGCGCGAGTGACGGCAAAACAAAAAGAAGAGAGACCTCTAGCTGTATTATCTCTGCTAAGGATTGGCATGCTTGATGAGCGACTAAATAAAGCTTCTAGGCTGCATGATTTGACGACTGTAAAATCAACGTTTGCTTACACAGAATACAAACACAAGGAAGTAAAAAAGCTGCACCAATCAAGTGAAGCCAATACATCATGCCAATTCGTATCTGGTAAAATGGTTAATCCGATTGGGCAAAAGATAATGTTCTGAGTTTCTGTTTTTCCTGCAGTTTAAGACCTTTCTACGTGATAGGCATGTTGTTTATTTCCGGGAAGAGGATATGCATAATTTATCGCAAGGAAACTATTGTTGCTAGTGGGAATGTTTCGTAGATAGTGTATAACGATAGTGTCGTTAATTTGGAAACTATCCGTTTGAAATAGCAGCTACGTATTGCTTGTAGACATCATATCAGTAAAATTGACTTGTCATATCCTGATCCTCAACGTAAGCGGTAAAGTAGTCATGGAACAAGTTCACGTGTATAAGTCATGTCTTCGCTCTCAGAGCAAGACATTAATATATAAAAGGCAAGTCTGACAAATAAGTCCTCAAATTCAGCTACACACAGTGCAATGCAACTATTCCGACGGCCAGCAGTGTGACAGTTGATACCATCAGGCGGCTAATACCATTCATACCATATGGTGGGCCATATTCACTATACCATACGTTGCCTTGTACGTACACAACTTTATCAATCTAGGAAAGACAATAACGTTTTTTATCATTTGGCCAGACTATGGCATATATCGTCTTGAATTGAAAGTTTAGCGTCTAATTTGGACATATACAGCCGTCAACCGACCTTACTCAATAGCATTCTAGATAATTCATGACATATTGGGTATAATACGGGCAATACAAAGTTGATGCGCTTTTGAAACAATAGCTGTTGATAAAGCCGCTATTTTCATGGTGCATGCAATGCAAAGTCTGTTTTCATATCCCCGCTCAATATTTATCAATTGCTCGAGGTAATTTGCAGATAGCTTTGCTGGTTCTTTTGAGGTGATTAAATCTTAATATGACTACCGTCAGTGTTCATTTAGTGGATAATAATGAAAATAATTGTTAATAGCGACAATTTGTCCTGTATTAATTTCATTCGACGCTGGCAAGGATATCTATAGACATTGTTGACCTGACGGCCAGTGTCACGTGACAGCTAGGCTAGAGCTTAGGTTTAGGGAGGGGGACTATGTAAGCATGTCAAATTGTGTCATTACGGTGCTACATGTGCAAAAGTGACAGGCACGTCCAGCCATTTAGTCTTTTAGAATGTCGAAAGAGCGCCACATGTCCGAATTTGACGACAATATCAAAATCGAATTCCAACGAGAGAAGGACGGCGCGATGCTTCCATGATGTAGCACAGGACTTATCCCTTGCATTGCAATAGTTATGCTTTTTATACGTGCTGGGTATCGTGTCGGCAAACGTAAGCACACAGTTCTACCGAGAACTACAACCGTGTGCCTGATAGATGCTGCGCAGCAAGAAGGTATCATATTTGGGGAGGGGGTGTTTTTAATCCCAATGTAAGGATCGTATGTTGGTTACTTGCGTGTGGTTGCGTTTATGATTACACGTGCAATCCATCACCTTCTTTTATCTTCCATGGTTAATTCTGTTCGCACCATTAAAAAATCCCGTTCACTCCTAGTTCCTGGCCTTGCAAGCATACGTGGTGCTTGTCGGTACAGCTGAGAAAACGCTTCAATTACCGCGGTAGGGCCCTGAAGGTGATAAGTACACTCGCAAAGTTGGCCGAGGACGCCTCCACAGGCTCGACCCGATGTAATCACACCTTTGTTTCGATTTGGAAACGGCGTGGGCTATGACATTATGCGCCTGAGTGTTCAGCTCGACATTATATTGATGCAATCTTCTGTAGCACATTACATCACTATTTCCAGAGTGAATGATAACCCAGGGTTCATGAGTCTGAAGCAATCAAGCAGGGTACGAGTGAACTAAGCTACGAGCAGAGAGAGATCTCTTGTGAACTACTGTAGATGATATGATCATACGGCTCGTTGCACTGCTGGCGCTAAGCATTATTAAAAAACACAATGGCCGTACACATAACCTGAGCCTCGTTTTGTGTGTATCCATAAAGTCTTTGCTGTTGAAGCGGAGCAGATGTTTCTCCCCAGTGGTGAGCTTAATCAACGGAAATATGCAGCTTGATAACAACCAAAAACCTCACCTCATGTGCAAGTCAAAATAATGTTACAGAACGACAAATAGCGCCCCATGCCGGCAGTGTAAATATAACCCATAAACACAATGATTACGGTAGCTTTGTTCACTCGCATGGCGCAACCATGCTACTATAAGAAATGGGATGAGGGGTTCAGCTTATTTGAACCGATGGAAAACTGCTACAGGCTTTGGGCAGCAGTTCGCTGATATCCGTGATACCTTAACCACGGTATCTTAGGTCTGTAGCATAACTACAGGGTAACAGCGCCATCTTTGTAAGTGCAACCATTATATACCAAACCCCAAAACAGCACAACAATTCGACGAAACATTAATAGCACATCAATGTAAAGCAAACGATGCTTAAAAACCCTGGTCAGTACTTCCAGAAATGTCGATATTTTTGTAAATTGAACACTGATATATATTCTTGGTGCTAACCCGAATAGGCTCTGCATTTTAGTAGCTTATGACTTCATCTGATGGAACGCATACAACAACCATCACCAAATTAATTATTTGAAGAGACATACTATCCAGTAACACAGCAAATGTGATCAGGGATAGTACGCTTCTGGTAATGTTTTTAAAATTGAAGGGGATTTGAAATGAACCCCGGTATTTTGCAGATCAACGTTCGGCTAGTTCAGCATTTTTAAATGCCTACTCAGCAAGGCTGCTTCTTAATCGACGATGTTTCGCAACTACAGTTGGCTCCTCTAATACGACCTTCGACACATGCCTCAGAAATGACAACGTCCAATCGTGATATTTGTCATCCATGAAGAGTCAAATGCCGAATCCGAGCCGGCATTTTGTGTCAGATTAACCTCCCTTGTATAACCTTATACAGTGACTATCAGGTGACTTTTGCATACAGAATGAGGACTTATTTGTTTGAGACTGCACGATGTTTATCAGTACAAACGTATTAGCTCATTGTATGAAAACACAAGCGTAGCAGGGACGCCAATGGATGCTTCGTGAAATCCATACATTTAGTCTTGAGCTGATAATTAACATATAATCGTGCCATAACATGTTCCATCTTTTTTCTTGGATTGTTTACGCATGAAAGGTAATTAATCTGAAACGCAGATATGTAGTTAGACCAACAGATATTTCGTAGCCCCTAGCATGAAATCGTTTCATGTCGTCTTGGGACCATATATATTGATCGACACATACGGGGGACAGGTGCTCGTTAGATGAACTAATTGACCCACAGTAAAAGCTCAACAAATTGCCGCCGTCTGCTAGAACGCATATCCATTATGCGGAGAAATCGGCGTCGTGCACACGGAAATTAGAATTAAGGATATTTACATATTTACCTCGATTATTAATACGTCCAACCGTAGTAAAGCTAAGGAGAAACATGACGGCGTAAATCAAGCAACTTATGCCATGGCAACAAGATATAATAATGAAACTGCTGAAATAACGGTAAAGCAAATGGTGGAAGTTAGACTCGCCCTCCTGACTCACTAATGTTGAGAGTTGTCATGCCTTTGGAAACATCAGAGATGAGTATTAATAGATGGTCGAAAATCGTGCAGCCACATTAGAGAAACAGCCACATTTCCCATTGAGCTCTAAGCAAATCAAGACGAGATCGGTTTAACTTTTCGGCCCATGCGTCACCGTTTTCTATACCTTGTCATCACCATAATACTGCTGCATAACCCCCTGATGATAGGGCACACTGGGCAAACAAAAACGTTTGGGTAACGTTACGTTAGTTGCGTTTATACACAACAACTGAAAAACATTATTGTGACGGGATCTGTTTGTAGCCAGCAAAATATGCTTAGCTGACGCCTAGATAAACCCCCATTTACCATATCGAGGTATTTACTAAAAGTGCAGCTCAAATGTTTCTATGGGTCTGCTACATCTTGAAGCAATATGAGAAGTGACAAATGGTGGGTGGCCTTAATGCTGTCTCCCCAACGTGTTATGTACATCGTGTCATCACCACTCACAAGGCAACATTGGACAGTAAGAAATGATGCGCAACATATTCTACAACTGTGCAGAGCCGCAATGCTTACCAACGCTTAAAGCCACGGCTTATGATCTCCAGCAAAACCGGGTGATCGGAATCTGTTCGACACAAGTCGTTTACAATTATGGTTGGAGAATAGTAATAGAGAACCATGCGTCGTTTGTATAAACACTCGAGCCACATATACCCCTACTATTTGCTTAAGACCTGCGTATTTTGAAGGTCTTAATATGGATAATGCGCGAGTCACAGAGACTTCCAGCTGTATACTCTGTGGGAAGGATTGGAGTGCCTTAGGCTGCGACTAAATATAGCTTCCAGGCTGCTTACTTTAAGAGCTAAACACAAATGCAAGTTTTGGGGTGAGTGAGTCAACTGCATTTGTTCTGACAGAACACAACCACTAGGTAGTTAAGAAGCTGCATCAATCAAATGAAGCCAACATATCATGCCATTCTTGGGTTGTGAAGAAGCCCATCAACAGATTTTGGCGGTAAAAAGCAAAATTCCTTGTCAATGGAGTACCGAGAGAAGTGTCTGTAAGCTGACTGTTTGCTTTGTATAATAATTCGAATCTGGTAATCTGGTTAATCTGATTAGGCACAAGATAATGAATCCTGCAGACCTACCCGTGTAATGGGTACGTTGTTTTAGCTACTATACAATTATCACTGTAACAATATATATTTTGTTAAAAGCACTAACTGCCTGATATTCCATTGGTCGCATTTACAGCACCAGTGAGTGTTGCTGAGACATTTTGGAGCAAAATTCTGAGTCTCAAGCACTGCATATTCTATGATTCAAAACATGCAAGTTTTTCCGACATATTATCAAATTCTCACGTAGGCAAAGAAAATGGAGTCACTTTCAAAAGCAACGGTGTCACTTTGCTATTAGTATACTAAAGAAATAGAAAAGCGACATTCTTCCTGCCTCACTCTAAATATTTATCAATTTCTGTGCCGTCTCTGGTACATATGCACAGGAAGCGAGTTGTACGTATCTTTACTGATAACTTGTTAATGCCATACTGTGCGACCTGTTTCTGCTGGCCATTCAAACTGAACGGCGTATCATGATATATCACGGCCCCAGGTGGAATGGATTGTGATGCCCAGTGACCAACCAGCTGAGTTTACACATGTATGATATTTCTCACAGCTGCATCGACAACAAGATACGTCACTCCCTTTAAGCATCTACGAAACATTCCTACTAACAGCATACCTACCCTAGCAGTACACTTTACGCATTCTCTTCCCTGAAATAAACTAGTTGCATGGCTCTTTCAAAATTTTATCTACTTAACACAATTGTGCTGCGAATAGACCTCTTGAAAAAACCAAGTTACCAATTCACTGAATTTGTCATTAGGGGACACATTAACCAGCGAGCATGAAAATTCCATTACCGAATCTCTCTTTGTTGCCTTGCAGTGGGACACCTTGTGGTGATGATTACTTGCTCATGTTTTGTTCTATGCTTATCGATTCTTATTCGGCACGCGTCCAAAGAAAGCTCTGCTAGTTGTTAACAGTTATTATCTAAGCTAAACGTAATTATGTCACGGAATGTTTTTTAGGCTCGTAAAATGAAACAAAAACACCTGAATAATATTTTGGCTAAAGAATCTCCAATGGTGCTGTGTTGCACATTTTACTTGTTGCAGTCACATCTCCTACAAAAGATCAATCGCAAGAGAAACTTTTACCCTCTGTACGATTACTGGATTGTCAAGCTTTCTATATCGTTGTGTTGCAAAATAGTCATTATGCAATGGAAGCCCTGTCGCCAGCCTAATAACGGTCAATAAACATGTGACTGATTAACCTATTAACAGCATATCATGTTGTTATAGCCCCGTACATTATGTATGAATACGTTACCACTGAAGAGAAATTTATCTCGTTGAAAAGAACAAGATGCATACATTTTCTATGAACGATGTCCACATCATATGCATCGCATTATTGTGTCGCATATGCACCCAAGTTTGGTGGTGCAGAACACTTAGGCATGATTGAAAGGAGACATGGAAGGTTTCTAAAACAAGGATATTTGAAGTGCTTCCGCAACTAACTAAAGCTGTCGAATGGATGCTACTTCGTTTAGATTGCAATGGGCCTTAGCTAGTATACGCTTGCTAGTCGGTGGTGACTACTTACTCACATTGAAACGTGTTGTTTGTGTACATGTAAACAGAAGCAAAGTGTTGCCTTATTTCTCCCTCGAGCACATGCTCTGTCAGCCATTTCTTGCAATGCACAACGCTAATGTATCAAAACGGATATATGATATCCGCAAACATCTCTATGTGTGATGGGCGACATTAAAATAAGTCTGTAACTGGTGTCGAATCAATATTACTATTGCTGCTGCCACGTTAAATGGGATGATCATTTTCTTCTAACATTGACAAAGTCAATTTCAACCATTGTATCACTCGGTACTGCACAGACACGTCATTCTTGTACATTCCGAAGCTTTTATTCAATCAGAAGTTAATTTAGTAGTTATCCGTTTGCAATCGCAGCTCCGTAGTTCTTAAAGACATCATATTAGTGAAAATGACATGCCATGTGCTGATTGTCAAAGAGCGCGGCAATATCGCATTTGCTTTCAGAACCAGACATTAGTAAATAAATCGCAGTTGGCGTGTTCCGTGTTTAGAAATGTGTAGAGTCATTATTTAGATCCGGAGTGTAAAATTAAGGGCAAGCTCGTTGATTTCGTTCCTTAATTAAGCTTATATTATTGCTCTCAATTTCGGTTACCAACGTTAGGTTCGATGATAAGTATTAATGGCCCAGTTAATCGGTAGCATGAAGTGCACCAGGAAGAGCCGAAAAACATTGGCTGTTAAAACAGTGTGACATTCAAATTGTCCGATTAAGTCAGGAAAACATATTAAAGCCTCATTTGAACATCCTGTATCTCTTTTCGGCAATAAGGTACAACTACTAATGGGCAAGTCTTTGCAAACATCGATCAGGTGAAATGAAAAGATGTGTACTAGACGCTGTGCCGACGACCAGCAGTATGATAGTGAATACAATTTGGCAGCTAATACAATTGATACCTTATAGCAAGATCCACAATACCATACGTTGCCATGTAATCACAAAACCTTAATATTTCGTAGCTAGCTTGCATGTGAGACACAGAATACCGTTTTGCGATTTAGACAGGCAATGACATATAGCGTATTGAATATAAAAAGACATATTAAGACTGGGCAATACCATATTGAGTCGTCGACCGTACCAAATATCATCCTAGTTAGTCCGTGACATATTGGGTATCATATGGACAATGCCAATTTGATGTGCTTTATGAAACCACACTCTGCTGACACACAGCGTCCGACGGCGATGGAGAGCCAATTCTCACTTGGACATACAATTTCTATATGTGATATTATATGCTTTCATATGTTATCGTGAATAGCGCTTTGTGCCTGTAGGATACAGGGATGAACTCCTATCTAAATAACGTTAACTTCCACATAGTTCTGCCAATCACTGTCCGGTATATTTGAGATTTATTGCACGAATGTCTGCATATGCGTGCCATAGTGTATGACTGTTTGGTTTGGTTACTTGCATTTTTAATCTGAATCTGTTTTCTGAGTTCGATTCATAAAGATAGTGATAAATTGAACTGAGTCTTGCTTCATCAGCTGCTGCGGCTTTTCTTCTTGACAGTGAAAATCATAGACAAAATAGCCGCCTATATCAGATCATCTATAGCAACTTTATCTATTTTTAAACCAATAATCATCGATAAACTGTGATTTATAGATTTACTTCAGCCTAACAATCACACAAATATTTGTCGATCAAAGCACTCGCAGACCCGACTGTTAGTCGATGATTGCATAATGATAGAGACTGGAGATAGTGATACATAATACACAAAGAATGCGTTGCAAAATAGTCATTTCAGCATGAACTATTATTTGTGTATACATAAGGGTCATTTGCTTTGCATATGCACCAATACACAGCGGCATAACCTGGAACGAATTGTTTATGTTGCAATTCATGCATCATACATTCTCTTCTTTGGTATGCAGAATAATTTCGACACCAACAATACTTATAAAAAACGGGAAAAAAACAGAGGCTGCTTTGCAATGTTCGTTTACGATTACTGCTGTCCTAGTGTACAGCCATGAAGGGAGTTGATTCAAATGTTGTTGCAATAGACTTATATGTCAACCATGGTACAACCATAACAGACCCGTTTTTGCATCCCATTGGCACTTGATGCAACTGCGAATATAACATTAGCAATATGCTGTGCAGTGCACTGTTATAAAGTATGTTGTTGCTTTGAATGAGAATGGTCTGGGTTTAATGCTTCTAGTAAATGACTCAACGTATATGAAATTAACTAGGTTGAAACATCGACCATCACCTGTATCGCAGGGTTTAAGTTCCGTAGATCTAGAATTTACCAGTTAGTGTGTATCTGAACATATGACCATTCAACAGCAAGAGAAAAGATAGAGAAAGGAAAATGAATTATAAGATTCCTGCAAAATATTTATTCCAACATGGCCTATTGTTGGGTGGAAATATCTGCCAAATGCTACATAATCATCGGTTAAGTCACCAATATGCAGCACAGCCTTGATGCAAGAGGCAAGAAGTGCTATCACTAGTGTAAGCTATGACAACCGCTATAGGGTTGAGATGATGCTGGCAACATCGGTCGTTACCTGATGCGTTAGTTGCGTATGGTATTCTATAAGCTTCAGAATGCAATAATGTAATATCATTTGTAACACATCAACGTGCAAATAGTGAGCTAAGACAATCGCTGACCCAATTCTACTAACCATGAACTTTTCATATACTGCAGCCCACCCATAATGGTTAAATAATTACCTCATCTCGCCTCGGTGCCTTATACATGCGTCGTATGTCATTATCCGATGGTGCATGATAAAAATGAACTATCAAGAACGTCCAAGCATAACGCTTTAAATATATGGCAATATTCATAGAAAGTCAAATACATCGCGTCAAAACTGTTAGTATATGCAGTGTTTTTGAGGATGCATAACGGCCAGTAGTATATATGCACCGGACTTCGATTATATGGTCAGACCAGATAATATTAACTGCAATTCATGCTGACCCTGATACATAATGAGACATTAATGTTTAGAAATGACATACAAGTTCGCGTCCACCGGAAAAGATCAGAGGCAATCGACATTTAAACAGTGAATATAAATCAGTTCAACGAAACGGCAGCATATGAGTTAGAGCTTACAATGTTTACTTTATTGCGACTTATCTAATTATGCGGTTACGGCTGAGAGCAAAATCATAACGTCCCGTTAAATGTTGATAACCGGCGCACATTGGCAAAAAAGCTAATGCAGATTAGTGTTCCCTCGAAATGGCAAAATTACAAAGTAACGGTTGTAATATTTATCACTCACCATTACCTTAATGATACCAAGCAACTCGTTAACATGATCTTCTATCATTAACGACGGAGTAAGTCAGTACACGAGTTAACATATTCATTTCTCATTCGCATTATCGATAAATATCGAATCCACATAAGGGTAATATCCTTTGAACTTCAATATACAATATTTGTGCTACAGATTAGCCCATGCTGATTGGGCAAAACTGTATTTTAAGTCAAACATTCTTGTTCTACAGTTAAGGCTCCTGTGCCTGCATTGAATAGTTTAAGGGCGCCAATACATAGAGATTCAGCCATATTTAACCGGTGAAATAGAGGTAATGCACATAACACACATGTACGCTACTATAACCGTTAAGTAATTTTGTATGCAAGAATCAACTCATGGAGTGACAGCTGTTATGTATATATATATATATATTTATATATAGACATATATATATATATATATATATAAGTATATATATATATAGAGAGATATATATATATATATATATAGAGATATATATATCTCTATATAGAGAGATATATATATATAGATATATATATCTATCTATATATATATCTATATATATATATATATATATATATAGATCTATATCTCTATATATATATATATATATATCTCTATATATATATATATATATATATATATATATATATATATATATATATATATATATATATATATATGTTTCATATATAAAGTATTGTTTGCAACTTTCCGTCCGGCTAGTCAACGTAGGACCTTCTACCGAGGTTTTTGATACAATACTTGCTATATAGATATTTTGCGCTGGATGTCAGATTAAGACATTGATGGTGGTAGGCGATGAAAGGTTTTCCCATTAGTATCAGTGCCCGCTTGAATCTTTGTCACTATTCTTCATATCCGTATGGCACCAATGAGGGAATAGGATGGTAACTAAGGAGTCAAATAATTGTCTGCGCTTCATAGTTGTGCATTTGACGTGCTTGTTTGAGTCACGATTGACGCGCTTATTTGAGTTGATTTATCTACGTCTATCGAGCAAAGAGAAGCAGTACTATATTCTGCTTATAAGAGAGTGATATATATATATATATATATATATATATATATATATATATATATATATATATATATATTATATATATATATATATATGTGGGTGTATATATAATATATATATATATATATATATCATATATATATATATATTTATATATATATATATATATATATTTATAAATATATACATATATACATATATATATATATATATTTTACTATATATATATATATATATATATATATATATATATATATATATATATATATATATATATATATATATATATAGGATATATATATATATATCAATATGATGAAGAACAGCATATGTATGTACAAATGAGTAGTGCTGCTGTTGAAATAATACATTAAGCCATGCTCTGAAAGTATAGGAAACGATTGATTGTCATCAGAGCAAACGTTTGACACTGAAATGAGCTATTCCCTGCTCGCTAGTTTTGTGCTCAGTTTTGAGGTTTCAGGGCTCTGAGCAACGTTACATGATGGAACACGTCGTGGATAATTCATGAACAAGCGTATTTTTAGGCCAAAATGAGATGGATGACAGATTGAATAAGGCACCGACTACGAAAAGCATCAACTCACATATTTGATTCACTTCATGATAGGGCTGCAGCGTACAGCAATGAAAGACATGAGAAGACAAAAGATTACATGTGCTTAATGTCTGCTAATGGTGCTATTGCAGAATATTTTTAAAAAACTAGCATTTATGCACGCATTGCCACACCGGTCGAGCATTGATACCGTCAACGAACCCCCAGCACAGAACTCATATAGTGCGAATCGATTTCAAAGGGCAATGAATGGTGTTGGCATCCTAAATAGTAGAGTTTGGTGCAGATATTTTAATCTAATGCAATCAATGGTGATGGTACACATTTAATACAGCATCGATGCAGATTATGCTCAATGAACAAGATCGTCAGGGGAACCTCTGGATGGCCTAGTCATGCATGTGTCTGAGGTTCGCGTTAGATCACGTGAGCACTTAAGTATGGAGTGATCAAGGACTCAAATGTACAAGGTCCTTGTATGGGCTATTTATCCGCAGTAAGGCAAAGCCTTCGGGGCAGCGGTTTGTTATCCTGGATTAAATGAATTGGGCACTGAGCCAGGTGGTTTTACTCTCATGTGGTTAGTTAACTGACAGTCCACTTTACATCATTCTGACTCTAATTCCATTTGAAACACCGTCTTATGCGTTAAGCCAATCTGGCTTTGGTATTCGAGATCCATGTTGTTTTACCAATTGTGTTCATGCTATAGCCCGTTTTATTCTGTGTGAACGCTTGGGTTATCAAAAGACGATACCGTACGTACTCTTTTGTCTGATTGGAATTGTTTCTCGTCCGGCGTGGTGGCATTGCCTCTGGTCATCGAAATTGCTTTCCACTTAACTTGAGTGGTTAAATGGCATTCTGAGCAAGCTATATGAGATCGCTATGTTTTCTATTTCAAACTCCAAGCAACGCCATATAAAAATAGAAACATTTCTTGTGTTCTGTTTTCATTTTGCTCTCAGTAAAAGAGAGATGGCATCATTGGGCCCTTACATTGAATCCTTTATTGCATAATATGTATTAGCGGTTCGTTGTCTCCGGGGTTATCTTTATGAAGCCAATTACTCTAACCTCAACATTGTTTGCAACGTCGCGTTAAACGTCACTACACACTGCAACTAAACTGTAGGCTAATTTCATCGACAAGCACTTAACAGGCTCTTACAGGTCAGGAATTATAACATTTAAATAATTGTGTCGCCTTTCGAATCTCTTTAATGAGACACTTAATTGGCATCTTGCAAATATTGCTGAATGTACAGAAGTACTCAATCGATATAGTACCAAAGACTATAGGTTGAATGGTACTGAAGCGCTTAGAGGTTTGATGTCTCAAAACGATAGGTTTAAAATAAAGTTGCCTTTCTCTTGACTCGATCCAAATGGAACAACTATCTTAGTGTCAAGAGTTAAGAGTTATCCAGCCTGAAATGCAGCTCTCCTGGTATCTAGACGATGTTTGCGGCGTTTGCACGCGTAGACCTGTCTTTGCCAACGGTATTGATATTTTATAAACCGTGGCTAAACTATAGCCGGAAGATGTTGGGAATGAACATGATTACTGTATTTTCCCACAATAACTGATGCATGATTCATCTCAATTATGAAGTGGACTAATTGTGGATAATTGAATTCCTATGCGCAAAATATTCATGCCTTATGGTAATCGCAAGTCGAGTTCAGTTCTTTTTAACACTGCACGAAAATTAGTAAAGTTGTACACTGTATGTTCAGCGTGAATAAGTTCCAATAAGCCATTTTGTTCAGTGTGTGAAAAATACGAGGGATATAAAAATAGCTATTTATTCAGGACACATCGGTGGGACTACGTTCAATGTATGAACCAGTTACCATAATGAATGGGGAAAAATCCCTGCTTTATTATTTAATACCTTGTGAGATCAACGTAACAATGTACATTTGCAGGGACAAAATTAATAATCTAGTCACGCATCAAACCTTTTTCAACAGATGCATACGGCGCCGAGGAGCGGACAAGAAGAAGACGTGGGGCGAGATTGCTGACGCAAATGTTACTGTTAAATGTTCACGACAATGCTATGACCTAACGGAGGCAATTACCTAGATTACTGCCCCGACTCGAGAATCTAGATCAATATGACAATACACATTTATAATAACAGTCCAACGATAAGACTGAGTGTAACGTATTTTCAACACAGACTTTTCACGGACGCCACTATTGACTTGACAGAGATACCGTGCTCCCACGGCAAACTTTACAGCTTATGTTTTAATGTTAACCAAGGGAAACATGATCAACTACACTTTTCATTACACGCATGTTACTTCAATTTATGTTAACTTTTGAATCACAGGCTTCACCCGGTGGGTCCTTGAGTAGAAAACGACCACTGTATTGCCTAGTATGAGGCAACTTATAGGGAATAAGCTGTTGGCTGTGGCTAGCGATTCGTATCGGTTGACAATCCTGTTGGTTTAGTGGAGTGGTTCATGTAAGTGGAATATGTACAGCACACCATTTAGGTTGGATATTGTCTAGACGAGTGATTGAAATGGCTTGTCATTTCCATGGGATGGTAATTGCATGCTTTAGGATAATCGTGAGTTCCCTCTGTTTTCCCCTTTATCCAAGCAGGCGCTCGCTCCCACTGGTCAATCGTACCTCACCGTATTCATCTCACCTTTGGAGGCACAATGTAATAAATAATGTTGGCTTGCCGTGCAATCCTCTACTTGCTTGAATCACAGAGCGGCAAACGTTAATATATCAGTGACAATTGCAGGAGAGAAACGACGGACTGGGAGATTTTAGACAAAAAGTAATGCTGAGCATGCATGGTTTTCATAACAAACGATATTAACTCAATGACTTCATGACTTAAGGAACTGGGTGTTATTCAGCGATAGACTGAACAGACATTGCGATAGGCGTCAACGAGGGAATTGTTTTGCGAAAATAAATCGGTTAATGTACTGACGGTATTTTAGCTAATCGAATACTTATCTGGTGATTGAACATGACCAAGCATCCCCCGTTTTACTTGCACCATTATGGTAATATAGCACTAGCAATGTGACAGTATTTCCGCTCTTAGTGAATGACAATATATTTAATCTCAGCCTGCAGCCTAATACATATAAAAGGCACTCATAGACGCGGGTACAACCTAAGTTATACAATGTAACGGTGTGCAATAGATAGTATTATTATATGTCGCTCGTTAAAAGATGAATATTACCGACAGGTGTCAAATAGGAACGATTGCTGTCTTTTGAATATAACCCTCCGTAGAGACACACGAACAATATAACGAATTCACAAAACGCAAATGCTTGACACTTGACTGTGTACTTCTCCCATCTGGTTGATGATTGAATATTAAGTTCTTGCATTGTCGCGTTTTAATAGTAGCCTTGAACGCTTTTGAAAAGCAACGCTGATGTTTCAAAGAGACGAAAATTCAAACGGCAGTGTGATAAATTCCAATCTTGACATCCATTATTACTTACCATTAAAGTTAAGCAGAGAATATATACTCATCATAGTTAAGGCCACGAGGTCTCATGGAACACTTATCCACTCGTAAAGTATCAGAATGAAGCAAAAGACGACGATAATCAGTGAACGAGGGAGTAACAACATTAGTCTGCACTCGATTCTAATAATTCACCCGTACACATTTATATGTTTAACTTATGTAAATGGTAGTTATTCGCCTTAGTCACATGTACACAATGATCTGGTGTTGCTTGCAAGATGCAAATATCAAACACGGCCGTCTGTAATTAATTCACATTTCTCTGACCAGCCTCTGGGAAGAACTTGTAAAAACAATTCTCGCCATTACTGGCAACATCGCATGAAAAGCCTTATTCTAACCACAAAGACTTTTCGTTTAATTGATTGCAATGAACGACTTTATCCATTGATGTACAGTCAGGCAGTACAGAAATGAAGTCAGGCATGTTTTCACAAGCGGCAAGTCAATTTAAATTATGAATAACAACAGCGAAGGATGGTAATGAAAAGCTGGTGGTATGGCGCCATAAAAGCTGCGGTATAAAAACTACCCCATACAGTCAGCATGTATTCCATGGCAATTACAAAAGGATGCCAGTCCACACGTTATTGAACATTCGTCGTTTGATATGGTATTATAATTATTCCGTTACTTAGCGATATTGTTCCTGTGTTGTTTAGACTCGTAATGGTTTAATGCTATGGCAGTTTGTGAATGAATAATGCCCGGGGCAACAGACAACGGCAATGACATAACAATGCTATTTAGTAAACAACCATGGAAACTGTCGAAACTCAATAGAAGGGACAATATAAGAGGTCATATTGTGTTCATATAAGAGGTTATATTGTGTTCATAATGGAACTATGATTTCTTTAATGTAACTAACCATGACTATATATATTACAACGCTCAATAAAAAACCTTCATATCAAATAAAAATCCAACTGTAAATGTGTAAGTAGCATAACGAACAGTAACTGATTTCTTTGTTAAGGCACTGACCGCAATTGGTCTGTGCTTGAAGCTGTTCGAAATAGTGTTCCGATCAAAACTGGTAAAGCATTGTACCGATTAATATAAAGAATACGAATAGTTACGATGCTAACAACTACTGAAGCAAATGCTTTATCACAAGCATGAAACCAACCAATATTAGCTAATTGATGCAATATATTATCAGTCCCTTCATACCGAAATGTAGCAATTTTGCATTTCTTGGGATGACTGAATGATCGTTAAGTAAACACACCGATCACCCTTATTGGTTGATATCTTAATCGATTTGAAACGCATCTACAGGGCACTTGTGGATTTGAGGGTAAATGTTTGCCATATGCAGTAACTATAAAAGGTATCTCAGTGCATAGATAAGCGTAAAACAAATACGGTTAGTAGAAACAGGGCCCTGGCTGCTCACAAAGCGCAGAAGTTGCTAAAATTGTTAACGTGAAATGTATATTACTCGCTTAACCACTAAACTAATTCTCAACTGCATTGTCATCCAATAGAAATTTGAGGAGTTCAAACTAACGTTCTTTGATGTTCCCATAGCAGACAATCTATCAGTCAGTAAAATATCCTAGTGTAACATTTAAAAGATTAAGATTTTCTCAGATTAACCGGAAGCAATAATTGGTGTTCCGCACGTTGTACCATCATGCCATGCTGGTAATCGAACATTAAGTCCCGTCAAAGGCGCAGTGTATACAACTGTAGCGCACATACCCTACATTCTTGATACTTCGTTGGTAACTTGCATTAAGGCATATGTCATGAGAAAGACAAAATGAAAAATGCAACGATTATAAATATCTCGAGACTTAATGATACAGCAATGTATGTCTATTTACATAAGCATGTATCGTTCGTAGCAAGGATCTGGCAATTTGTTTGCAATAATACGATTAACTATGAAACAGCATGCAAATGCCTTTTCTAAGACAAAAATGCATAATTGTCAGCGGATCACACATACCATCACAAATGTCACTGGCGCTGCATCATTTACTCTGGCTACAGAATCACGCACCAATGAGCTAATGCTACTTCTGTAATAAATCAACAACAATCTGATAGCAGAGGGAGTAATGTACATCCGTATTTATTAGCTGTGTTGTTGGTGCAAGATCAGTGTTATATTATTGCTTAGTGGAGATACTTACAATAATCCCGTTTCCCCTGATGTTCAACTGATCGATTGATGGTAGAGTTGAAGAAAACTCAAGGTCTGGGTGCGTGTTCAAGAGGGCGCAGCTGTCGTTACTTATGCTACAGCAGTGACAAAACACATTAAGAAAACACAGAAATGACTTCAACTTCGTTCCTGTTGAACAATCAGAAAATATATATATCATAAGCTTATCAAAGGGCAATTGGGTTTGTTGGAAGCATTTTTATTCGGCTCCATGTGAGGCTAGTCTCGTATTAGAATCTTATATGACCCACCAGTCTGACGTCGTATCGGCGAGTTGCTATTTCTCGACGTTCTAATTTCGCTCATCGTATAAGTTTACGTTAAAGACAAATTCATGTCTGACGCTGTTTCTAAATGAACTGCCCAGAAGCGCACTGTATAATCGTCCCATTCTTTGACGCGGTGATATTGCTATGGAGGTCGAAGACATAGAACCCGAGGCTCGAACAAGGCCCCTTAAAGTGTCAGCGTTCAGTTGACTCAAACCTGTAGCCTATTTCCTTTGCGACCACCACCCAACACGATAACAATGGTCCACATGGTTGAGCCTCGATGCTTTCTTAGGCGATATTATCATGTACACATAATTGCACGGAGGAAAGTATGAAACCATATATAGTAAAGAGGAGTGGCAGTAAAACATGATTGCTAATGCCTTCACTTTAATATGTATGAATCGCTCATCGCAGCGCCGCTCACGGTAGGTCGTCGTAGTCTAAAGCAATGTTTTGTGCTAGTTATTCCCTTAAAAGCACCCAGTGTTATTGTAATAACTTGGACGTTTACAGCTTGTTACAGTATAATAATCATGTATAAGATATGTAATTGATTCTCTTAAACACTATGATGTGTCCGATTTCGATGGAAATTCCCACGCTTGTCTTGTACAATTTTCGCTAAACAACGACACGTCAACGAGGCTTATAAATCCTGGGCCGCTTCCTACAGACAGTGCTTTGGCTTTAAATTGTTAGAGTGTTCATCGGGGAAAACAATCTCAACGGACATTTTGGGCAAAAAAAAACACTGAACACCACCTTATATGGATTCCATCTTCGTTTACAGGTCAGTAACCGTAATGCCAAATGTTAAAGTCTGATTTCGATGTGTATTGTTTTACTTATTTGCAGTTCGCTTTCCCTCTTCACCACACTGTTTCTTAACACCTAATGTCTCTCTTTATCTTCCCGAGCAGCCGTCGGTCTTTTATCCCCTCCTAGTTGGATATCACTATATCCTCTTCACAAATCATATGACGGCTGCTCACATCCGCTTGGTTTTCTTTCTATATTTATTGCATTAGTTTACTCTCTCTTGCACAAATAGCTTTATGTGTTATGTATTATAATCACCGCCGAATGGTTACGCATATCCAGTGCAAAAAGTGATGTTGATTGGCAAAATTCATTACTGTATAGATAATTCAATACATTTATTGGGTTATTACTATGTTTCCCAATTTTGTAAGCACATCAGTCGAAGCTTCATCTATTCACGATAGATCTTTCACGCAAATTCAGATTCATATGATCCAAAATACATATAAAAAATATAAAAGAATGTTCATGGTTGGCATAAACTAATGAGCAACATTACTCCATTATCGTAGAATAAGTAAACGTTTGTGTGTTTTAAATGGCCAGGTAACCTTTACCGGTTCTCGCATTTGCATAAGCAGATATACCTCATATACCCTCCATATGTCATATTCCTCTGGGAGATTACCATGAAACACCCATATATGTGCATTCTGTAGATTGAAACAAGCAGGCAGATATACCTCATATACCCTCCCCATGTCATATTACCTCTGGGAATGTACTCATCATCTCTCACCATATCTCGTTTGAAGTTCAACATCTGGTATCTGGTATCTCATTCAACTAGCCCATTCTCATCGGTCTGGGTCAGTCTTGCGTGTTCACTTACCAAGGTAGGTCAACGGTTTCCAAATTACGGATGTCGTTACCATTTGCTCGTTTTTGCTGATTAGAATGAACATCTGGTATCTTGTATCCCATTCAGCTAGCCCATTCTCCACGGCCTGGGTCAGTCTTGCGTGTTCACTTACCAAGGTAGGTCAACGGTATCCAAATTACGGATGTCGTTACATGTTACATTTGCTACAATGTTAAATTTGCTTTTGATTAGAAGGTAGCTTCATTGAAAGGTGAAGACATATACCACATTTATCATGGGATGGGGCATGTTTTATACCCGATAGGGATGTTATTTTATGTTAAATATATATATATATATATATATATATAGATATATATATATATATATATATATATATATATATATATATATATATATATATATATATATATATATATATATATATATATATATATATATATCTATATATATATATGTATATTATATATTATAATCACCGCCGAATTGTTGCGCATATCCAGTGCAAAAAGATGATGTTGATTGGCAAAATTCATTACTGTATCGATAATTCAATACATTTAGGGGGGTTATTACTGTTTCGCATATAGATATATATAGATAGAGAGAGATATAGAGATATAGAGAGAGAGATCCTATAGAGATATATATAGGGAGAGATATATAGAGATATAGATATATATATGTATAGATATATAGAAATATATATATATATATATATATATATATATATATATATAGATAGATATATCTCTAAGATATATATCTCTATCTATCTCTCTATCTATCTATATATATATCTATATATATATATCTCTATATATATATATATATATATATATATATATATATATGCGTCAAGAACTAACAGATCAACGAGGGAATCGATGAGAGTTGTTACAATAGCCTGACATTTGTATTATCTATTATTTCTGTTTTAGTATGTGAGGGCTCAGCTGATATTCGTCTGGTGATTTTGAACGCGTATCGTTTATAGACATTGGGAGGTTCAGGGTTCTACCGAAACTCAGTTACTGAATTCGAAGTGGATGTTACAATTCTATAGATAAGCGATAAAGGTCTTTCAATGATCGTTGCTATAAACATACTCATAGTTGATTGCGAGAACCTGCCGCAAAAAGCCATGTTCTATATTTGGCTATATGGCTCTTCTATTTATGCAACTAACAGACTCACGGGAACGATCCTCTCCCAAATATAACGACATAAGGGAGCACAAGTTGCAAATGTGTTCATCAGGTTTTTGATTAATGTCGAATAAAATATAAATATAAATGGTAACATGGCCAGCTGCTTTGCCTGGATCCACTCGAACCGCTGACAAAATGCAGTTATCACAACACGTTTTTAATCAAGTCAAGCGACTGGCATCGCTGTATTTTAATCTGCTGTCAAGGTTCAAGACATCAATTATTTAAGCCCTTCCGTGATATTCCACATCTAGTCTTTTGTTTCATTTTGGATTGGTTTGTGCAGTCATATAGCTTGCTCTATTTGTAATGATTGCAAGCTGCTACTGAATTTGTAACTGGACAGATTTCAACCATGACATCGTGAGTTTAACTTTATTACTTGCAAACCTGTAATAGTTAGATTGATGTAATCAACTATTCCCTTATCGGCTAGTATAAAAGTGCCATTTACCGCAATTATCCTGTCAAAATAACCGGTGATGGATAGACCCATAGCAAACTTCATATGACCATCAGCGGATTTGACACGACCTCAATTATTCTCAAAGATTGAAACGACGTTGAGTGCTTGGTCTAATTCGAATTGCTCATTGAACGCAAAGTGTAAAAACCACCCAAAATTAATCTCGATTTTTAGTATAATAGTTTGCTCGAGGATATATTACTTAAGTGAAAAAGCAGTTTTCATAAGTTGAAACCATGCGTGAGGAGAGATACTTCCAAGCAGACGTACGAATTAGTCCCATTAGTGTCAGTGATGATTAGTCCAAGTGTCGACACAGAAAAACACGCCAGTAGCTTTGGCACAAAACAACATGAATTTCCAATACATAAGTCTGATTAGCTAAACTCACTACATGGTGCTTCCAATAGAATGATTTGTCTTTCAGATAACTAATTCCATAGGAATAAAATCACCTGGCGCAATGGTCAATTCATCTGACCCAGGATTACAATCAACTGCCACGAGGGATTTGTCGTACCACTGATGAAAATTGAGCCCGTATTCAGGTCTATATTTGGCAGTACGTTGAATATGCAAAAAAAAATTGATCCTCTGCTAACCGTTACTAATAAGGAGATAATTACAGACGTGGATTAGGGATATCGTGCGGAAAAACTGTACGTTTAGTTACATCCGTTGATTGGGGTAGTGCATTTGCGAGTTTTGAGTAGGGCAACAAAGTGTACATCGATAGGTTGACCAGGAAATACCCATTTTGAAAGGAATAGTTAAAAGCAACGCCTAACCCTTGCACGATAACGTTTTTCAGTATTTTTGGTGATATTATGTGAGAGCCCATTCGACACTAATGTGCTCAAGAGATACAAGATAAACCTCAGACAAGATACGGCTGACAAGGTGGTCCAGTGGTCAAGAATTCTTTATTGAGAACATAATCCATATCGAAGCTTTGTTAAAAAAGGATACTGCTGCTGTCATGTGCTATCTTGTGTGAGTTTCGAGCAATGAGGAGCACAACGTGGAGTGGAGGAGTCGAAATATATAAAATATTATTGATCGGAAAAAGGTGTTACCTGTGGCTTTTATTTTGGAGAGTAGAGCGAGGTTTGCCACAGGCCGGCAAGCCGCTAGCTAGCTTGCCTTCGTTGATCAACAGCTTAACTAGCAAATTTAAACGTATCCAGGGCATATCGATCGAATGTAACATCGATATACTTTTGAAATTAATATTCATCCTTATTCACCGATCCAAGATACATTTACGTAAAATTGTAATTGAGTTGTATTAAATGTTGCTCAAGTATTGTTACCAACAGGATTATAACAACGTTCTGTACTAATATAGAACAATTATAACTGAGTTACTTTGGTTAGGTAACAGAAAATGGTTCTATTATTGCCACGTCAACAGACAAACACCAGAAACAAACTGAGGAAGAATAATTATAATGTAACATAATATCAGTGACGGCTAATTAACTGTAACACCTGGTAGACAAACCACCAGGTACGAGATGACACTCACCGTCAGACAGACGCACAAGTTAGACATAAGCTTTTGGTGCCTTAGTGTCGCATAATGGTTCCCGGACAGATAGGATTATGATCTCGGATGCATGACTGATCACTACGGTCATTTGTATCGGGTAATTTGTCTCGCACTCTGCAAGCTTACACTTAAGTGTATTTCGCGTATCTTTGCATTCAATCTCTGGCTGAGATTACATCTTAACCCTTTCATCCAACCTTTCTACATTAAGCTATACTGTCCTTCATAGCGCATACCCGTTTTCACATTGAAAGCTCACTGCGCGTTTCCTCAATTTATTTTTTGTACTCCCTTAGCTCCTCCTGCACGAGCTCAAGGTGATGATCAACATAAAAGTGATACTCCAGTCATTTATGTGATTGTGCTAATTGTAAAACCAACGAATATCTGTCAGTTTGAGTGTAATAAGCCCTAGGATGATAACAATTAAGCCATGAATCATGGTAATATTTTTGAAAGGTAGGCTTTCTCTTCGCCGGGTGCGATTATGTAGGTGCATAGATTTTGGCTTACTCAAGATGATTAATTACTTACACCGCGCTTGCTACAAGCAAGGAAATTTGTCGTCGAAGTTTTTTTATAGATTTATGCTTAGGAACATGACTCTCTGTATTACTTTCATTTGTACCCATTGAACCAATCATATCGTAATCTCATTTAGTTGGCTGCAGTATCACCCAAACAAACATATTCAGTACTAAGAGTCTCACCTTCACGCGTAATGACATTTAATATTCTCTCCCACTAGTTTATTTGCTTTTCACTGACAAGACTACACCATCTAAATTGTATGGGCGTGATATATAAACCATAGGTTGATGATAACTTAATTAATGATTTAGATAAATTATGTTAACGACCAAAAATAGATTAAAACGAAATCATCTCATCAATTTAATCCTCAAGGAAATTGTGGATTCTCCTTCAGCAGCATTGTGTTATGAGGAATGAGAAAGAAATGATCAAGAAGGTGGAGCTGATAGCAATGCGTACGATCATCCTGGTAAATGTTGCCACCAACCGATTCCAGTTTCTTGCTTGGGTGAGATTCGTATAGATAAAATCGGATTGAAAAATTGATTGCGCAACATAAGCGGCAATGTATTTGAAGCCATTTTCGTCAAAGCTTTCTTGCGTTACAACCCAGCCACATCCTTGTCGACTTGCTCATTGCTTCTAATTTCCCTCATGGATGATGTCTTAGCATGCTTAACAGGTTGACAAGTTATGCTTCTTTGTGTCCCTACTCTGAACTTATTGATGGAGACATTTCCTGCGGCGCTAGGTTACGCCGCATACAGCCTGTTTGTAACCTGCGCGATTACAACGCATGTCAGATGTCACTTCAGAATTGCATCATTCTTCGCAAGCGGACGCGTAATGACCCAGTTAAAGTGATTCTTCATCTGCCACACCTTACAGATTTCCCTCTTTATGCGACACATCCCTACTTGGCAATCTATAACCTTATCTACTGTTTTTGGTCCTGCATCAGTACTAGCGAATAGGCTGAGCAAATGTATTTCCACTGCGTATCCCGGATAGTACATTCCATGTCTTAGGACAATTACTCTGTATTATTGACTTACGTCGCATTTATGTCAGCGGAAAACCTGTAGGATCTACGGCCTCTCCTGTGTCCATATTCAACGTATGACGACGCTTAAAAAACTTTGATGTTTATATGACTAAGATACCAAGAACTATTGTCCTCCTTGTCATCAATCTTTATTGGTTGTTTTATTCTGCCATGGGTTTGTTGATACGATTCCGCGACTAGCTAACTTCTTGTTGCTTCTACTCATCATTAAACTAAAGCTGCCCATTGTCTTGCCTGGTTTTGCCATAATCCTCTCATTCATTGTGGCCCCTTCTGTACCTGTTCTTATAACCTAACTTAAGTACATGGTCAAAACACACTCAAGAAAGATCTATATTTCAAAGGATGCTGTTTCCATAGACGATTTATGAAAATATCAATTCTGTATAAAAATTGTCCCTTATGATGTGGATAGGATGAGCAAAGTAATTAATTTCGAAAATTAGTAACCTGATCCATGAAACGGCGTTTTGGAGCCTTGTTATAGGCAGATTAGTCGATTTTGTCGCTCCTGAGTCTGCTCCCTTTTACCATTCAATCGATACATAACCCATCTAGTTATTGCACCCCTACATTACTCTGTCATCTATATCATATCGGACAAGGAGTAAGCTTGTCAAACATAATCCAACGTTTTACTGCCACGCAACCTTGAGAAGGATCCCTTAAGCATCAAACCCAAGCACAAAACACGTAAAAACAGGAAGCCATTCATTATGCCCATCGTTCACTCTTACGACAATAGACCTTTCACAATCATTGTCCATGTGTAAATAAAGAAAGTACACACTTGTTTTTAATAAACTGACACTAGTTAAAAACTTTTTCGAGTAACATAGAAACGGCGGTCGATTTTTATTAGGACACATGGAATAGCGCAGTGGGGGAGTTGGGGGAGGGGGTGGTGTTAGATGTTTGTGAATACGTCGATAAGCTCATTATATGCCATCATTATTGATCTCATGTTGTATTCTTTACTTATTGTGCTATGGTAGCAAATAAATATACATAAATCGCATTAGTAAAATATAGAAAACGTATTGTATATGAATCCATTGAATGCCATCATTATGATTCCAATATGCATGCATGCATGTCTCATTAAACACACATGGTCGCAATAGCTAAATTGCATCAAGTAAGGATCAGTTGCACAGCAGCAACATATCGACCGCTAACAGAAGTAATGCTATCAGTGTTTGTTCTTATATTGACTTTTATTCTTTCAGTGAATGTGGCAAGTACTATTACCTCAATGGTGTGGTATCGAATTACAATAAAGCAGGATCAAGCAGATCTTTTTGAGTGGGATGACAATGAGTTATATTTGTCTCAGATTGGCAGAATGGAAGAAACTATGGGGCGGAAAAATGCCAATCGGGAAGTTAGATTGAGAACCTGTTGATTGGATGTTTGTGAGTATTTGATATTTCTTTCACGGCGCTTAGAACGTTAGACACTCCGTGAATATCTATCAACGTGTTATGATAGCAGTCGTTTCCATACGTTGCAATGCTGTTGTTCTCCAAGAGTACACACATATCGAATGAAACTCCAGGTACTGAATCCAACACAATATTTAATCAACGAGTTAGGTATACAATTAGTTAAGGCCTTTGATAAAATACACGCGTGTTGCATTTGCAGGGAAACATAAGAGAGACATAACACTGCCATTATCTCGAGTGAACTTATTACCGTCGGCCATATCTGTCGTGTCTTTTTCTACCAGCCTCCATGCTACGTCTAAACACTCTTCATTATCATTTTAATGACAACCTTGCCATTCTTTTAAGCCATGCTAATGTATACTTGACAGGCATAGTTACAGTGTCACTTCCAGCATTAAATTATCTAGGACTCCTGGCATAAATCATTCCATTGTATGTATGGTGGAATATGATTTGAAATTATTGATAAACACGGCTTCCCGGAATAGGGGGGCAAATAAGGCTCCAATGGTTTTAGAGTTACATTTTGATTTGAGCAATTGTTACATTGCATTACATATGTTTACGCCGTCTCTGATATTTACTGGTGTAATACATGGCCGGTGACAAAGACTGGAAACTTTGTACATGTATTTAATTGATATTGTAGCATTTTTATGCATTGCTGGTCTTGGGCCGATGTTTTGGATAGTAAATTGATCAGATAAAACCAAATTTGCAAGATAAATCAAGCGACCTGGGAACCATTATCAAACATGAATGATACAAAGAGTGGCAAATGTGATATAAGACATAATACAACAGGGCTCTTAACTGGCATCGTTGCGGTGTATGGAGGCATTTTATCTATGAACTCCGAACAAAAGGTGATGCATCTTGCTTGCAATGACAAAGGTAATTGAATGGAATAGAAAAACAGAAATAGATTTAACTAACCTGAAGGCTCGGGTTGACTGCACCTATCAAACATCAAAACGATACGATAATACCGGCAGCATGCTCGCATCAATAACAAACCAGCCTAGAACAAAGATTTGTAAATAAAAGATTATTGAAGCAGAATATTTTCCACCGGTGAGCATGTTCACTTTACATTCCAACAGTCATGCCAATATCTACACAATAAAGACATCGAATTAAGGTAAGCTGCTGCAGAGAATCCGGCATGTCTTCAGCTGTGAGGAAAAGCGTGTCTAAATGATGAAATTTATGTTGTAGTGTATAACTCAGCACATGACTCTAAACGCAGAAGGTTATTCGGTAATAATACGGTTTGTAACATTTTGGTGCGACATTGGAATTTTAAGTAATCTCGGCTGAAAAAGAAATATCAAAACAGAATAGATGTTAAGTTTAAATTGCTCCCCTTTACATTGCAGTTATTACGGCAGCACCACGAGCGTTTGCTGGAGCCAGTAGGTCGGAGGTTTGACGAGAATTGCAGTAGCATACTAGAGATCAATACAAACAGCTAACAATTACGATATGATGGAAAAGTACTTGAAGCAGAATGTCTTCAACCTGAGAATTGTTAGCTTGTATCGTTGCAGTTTGACCATGAACGCCACCTTTACGCCATTAAATACCTAATTGAGCGAGATAATGGTCAATTAGTGCTGGTCAATTGGCATTATTTTATATTCTAAAAAAGAACAGACTGTAATAAGACTTATGACATCAGGCAATAAGTGAGGTTATGAAAGAATTCAATTAGGTTCGAATGCAAAACATGCTTTTGGATGATTGCTGAAGGGCGTGAAATTGATGGTATAAGTAGGTGCTTCAACATATAAGAGGGGACAAAATTTCAAAAGTTTGGTATAATAATGCTTATGTTGCACACATATGCGGGTTACATATGTACATGGGATCCAAGTAAGATATTTTGGTATATTTGCTGGATGCTCCACCAGCATAAATCCAGGAGCAACCGGATAACTGGTATGTTAATAATGACCGATATGTCTACGATAAGTAGGTATGTATTAATTAGTTCATTTACGCGACCCTCGAGGTAGAGATTTTGCTAATTTGGGAAGGGCGATTTGATTGGCGTCTCACATTCATAATGTTTGACGAGGTAGACATTATCTGCGACGATATCATGGTGACTCATGGGATACGACATCAAGTAAACTATTAGCAGTTTCAAGCATAAAACTTGCGATGCACAAGTAACATGTCCTGTTTTGTTACCGATGACATAGACGGCTTTTACTAGACACCCGTCTATAAAACAACAATGAGTCTGTTTTACATAGCGTTGGTTAGGGGTACCAAAATTGTTCGACCATATTGCATGGACCAATTGTCCGACATGCTTGTGGTAACTTATACCGACCAGCTATTCCCAATCAAGTGACAGTCAAGTGATTGTTAATGCTTTATTCATGCAATGGATTTTATTTGCCTTGTGCTTATGAAACGAAAGAATGAATAGTTAATATTTTTTAATGGGATAAATTCGGTTATTACTTTAGGCAGTTGTAACTCCGGTGCAATATGCGGTGATTGTCCATTCAGTGTGTGACAGAATGAATGCATAAACCCGCTGTTTGGCTGAATGTGGTGAGAAATAGCCTGACAGCTACAAAAAGGGTTACTACTCCTTATTCGTATATTGCACTTACTATAGTTGCAATTAATCATGTGCCATTGGTCGATAATTGCTTGGTTAGTCATAATGCTATCATAGGGTCATATGCAGTAATGTTGTTTGTGACAACTGATGCGAATATTGAAAAGGTTATGGCTGGAGGCAGACGGGGTTCATCGTTCTCATGGAAGCTATATGGAAGAAATAACAGCATGCAAACAAGGATACAATTAACTCTACCCATTCCTTATTAGCTTCGTCAAGTTCACGGCATTTCAGACAGCATGCAATCGACTGTACATCATGACTGTCGCTTGATATAAAGGCGAACGACAAACCACCTGTCACACATTGTTACACGATGAGTTCACATGAATCATTGGCGCCTACGAGCCTTGATCCATCAAACCCTGCGATTGTGTTGTTAACGAACGTGCCTGGTAATACATTCTGCTCTGTCTGATGCATACTGGCAAAGTGTGGGAGGCGGTCGGGGTCTGACTATAATCTCAGAATGTATTTTTTTTTCAGCCATCAGTATATGGTCAATTTTCACACGGAATTTGTGCTTTTCATTGCAGATCTAATTGCTTGCCAATTACATTACAAAAAAAGGGCAATCAAATCAACACTGTGCTTCTGAACAATTCGAGTAATGAACAAAGGGTGGCTCTAATTGGATCCGTCCAAGTAATTGAAGCTTCAAGAATAATACAACCGCCAATCTTAAGTAGACAAACTGCCAACATTACGCAGACATTGATCCACGAAAAGATATACCACTCCGTGCAAATGAAGTCAGTCCACTTGTTTTGTCAACATCTTCGCTGATTATTGCTTTGACGGTTGAATGTGAGAAATCACATTAATATTTAAGTGAAATCACATTTTCGCATTATACCCTCCTTTGACATGACACAGTTAGCTCAATAACGTCCTTCTAAAGAGGCAAACATTGACCCAAAAACGGTACAAATGAAAATAGGCGTGTTGATATTTGTACACGATCGCTGTCCCTTTGGAGGCCTTTGCTGACTGCTAATGAACGACCACAACACCGTGCGTATGAGCAACAACATGGACGTTTATATTGATCTCATATTCCACATCATGGTGATAACTTGGCTCCACTTTGTAATCACATGATCGGAGTTAAGCGAGTAATATGGATGTAACGAAATGGCTTTAATTTTTTTTATGGATTCATATATCAGCCGCCGTAACATGATTCAACAGCATCTTATGATTGTAGCGTTTGTCCTTAGCCGCGTTTAAGTAGATAATTGGTAGATTCGAAGTGGTATTATACTCAATAATAAACACAAATGTGGCCTCTTGGCAATACGGCGCGTATTACCACCACTGGTTGCTGATTGTCTGGGCCAAGGAGTTACAATTTGGTATTATACTCAATAATAAACATAAATTTGGCCTTTTGGCTGATTTTCTCTGCTTATGAGTTAACATTTTTACAAAAGTGTTTCGGCCATTTTTCTGGTCGCTTTCTGTCGGAAAATTACGACTGAGAAAGAGGACCGTGTCACAAATATATAGAACACTTGGTCTAGGTTATAAAACAGATCCTGTTCAAGCTTTCTGTAACGTTTCGAAAGATAGCAATAAATTATGATCGTACTTTTTGATGAGACAGGCTTCACTTGGAAATAAGACCATACATTTCTGCATTGAGTGGCGACACCCGAAACGCGTGTCACAAAATGTTGGAAGTCATGAGGTTTCCGGAAATATTTGTATACATTGCGTCGGTGTGAATAATAGTAGAAGATGGTTCAATATGTATTCATTGTACGTTGTGACCTCCAAAAAGATGCTTGAATGAATGTATGACGAAATGTATCCGATATCGCAGCATAATGTCGCATGAATAATCTTTTGAACAGAGAAATAGACGTCTTGGCGCATGTGCGATTTCGGTTATTTTCACTATATGGATGCTTGCAGCTGATGCATAGGCGCCTGCATTTCAGTTAATTAAAGAGTCAATGATGTGGAAATGCGACATCTCGACACTATGCCGATGCTTTAAGGTGGCTTGTTCACATCATTGATAGAACAAAAACATTAAGATACGAGAAAAGACGACTGAGGTTTGTAAATTACTTAAATATTATGACCAGAGCTCTGTTGATCTCATTCCTTAAATTATGTGTTGCTTCAAAATAACACATGAAACGCTTGAGTCAAGTCAAACACTAAACATCGATTGGTAAGGGAGAGAATAATGAGCGAAAGTTTTGCCTTACAGGATATTTAATTATTATAGTATCTACCTCTACCAAGAGCAAAACTTTGCACGTGAACTCGTCTGTATGAACATAAAGACAGTTACAGTTCTTCCATCTGAAAATAATGTTGAATTTTGCATGAAAGCATATTGAAACATATAGTCAGTTCCTCATTGAGGATATAAATACAACACTTGTCATGGAACAGGATCAGGCTTTTGCTAACAATATTGACCCCCGGGCTGTATTAAGTCTACCAAATGTTCCAGAAGGGTCTTCTTTATTCCACCTCGCTAGTCAATAATAAAACTGTGCACTCCGCATTGCACGAATATGTATATCAACTCATTATGGCACTTCCATCTGTATCTATTTCATGCGTTTAACCGGGAGGATGCAATCGACAGGATAACGGCTCGACACACTTACCACTGGATAAGCGATTTAAACAATCCCGTGAAACTCCAACTGAACCGGATGGTCTTCGTCTTTTGCAACTATTTATCTGACATCTCATTGTGTAAAGCATCAAACTGTTTTTCCTCCGTGTTTTGCGCCATCACTGACGCTGATACCTTTGGTACTAGTTTGTTTATTTGCTGCGTTTTATTCCTTTCACTGGATAAGTAATCTCAATCACACCTGATAGTGCTAAGTGGCGTGGAAGTCGTGTCACAGTATTCAGCAAACCGTGCGTGGTTACAACTCATATGTAGCCTTTTCTCAGATAGTTCAGTTGTGTTTGTAACAAAAAACCTTACTCCGACTATAGTCACATTTCAAATCTTCGTTTGCGGTTTTTGTATTGATATTTTAGGCAGCAAGATGAGCAGTAGAATGGGTATCCCCCATTAAGTCTGGTACAAATTGAGGGCATTACTTTGGATATCATATACTACAGTCGTCGGGTCAGTGGAGAAATTAATTGTACCACGGGGATGAAATATACCCAAGAGCTGCAAGATCCACAGCTATTGTGCATTATCTCTTTACAGGTGCCTCTGCAGTACAGCCAATTGCGTATTTAGTACTTTAAGAATATATAAAGTAGTCGCATAAGTGAGGATACATTGCGTTCTTTGATTTACGGGTTACTAAATGATTTCCCCAGCTATGCAATTGACCAATAAAGTAATGGCTGATGAGTGGCTATTGTTTAAGTTTTAGGATTTGGTTGGAAGTGAAGATGTATTATCGATCATTTGAAGCGAATACCGTATGCGGTAATTTCAATAAGATAGCGAATTACACTATGACAAACAGAGCGCATTAGCAACGCACCTATTCCTCTATTGAACAAATAGACAGGAAACATCCTGTAGTACGCAGTGAATGGATCACGATTATGGTGAAATGCGCACGCAAAGTCGTGTTTAAACGTGTTTAAATCTAAGTTGATGGCCCTGTGAGATGATATATGGTAAATTCCGGTAGAATGTGCGTTACATTCAACCTGCCTCATTGTGCAGAACGTAATGGAAAAGTGCACCGAACCTCCCATTACGCTAACAACAGCTGAACGATTTATCGGTTGGAAAACTAGTGGCGAGAATCACTCCATCGATTTGGCGGTGAACATTTCTTATTATCGACATGCATTGTCAATTTGAGCATCTATCGCTCTGTTTGCATGCGCAAATTGTGAGACGGGCATCTTAGGTTTGAAAACCTTTAATATTCATTATGTTAGCATCGCATCGAGTTGGTCCTCATCAAACTCAATTTCATCATCGCCTCTTTGGACGAAGCCTAGCGTTACTGCGATAGTATATTCCAGGAATAGAGTCAATGAGCATTATCAAGTGCAATATAACGAAGCTATTTCCACAAACAAAGATATTGTGGTCGCTCGTATGTTGTTTTAAAACCAATTTACCGCGCATCAAAGCAACAACTTTGCGCGCTGAGGGACAACTGTTAACTGAGACCCTCGACACAGCATCGTGGTTCGGTGAAGCGATACATGCTGACACCTTCCACTGACAAGCTCATGCATTTGAGGAACTGTGCACTAAGACATGTCAAAGGTGGTGGTATCAAACGGTGTGATTGCGGAATATGTGCTTTAACAGCAATATACACAGTGTTAACACCTGATATATTGGATGCGTCTATCCTCCATGTTATTTGAGACACCTGTTGCCTACGAGAGAAATATAAGTGTTCTTTTGAAGCGTGTAATAACAGATCCTATGTTTCATAAAGATAGCCCAAAAACATATGGGTACAATTTGTTTGTTTCCGTGCATTGTTAGACAACAGATCGACTTAATGGCGTTGACGTGTACAGCGTACCGCAACACTAATGGCTACTCGAGTGACTAGGTAAACAACCTGGGGTAATATTTCAAGTGCACGCACTGCCCGGCTTAACCAAACCCATTATGGTAAGCCAAGTAACAAATATTACATGTAATCAGATGGAGGAAATTATCCGATATTTTCCCAGCAATGGTACCTACTATGTGCCGGGCAGAAAGCCGCAATGACACTGAGGGTTTGCTGATATGTGATGTCGCTAAAGAGCTTATAGCTATGCTTAGAAGGCTCCCAAGCGTCTTTTCCCGACAAAATATGTGAACACGCCACTTGTGAACAGCGCGCTGATTTGTCATAGCGTCTCTCAAAATCACATCCGATTACTGCCGAATTCAGGGGCTTGGTATCCTCAGCAGATCACAACACTCCAGGGGCAGATCTCCGTGACGTTGGCTCAAAAGTTCAATGTGCTGAAGTTTATTTTAAGGTCGTGTATTTTACTCATTTGCGTATTCACTTATCGGAGAGAGCCCTCTAAGCATAGCTATATGCTATTCGGTGTCACAACAGGATATGACGGAGCGAATGCAATAAACAGAAGTGATGATGTCAGAGGCTAGGCTGCTTTAGCTAGGAATGGCCAGCATCTAAAGAAGCTCCAACGAGAGATGACTGAAGTAACACCACCTAAATATCTACCTTTAATATCAATAAGACAGAAGGTTGCAGAATCCACTATCTAATAAGGTGAAAAAAATCCTCAAAATACAGAAAATGTAAGCAAGACAAGCACTACGTTCACTGCTATGTTCTGCTCGCTGGGCTAAAACATGGTCAGTACCAAGTAGTACACGAATATGAGGCAATGACACGGGAGACTCTTGATACAAACATACCAACATATAGCTGCAAAACAATAGACAATCGACTATTTGTGTCAGATTCACTGCTTTAATCGATGAAGATTGATGAATTTAACAAAAGTACAAAATGTGTAATTTATTGTCTCTGGCTGAGGTTAGTAATGTCGATCTTTTCATGCATTGTCCATAATGCTTCCCGTAAAAAAAGGCATTTAAATATAGATCAGTACCACCCTAGAAGGCACAGAAAGCTTGTTACGGTAGCGGCATGAGGTCCGGTCAAAACTCTTTCTTCTAATTCTATGCCTGGTCACCAACGAAGATTTTGATAAATTAATAATCGGTTTTGCAGTTACTCTGAGCAGGTCACTTACGTGCATTATTAACATAGGCAATTGTAAAAACAAGTCGATTCGGTTTTGTTTCGAGTGGCATAACAGGATTTGACGCTATTAGAAGGTTGTTTTTAATAGCGCAGAAGCATTGCTGATTTCGCATATACCATCAGTAGGCTATTAAAGAACGCCATTGCGCACGTTAAGGTAATATGTTGGCTCAAGTTTGAGGCATTGATCGCAACACATAATACCGAATCAATGAAATATATGCATTTACAGTCAAAATTTATCGAATCAATGTTTGATGTCACAAACAACTTAGATCACCAATTATGTAAATGTGCCCAGCAATATAATTAAAAAGGAAATTGTGCAATTCGCTGCTACATTCGGCGTTCATATTTTGAGAACCTGGTCGATTTTTTTTTTTAAGAAACGTGAGCTAACCATTGGTGATCAAATCTTGCTGATGATGTGGAGGAACAAAAAAAAGTGGCATAATTGGACTTGTCAAACAGGCCGGCAAAAATAACTGCACAATCTGTGGAATGCAATCGCAAGTGCCAGAAGAGCAGAGCAGAGCAACAACAGCAAGTTTATTCATATGATATCAAAGTCGTTGATAAGTCTCTGCTGCAAGACAAGGTCTAATTATTGGTTTGTGAACTTCTCAAAGCACTGTTTATGATATCGTTCCTCGCCGAGTAAGTGAAGTTTCAAAAACGCATAAATGTTCGCGTGCTGTTATGCCGACTACTTCCGACTTTTCATTGAACTTAAATACTCACGTTAACGCATCGGCTGCTCATGTACTCCAAAATATGTTATTTTCAAAAAGATTAATGCTACACACAAATTTAATGTTAATCCGGTGAACGACGTCTCCAGTTAGACATCATATAGGTATAAAATCCTCCTTAGTAAATATTAGCAAATCTATTAAATTGCAAATCACCGACACATATATGGATTAATTTCCACCTCGGTATGACATTATCAACTAGTCATGCTTGCTTTTAAGCACTGCTTATAGAGAGAGAGGATGAGAGAGAGAGAGCTCGACGGCCTGTTGACGTCTGTTCTCCTCCCTTTGCTATCTCCTTGCAACTTGCATCTCTATAACTCGTGAAATACAGTTACTATCTAATATCCGAAATTTATACGCTGGTTGAAGTCAAATTTGCATGGTTATTTTGTGAATGACCTGGGATATAGCATATGGATAATTCATCTGTGAGATACTGCTTTTAACGCAGGGATTCTTATAAGAAGAAAAAAGGTAAATTCTGGATTCGATTGATTAATCACTTTACATCTATCAATTGATGTATAGTAAAAACTAGACATCGCTCCAACGATCATGTTATTTCCCGCATGTAGTATGTCTCATTATTAGCATCGGTCACGCAGAACACTTCACATGCCATATCGCATTGGGCACTAGTTGTAGCCGTCACTATTTTTATCGGTCATTACTTTGACTCACCGATGCCATAAACTACTCGTTATTGTGTCAACAAACCCATCGTTTACTTATAACATTGCTTTATGTTATTTAGCAGCACTCAAAATAATCGGTCGCCCACCGGCGCGAGGCGAATAGCTTTTGATTTGGGCGATGCAGAGGCTAGGCTGTTTGCGCACCATAATCGGTCAAACATTCTTTTTTGGACGATCGATTTCTTTTCCCGCACATTTGCAATTTTCTGGCAGGTTATTATGCTTCTTTAAATTTGCACGCATCATAGACGAAGTAGCAAATCAAAGAGTGTGCATGAGCATCGTAAGTCAAGACAACGCTTAACCTGTGCACAGTGTCTGGTCTTGAACTACTGCCAATATCCTGTCTCAGTCTGTACATTATATCGACTTACCAACTGTTAGTTTATATCCTTGATGACGACTATCACCAGCTCTTTCATACATTTACTATGTAGCATACTTGTCCAGCAATATCTCGGTGACAACTTCTAGTGTACGTCAAATTTGCATGGTTATTTAGTGAAAGACTGGGGCTATAGCATATGGAGGAAACTTGTTAGTTTTGACCAGAAGAAATTCATCTTGAAACATCGTCGTGTTGACGTCACCGACAGCAGGATTCAATATTACCCATTACATGCTATAAACACGGCACGCTATAAACACGGTATACATTCACGACTAGACTTTTAAAATGCTTTGCCACGCATGCTCAAAGTATTCTAAAGGCTAAGAATTTATATGAAATATAATAATATGTGACAATATAGTTAGTATGCGTTTGCTCAACAAAGAACACGTGGTGCAGTGCAAGATGAAAATGGCTATTTGTGATGCAGAACGGCACGGCCCAATGCTTAACATAAACTGTCACAAAGAAGAAGGGTTAAAATAAGCGATAAACTTCAACTGCAATTATCAAACGAAACATATATAGTTTTATCAAATAGCATCACCAATTACCATTCGAAGGTCGAGTTGTGACGGGTTAAGTTTGACATCCGACGCCCAGAGTTACTTCTCGACGCAATTATCACTAGTTACTGATGGTCTGTACGTGATTCTTGATTCGCCCTATGATGATGACTTAAGCTGTCTGAATGTGCTTACAGGTGTCTCTAGCTTGAATAATGAAAGTGATTTGTTAAGAGATTTCTCTGCTAAGCCCGACCAACCAGCTACGTGCACTACCGCTTGGCGGCATTCGTTTGAATGAGGCGATAATTGAAGTGTCAATCATTGCACATCGAGGGTTAAATATAGAATTGTGCAGAGGCCTGAAATAATTGCTGTTTTTTGTCTTGTTTGACTCATGTACATTATGGAAACACTTCTATATTGGGCTACAGATTGATACCACATAACTGGCGTACTGAACATCACAATAAAGGGTTCCTGGAAGGTTGATTTACAGGATAAAGATCGGTCACCCAAAAACGAATGCTTGGGTGATTATGATGGCAAATGTCTTAATTGCAGTCGCCTGAATCAAAAGCTACTCGCCTCGGGCAAGTGGGCGACCGGCCATTTCGAGCGCTGCGTAACGGTAGAACTTTGTCTTGCAAAAGCTCCAAGAATTCAGACGACGACAGTAACGTATTACTGCGGCCTATTGATGATTCCATGAAATCCAGGATTGCAGGTATAATATAAGTGTTTCCTCATATATGCTGTGTTGTATATTTGAGTTATATTTGAGGATAAAAGCTCAAACTACATGTCATACAAAAAGATTGGTTATTCATAGCAGATACTTGATGGGATACTGGTGATGCGTAATGTAATAAACTTGTGTTGATATGAATATTAATAGTCTGCGAAGTGAATGTATCTCTGTTAACCGAGGTAATACTTTTATTCTATTAACTCATATGTTTGACGTTTATTCATAATCGATGCATGTGATAGTTAAAATATTTATATAATTATAATCAGCTGTGCTTTGCATCATAACACCTTACTGAATACCAGAGACTATTAGCACAGACAGAATATGAAAAATAGTTTCCATGTCGTCCGAACGTTCCGAGATTTTATCCACATTGAGCCAAATCGCATGTTGTTTCATCATTACCAACCACATTCGAGAAGGGTAACATAATTGCTCAATTTCCTCTCCTTAGAAGTGGTGAATCAATTCACATATGTTAGTGCGTCCTCGTCACATTAATCCGGATGTCGCAGCTTAAGTTGCCTATACAGGCGAGGGCTGGAGCGTACATAATGATGATTGAGAAAGATTAGGGGAATTCTAAACGAAGACGAATAACTTTGCGAATATAAAATGCAGACCTTAAGGCTCGCGGTGCTTACTTCATTAGCTAGAAGGGCCTGACGCCTGTTCGAAGGCTTAGAATTAAGAAATTATTTTACTCATACCGCTTATTTTTTTGACGACGTTCAAGGGGGTTGCTTTTCGTAGCATCCCGATGCGGGCATCGAAGATTGCTTGGTTGTATAGGGGAGATTCGGTCTAGCAGACGAAGACTTGTGCCTCTCATCTGCCGAACAACTCCTACTGCGTCTTTTGCCGTATATCCACCTCTGGCCAGCTGAGCAACATATTTGTTGTCATTATTATGCAAAGAGCAGTACCACAGACAACAAAGAAGCATGTCATAGTTTCTTTGTATAACACTATACAATGCATCAGATACACTTCCCGATATATCAGTCGGTCCAAAATAAAAACGTAATCAAACAATAGTAAATGTGACATTGGCTTTTATTCACCATGTTGTGATATTTTGTACAATTATTGTCGTGTTGAACTTGACTTACGAATTTGGGGGAATTATAATAGCAGAAGTAGTACGCACCTGGCCGGGTTCTGCAATATAATCTAGGCAAGGCGAGTTATATTCAGACTGGCGTTTATTTAGACTGTTTCATAAACTACTGATTACATCGTTGTCCATGATTGTTTGGACTGAACAATCTTCTGAGATAAGATTCTCGGCGGTGTGTCACGATATGAGCGCGAGGTTATATATTGTGGCTGCTATCCTGGCCTGATGCTATATTAGGAATACATGCAAGTATGCCAAAATGAATTGGCCAGCGCTATTATTTAGCAGCAGCGAGTTAATACGACAGCAACACTCGTCTAATCACGTTAGCGGCGTCGTTTCCAACCTACATATTCCCTATAATGCCGTCATTATGCATCGTTAAGGATGACATGCTTCATCTGAAGTGAACGCCTACAGCCCTTTGATGAAGCTCTATTGTTTTAGTCACGGCAAAATAATGTATTTTGCTGTCCCGTAGCATCTGGTACCTCTTTTTACTGAGTGGTTCAATTAGTCATAAAAGCTATTGAGATCTTACATTGGATGCAACCAAGTGGCATTTATGACTGTTTCGGTTACAAATGTGTTCATTTTGCGCATAATATAAATGCCATCATCTGTTTATCGTCAACTAAGGGAAATATACACTCTGTCACTGATATCAGTTTCAGTTCAAATCTTCTATTTGCGTGTTCCTTAGCATTTAAATGTGCACTACTATGCATGTTATCAACCGCAGTTGGACCTTCATATAACTGTTCTTTGCATAATCTGAACAAACGCAAATCATGTTTTACCTACATACGACGTTATTAACAGTTTAACAGCTTACACCAGGGTTGTTAATGGTCCAGTTATAATGATAATTAGAATTTTCCGATCCCAGTTTATTGACTATAAGGCAACAAACATAAACAAAATGGATCCATAGATTTACAATGCGTTACACACACGGGAACAACACATGTCCCTCGTCCGCATGAATGACCGATCCAAGGTGCTTGCTTTTATTTACTATACCAGTGACCCTGAGGCTACTGGGTTGTCCGTCATGTCAAACCGTGTGGACATAGACTACAAATGAGGCAAGTCTGTATGCGTTGTATAGGTAAAGAAATCACTATTCAAACGCTGTTGATACTGAATCGCAATGGAATACCAGATATGCTGTAACAGTGTGCTGTGTTTTGCTATCTTGATAGCAATAATAACTCTAGGGATGTTCTGACTCGTGCAAAATTGTAAAACAAGCATCAAAGCTCTATACAGTACAACAAAATACATACAGTACAGCAACTTTGATCAGCTGTAAAAGACAATAATTGGTCTTTGTTATGTTATATCGCACTTTGGTGCGCTATGGCTGATTGATTAGTTTATTGGTGAATTAGATGTCAACTTGGGTTCAGATGATGGGTAATGTATAGCAATAGACTTACAGCAATGCGTCGTCCATTCTATCGTGCTTTAGGGTGTCAGTTTACTGTTAATTTTGTCCACGTGTATAACGTACCGAGTAATCGTAGTAATGTATCATAAACCGAATTCTTGGGCAAGGTCCTTGCTTTGTCAAAATACCCTCACGTATGTATGCGGAAACATTCATACTATACATCTTTAAATACTAATAAACATTATTCTAAACAACACGGGGATATGTTACATAGTGTCCGGTACTATTAAGTACATTGTAAACAATTAAGAACATTATGTAATATACTATGGCTCAGACAACGTAATCGATCATGTTTAACAGTTTTCTTAAAGAATACGCGACACAAAACACATGTATGCGTCAACAGCGATATCCTTCACGTAAAGGTGTCAGCTATATTTGGAGCTACATATTTCCTTTTTGGTGAGGCGAAACACTCTTTACTAATCGAATTACATTGTTTGGCATCCTGTACTTTGAGCAGAGGTAAGGCGTATAAATAATGAGGGAGCGTACGGCAAATGATGGATGTGTCGATTATGGAAATGGTAAGCGATTCGTTCAATAAAATTACCCTTAATTCACCCAAACGTCCGAAAGAATTTTCACAGTGATCGCAGAGCTTTAGTTAATCATTAGTCGACCAATATCATATATAGTTGCATTACTCTCGTGTTCACATTAATACGAGAGTCTTTCATTAACTTTACATGGGGAGGCCATAATGCAATGCATTGCTGACTAAGTGACGCAGTTAAATATCAACAATGAACGCGTCATCATATGCGCTCGCTGCAACATATACTGGGAGACATATTTGAATAAAAACAATTGATTGCTGGAAGCGGGCTGCGTGAGAATTAGAATCTCAAGCATTAGCGAAAACTGAATTACAAAAGCTCTTTCGGCAATTCAATTGATTTATCATTTCAAACCGCCTTGGAATAGAGCACTTATGCGTTAGTGTCGAGTTTGTTCCCCAGTTTATCTCTCTTTACTCAATATCATCACGTTTGGAATCAGCCACCAGCGTATCCGTATCTGTAGGTTACTTCCTGGTTTTCTTTTTGTTAACAAGGGATAGTATATAATTCTTATAAATTATTTCTGTATTTACAATTGGCTGAAAAGATATCAACGCCATTCCCAAGGATGTTGCTGCTATGTGAGTATTTTGATGACAGTGTCTGGCAGTGGTTCGAAGTCCAGAAATTGGCTTGGCAATAGAACACGAAACACATGTGTTGATGCAATAACTGATAACAATTACTCCATGCTTATGTAATTACAAAGTATGCGACCTAAAATAAAAAAAAACCTGGCTAGTGATGAGTATATTCATTACCATGATTCTGGTTATGGTACCTTTGGGGCTGAATTTAGCTTTCAACAGCGAGATGATTTCGCAATGATAACTATTGTAATACTTGGACTGCTCTCATTAGCTTAACACGTGACACTATAATGCATTCTGCTAGAGGCGCTGGCGATTTCATTTTAAGGAGTGCACCCTATGTGGCTGTTCGTGCATCTAATTGTAAAGTACATCAGGATACAGGGAAGTAATGCACATTTGTTTAGAATTTCTTACTAATAATTATCTTCGAGGCGAGATCAATGTATTCTCCTCTTAATTTAAGGGAGGACTATTAGTAATTAGAGTGGGTTTAACACGCTCGTTGTTGCACCACATTATCTGTTCATGGATATGATTGTTATTGATACATGCATGGAAGGAACCATATATATGCGTTGTCTGTTTAATCCACGCCTGGAAGGCGGCATGATATTAAACCGGACGCTTTTAAGAGCTGGTGATGAGTGTATTCTGAATACGATAGTGCTAAATACTTGTCATAAGCCACCTTCACATCCAAACGGCTCATAGGCTCTCCTCTCGTGAAACACAACCCGACAGATGGCGTACTATTCATATGTATTGATATTATACTCTTTAACGGTTCAAAAGATCAATAGGATGATGTCAACAAACCCCCCTCTATAGATAGATGTATTTTGTCTGGGGAGATGCATATCTTTGACATCGTCGTGTTGAATAATCACACAGTTAATATCAAATATCTAGCGCGATTGCCAGATATCAAAAACAAATGCTGCTTCTTTGGGTTTCAGCAACCCAGCAATTAAATTGATCGATAAGCTCTGCAGATATATTTCTACGCGGTAAAGCAGCCGTCCATAACGCCGATCATCGATCCGTAAAAATGAACAAATAAGCAACTGTTGATACTTGAACGACTTGAATTATTTCTTGCAGCATGATACATGTACGATTTTTGCGAAGGACGTGAAGGCCACGAGCACCCAGCTGAGTAACAGGCTGGGAAAAGAGCTGGTCGTGTGGGGCATGGTCAAGCAATTATCAGTTAATAGAAAAAGTGTAAGGTGATCACTGTAGAATCATTGTATTATCATGCAGTGGATGAGGAGATGAATTTACTTATTCAACAATTTAACCAGATGAATAGCGTGTTATCATTGTACGCACCAATCTGTTCGATCGAGCCTATTCTAACCTAGCACATTCGTCACGACAATTCTAACAACTAATGGTAGATCAGTCGAGTTTTCTTCCTCTCTTCTACACCCGGTCACCCGTCAGTAGCATCATACCATCACGCAGTTCGATTTGTCTCCTGAGGTGCCCTCCACTTTTGACCTCGCTTGCCGAATCGAACCAACTCTCCCTCAGCTTTAGCGTATGCTGACATTATCACCATGCGTGTGTTAATAACGAGCAGAGGGTGCTAACTACAGATTGACAAATATTCAGAGGATACTGGGATCCCTTTTAATTTGATTGTAACACTGGAGTAAGGTTTGACGCGCCGCTTTGATGCCTGTTGTCGGGGTGTATGTAAAGGAAAGATGACAATAAGCTTGCTCCAAGTGTATGTTGGATAAAGATATGTTTGTTCTGAGCATACAAATACGACAGCGAGAAAAGCTTTTTCTTGCAAATATGAACCCTACAATTTGTGGCGGAGAGATATGCATATATAGTTACTAGCAGAAAGACTTCCATGTTAATAATGGTCAGAAGTAAGCATTTATGTGAATTAGCGGAACTGAAACAGAATTTACCTAATTCAGGTTAAGATGGATCTAGCGTCGTGTACCAGGTCTGACTAGCACAAGGGTTGGTATCTGTGTATGTCTTTGCTGATAAATCAACGATCGTCAAGACTGCCATCTGTATAATACGCATGGAAGTACCGGGAAACAAAACAACGTGTAGTCAACATGGATGTATGCTTAGGGGTCTATCAGATCATCAGTGTAATGTTAAATTTGTAATCACCCCCTGTAATCGCAGATTGACCCAAATGCTCAATGAATGCGCAGCAATTTAAAAATGCACTATGTGTCATGAAATGCAACAATGCGCTTTCACATCTAATGAAGAAATCGAGTTAACTCAAGTTAATAAATTCAATAACATCAAGACGTGGACATACGTTCTGTAGATAGTGACATAAAGATCAAATGATTTGGTTGTTATCGGATATACTTGACGAGGAATATGTAGATCGTCAAGAACTTCAATCTCCACATACAACAGAACAACCCACAAATGACAACCTCACGGCAGAGCATACCGTGCGCTAATGTGATTGTGATGTTTTGGATAGAATGGCATGGTAAACAGTCATTAAAACCTAACTAATTTGCCAATCAGTCCATCCAGGCGTTTTTATCATGTTATTCCGTCGTCATGATCACCAGGCAGAGTATGCCACACAATGATAAGCTTATGCGACGACCAAAGGGTCACCTCATACCATAAAGGCAGCAACGCTTAGTACGTGTGTTCTGATCTAATTCTGTCCAATTGGTAGAGGCTCTTTTTTACCACCTCTTCGTTGGAAGAAGTATCATTGCATAGTATTTATTGATTGCCTTATGGCTACAGAGATCCTATATCTTCAAATTTTGTGATTAATTTCGTGCTCAAACTCGGCCATTTCACATTAACCACTACACATGCTTACTTTGGCTGGTTTGAGCGTCGTGGCTAAAGTAAACAATGCTCTCTCGTGATACCGTATATATATATAGACGTCAATTCTGCCGGATTCCGAGTGGGCCTTCATTTGATTATGGTATCAATAACTGTGATTATAGACTTGTTACATCTGACGTGCGTAGGTAAGCAGTATTAAACAGCTGAGCAATCACTATACATTACACAAAACAAGTACATCAATGTACACGAAGGAAGTCTTACCAATGTGATCTTAATTACATATTCATTGTGTTTATACATAACATTGTTCACACCATTAGAATGATTCGGTTTGATGTTTGTTGGGGTTAGAAATTGTTGATTATATGAAAATGGGGTATAACATTAATACACATTTTCCCACGCATGGCCACTATAACATCAGAAACTGCCAAACTTTTGTTCACTGTTTTGATACGCAACAGAACGGCATAGCTCCTACCTAGAACACGACTTATTCTGTCTTGCAGAGAAGTACATCGGCGGCTTACAGGGAGGTATCGGTTTGCTTCTCATCAGCAGCATATTGACAAGCGGGGCAAAATGGGTCGCACGCAACGTCGTCGGTTCAGCGCAAAAAGCCGCCTCTCACAAGTAATGGCCTCTTTTGAACTCCTGTTTAGATTACAGGGATTACCAAGATAATTTTGTTGGTGATTTGTCGCTCAATTAATGGTTTTGCAGTTTTCAAAAACCAGCACAGCCATAGATTAAACCAGACGCTGCTTGATAAGTCCGACGGGCTGCGACTGCAATACTAGTAGCATAACAGATAAATACAAGTAAGTTACAACTACGATTAATGCTTCATCGAACCAAGAACCCATATAACCATAGCCATGCATAGACGCTTAATACTAGAAACAAGCAATGATCCCCAGCAGTGCGGTCAATTCTCATAATTCACAGTTATAGAGACCAAGTGCATTCTCTAAGGCTTGAACATGATGCGCACACATTAATGCATATTGAACTATTCACGCGCAATGTTATTTCATTCAACAAGGATAACATGACCAATGTAGTACATTCACGGACCAATGTGTATTAACAATGTATGATATTGCATTGTACAGAGATAAATATTATCGGTTAAAGGGGCAATCATGACTAAACATGCGTAGCACACTATGAACACAAACCTTCTGTTCATATTATATCCGTGAGGTCAGACTCTTGCTTTGCAAAAGTTGTAGCATAGTCAGCTCACACCGAATTTGGTAAAATATTAAATTGATCCGATGAACGTTGCGCTCAGCTTTCGGACTATAAATTGAATTTCAGAAACCAAAATGCTCCGTCAAACTACATGGTATCAATGCGATTTTGTATTCCTATAGGCAATATCTTAAAGTTTAGTCATCAATATGAGTGTTTGTTTGTCTATGTGTAACCCCATGATAATTGCAAACCGCATGGGAGAAGGGTTATATAACAGCCCCGATTGTCTCCGAGACAATTGACACCAGGAACGTGGGCTGGAGCATTACGAGATGTATTCTAATAAAACAGTAGTTTATTTACAGTCTCCAAAATGAAGAAGATCTGAGGAGTTTCAAATGAGACGAATAGTTTTGCGGGTGTTTAAACGAAATCCTAATGGCTTCTGTTGCTTACTTCAATCTATATTCGATCCACCAATGCATTTAGCGAAGAATCCTGAAAAGCATTTCACCCCAAAAATTATATAATACAAGGACTACGTTGGCTATTTTGTGGAACAAAGTATGCAGTGTGAAAACACCATGCATGTGAGCAACCAATACAAAATAGAGATATCTTTTTCAACGGTATTTGCCTTAGCAGATGTTATATAAGCTCATCGTACCTAAATAACCCGCAATATTTTTAAACTGAAATTTATGACAAACAAAATGAATGAGGACCCTTGTCGACTCTTATCTGGTGCTTGGATGAGGCAATTTGCAGCGACATTCCAAAGCCCCCAATGTTATTCGTAGCCATCATCTCTAAGTATAGCTTAACTGATAACTGTATAGGTTAATTTATTTTATCAATCGATTTTTGTCATTCACGGTATGATTATACTTTTTTTCCATCCCCTCCGCTGAGAAGTATTGATCCTATTTACCAACTTCGATTATCAGCAGCTATGACACCCGAAATCGAACCACATCGAACGAACAACATCTACTCTGCAGGTTATCATATGTTAACCTCCGACTTACCGAGCAGCGAATTTGGTCGTATCAATTGGAAAAGAGTGGTGACGCCGGTTAAGGAAGGGGGTTTAGAGCTACAACGGGTTGCATGTCGCGATTGCTGGTAATGTATATACTTCCTCATGTATCAGACGGGCCACTAAGAAACGGTATCTAACACCATTCCTCTCATCGTCATTCATCTCCCATAAGCATGAATACAACTGAAAAACATTGGTCCTAACACGCTTTAACAACCCATCAAACATTTGACGCAAGATGAATATCAATATTATCATGTTACCAAATAATCGGACGGTTTGTGGCTCTTGTATGTCTACACAGAGTTGAGACAGTTTGCTAAGGATCTTCTGACGAACTATATAAGGGCATCGAGGACGCCTCCAACTCTTCGCCTCCAACTACATTTACGATCTATAGTCTCGGTTGTATGTCGTACTCTGCTGTCCATAATCAGTTGCCATATATACAGTCGTATACATGAATTGTCATATTCCATGAAGTATAATACGTGATAATCAATCTGGTTTGTATCGTGAACAATGATTCCGACGCAAATATTAGCACTTACTGATAGGATGAGGAGAATAAAAAAGCAATTCGCTAGACTCTGAATACGATGTCCAGTACATCAAAATCCATATAATCAAAAGATTACGAAATATACAGTACGCATTCAACTGTTATGCCACATGGTTTTGAACTTATTGCGTTTTGATTGAAATGCAATCTTGCAAGTATGTAGATGTGAGGGTCGAGAGAAGGGTTTTACGCATCTATGAAAACGTCGGGGCTCTTTTGGGCTTAAACCTTTTAAGTTTTGTCAAATATAAATTTCGCTTACTTGTTGCGTTCACAGCTAGTCATAATCAAAGTTCCAACATATGCCGGAGAGCGGTAATAAAAATAATTTACTGAAATCAATCTAAACACGACACACTCAGTGTAAACTCTGCACGTAATACACGCCAAATTACTCTCCAACATGGTGGAAACAGATAGAACTAGCACAACCATCGCAACATTATATTTTATACAGATATAGCTTTGCAATAATATCGTAGTCGCGCCTAATACGTTCCTTATGCCACCATTGGCTGCAATTGAAAACAAATAGGCATGTTGCGATGTAGTCGGCTGCATTGCTTGCGTGATTCTTGGAGAAAGATGCCTAGGTCCAATCTCCACTCAGTGGCTTGATTGGCTCGCCAGTGCTCAATGATGTCATGGTGCTGTAGCCAGATAATTTCAAACAGGATGTAAGGCTCTTGTCGGGTTGTATCTTGAATAATGCGGCTTTGTGTCAAAACACTCAGGGGGAGATGCCAATGTACCGTCAACGTGATTGAGATGAGGCAATTCTATGGAAGTAAATGAGTGAAGCTATACGGCACCGTGGTAAGAAAAAAATATTGCAATACTGCGATATGTACTGCAATACGTGTATTTTTATGACAGTGTCAGGCAGTGGTTCAAGTCAAAGAGTTATTAGACCTATTCATTAAGCAAACGCACTTTTATGGGGTAACCTAGTCTAGAAATGTGCTACGCTTAAATTATCTAGTCGACGTATATATTATTATTCACTGCAATCTGAATGCGTACTGCTTCTGCTGAGCTTGGTCAACGGGTTGGAATGGAAAAAATGTAGCCTTTTTTTTTACAGGCATCGATTTGCATCTGCCCACGGCACGCTAGTTGACAGTTGTAACCGCTGGTTGACAAGCACTATAGCCGCCTCGTGATAATCAACTTCATTGTGCTCTTCCTGCTCGGCCAATTGAGGCTATGGAGCATAAAATGCCAACGTGTCACAGGGCACCAATAGGACACATGACACTGTAAAACTGGTTTTAGAGCCATGGCAATTTCGATATAAATGAGCGTTCTTAAGTGGCTGGACGTGCATTCAATGTAGAAGTACGTCGGGATGCATAGACGCTTTGGGGAGTTTCTGTGGATTTTGTGTCATTACCTTATAACTGTCCCCGCGGCGATAAACTTCCTCTCAATGTTGGGGCATTATTAAGTACATTCATAATTCAGTTGTATGATTATTGGTGATACGTACTAGACGGCATATAAGACTCATCCAAATGCGACTGCTAGCATGTTAATGAGGATATGCATTTGGATGCGAATGCTGTAATTGTCGACAGTCATTACTGGAAAACTCGTCAATTTAACCACGAACTGACTGCTAAATGATAATTACAATAACATAACGGAAAAATCCCCGCGCAGATCCTTGTTGATTGCATACAAAGGCATAAATGTGCTAGGGATATCGTTTTTGTATGCGAGTCAATGACTGAAAATGCGATCACATGTCCGATGACCTTTATGCGTTTATTTCTAAAATGTCTATATTTCGTTTTGCACGTATGATCACATAAAGACTGCAAAAAATCGCACCTGGTAAACATTTGTCCTCTGTTTCTCTGTCTAACAGGTCCGATATTCAACGACTTCGAGTTACATCGAATACATGAATTAACTCAAATAATTGTTTTGCGAATTTATATGCGCATGTATGAGCATCAAATGCAATATGTTCATTGTATCAAGCCGTTTGCGCTATTTACCACTCATCAATGATATAAGCGCATAGTAGTGTTCTCATCGTATCATTCGACCCTATTCGTTGTGCACCTAGATTGTTTATTAGAGCACCAATCCTATTGCTGACGTGCACGAGCAAAGTAGTTATACACTTATCGAGTAGGTGTACGGCTGAAGAAAGTCCCTTAATATACTAACATCCACCAATGAGTTTGATGAATGAAGCTGATATCAGGGAAGTGAATTCCTCAAATGATGGCTCATGGAGGAATGAAATTCCTATCACAGCCGTTTACAATGCCTCATCAATGACTAAATTACAATGATTTACCCCATATTGTCCTGATGTGCTGGGCCTCGGACGCAAATTACAACACAAACATTGTATGGTATGATTATAGCGCTATAAACAGCAGTGACACTCGCGCTGATGTAACAGTGACAGAAAGTTAACTGGATTAACCTACATATCTTCTTGCATATGGCCTTATGTACCAAGATAAAAACAAAACGGTGCTCTGGTACTGTTTTACGCTTCCAGTGCAATCGACGTAATGGACATCACCCCGCACACATAGTTGTACTTGAATGTATTGGTAGCAATAAGTGGTGTTCGTGCATAAGGTCTACATCGCGCGTTCGCTGCCTATATTGCTTGGATGTGAATAAACACGACTTTTTACACACTGTTAATTACTGGGCGGGAGATAGGTTATCAAACTATGATCGCCATTTTTAGGAGTGATAATGTAGATACCATTTGTGGTAGTGTACATAAAATGTCACAATCTATCTGCTGTTAGTCAAGAACATTACCGGTGTTGTAATATATTGAAAATAACAAAAAATTACGGTAACTTGCAGCACATGGTAAATAGTGTCATCTTTCTTTCTAATAACGTTGTGTGATGTCCTGTATCATCAACCGCCTGCATTTATGACGGTTTAACTTTACGAGTACGAAATTGTTTATGTATTGCACCAGGTGATAGACGCCGATGTCATTGTAATGCATTGTTGGTGATCAGGTACCACCGTACACGTCCTTCGGCATTATTAATGAGACGCATGAAAGTATAAATCATTTCTTTACAAAGAATAATACGTTCTGCCCTCACATTTAAGCACAGCAAATTTATTTAAGCATGGAAATCTATTTCAATGGACTACAACAATAGTGGACGCATGTCCAGTGTTACAATAAACTACCCTTTTGCGCCTACGGTCTGTTCTATTCCGGCCAGAAAATATAACAATGTAAATTCGCAAAACGTACGCAGCGTTAACCGGGCTGTTTAAAGTATATTCTTTTTCTACTGGCAAAATGATGAATTGGCATCGAGTAAGCAATGCTAGAACATAATCAATCTACCATGCACAGTATCACCTTATCCGGGATGTGGAATGGAGATATATAATTAAGCTAAACAAGTTTTGTACACAACGCTGCAGTTAAAATATTTCTGATGTACGATGGGTTTCAAATATGTGCGGCCATAATCAAACCATTACAGTACCTGTTTTTTCCTAAACGCTGCTAGGCCAATAGGACACATTTGGCAAGATGTCGCATATACCAGACACAAAAGGACTCAATTAATGAGAGTAAGAATCGATCATAAAACTGATGTTCACAGCATAATACCACCCACAAGTACTGGTGCTGTATTTGCACATTCTTCAAAGGAATCCATGCGTTCATGCATCAAATACGACGATATATTTAGAGACTATTAGCAGAATACCAGGTCAAACACATGTCTTCGCCACGCAGGACAGCTCCCCCCTCACCTTACCCATGTAATAACAATTAGCCGACCTTGACAATAATTAAGAACAACAGCGTGTAGGTAAGCATTGACTAGCGTTGGATTATGCTGTCTTAGAGATATGTGCCAATTGTCTCAATCTAACTCTCATTTTAATAATGAGGTAGGAAGAGGCAGTGGTAGTGTGGGTGCTTTGTCATACAATCATCATGTGCACACTTCCTTTATCTAGACATGTTAACTCTCTACCCTAGCAAATGCTTTGCATTTTGTGGATATGATCTACTCAAATGATAAAATAGCCTATGTGCAGATATAAATTTATCACGCAAACAATATACGTTGTGACTATGACTTTTTAATAAGCAATATACATGGTAATCTATTGCATTTGGTTAATGGAGTTTTGTTGCAAATAAGTCTATTTTTAGAGAAGAATTTGCTGATAGACTGGATCGCACAAGCTTCAACAGCGGTCTTTCCAATTTTGGCCCACAATATTTCATACCTGTATCTACCAGCGTATAGAAATACATTATCCCAACACATTATCAGATGAGAATTTCACTGATCTTATGAATTATGGTGCTATATATAAACCATGATCACAAAACAGCTTAACAGTGTTTGATTATTATAATTGATCTTACGTAACCTTAATCATCGTATCCTATACAATGATTCAATCAACCATTGTTAGGCCATAATACAAATTTTTGCGTCGCTCCTTCACGGTCTTCAATCCGTCGCCCAACTCTATCATCACACCTTCAAGCAGTTCGATTATGACCCCGTCGTTGGCCTTGTACTAGGGCTTCCTGCACAACGTCTAACTCTATCTCTCACTCAAATCTAAACCCAGCTATTGCTGAATTGAAGTGCCCTGACAAGCGATCATCGTGCAGATGTATATTATGAGAGGAAAGTCCTACTCATTCGTTACGGTAGAGTATTTAATATCTAGGTGGAAATCAACAGGAAATAGGGTCCGTTCTGCAACGAAATGACATGCTCTAAATATATGGCGGCTATTTATAGGTTTGCTCTAAGGATGTTGCATGGCTCTCAACGTACAATTACTACAACGAGGAAACCGGCATCTCGCATGTATCGTAGAGAGGCAGGTTCAAATGAGCATCAATGCAGAAACTTGTGTGTAGTTAAGTTGATTTGCACATGTCAGATGACACTACCCGGATTTGTAAACATCGAGAGACTCAAATCGTGCTTTAATGTCACTGCTATTACGTCTTAACTCGAGAGTTGAAGTCCAACACAAGATATGACCACTACCAAGGACATGCTGGCTACTTCTTCAAAGATAACATGCAGAGAAGAGACAAAAATGTATTATTGCCCGGCTAGAATACACTAAGATAGTGCAATGATCAACAGAAATATAAGTATTAACAATAGTAAGCTTTGCACAACTTCAAATGATGATTTATGTGGATATCATGCTCAAATTGTTAAATAGATAAATCAAATATACTTTCAGCCTACATCTTGTCTTCATGTTGTTATTAAATTGATGCAGACATCATTCGTTTGTCTCTCTTAAAACACCCAGCCTGTGTGCAGTTAACAATTACATATCTTAAAATATACGTGGAATATTTCATCACAATGAGAATGAAGATTGTAAAATATGTGCAGGTACCTTTTTGCCATCACGACGCAATTCAGCCTTTGGTTAAATGGACATGCGTTAGCGCAATTATTAACTATTGTAACCCTCAAATACCTGCTTTTAAATATCTCTGGACAACCGCAAAAGTGGAAATCGATGGTTATGGCTGTTATTAGCTGTGATCAAGTAGCATCATATTGCTGTATGCTGCGTATTTCTATTGGTTGCTTGATTTTGATTATATATACCAATTGCTGATTTAAATGAGGGAATGGCGAATAAATATAGTTTAACACGCGAAGCCGTTGAGGTTGAAACAACAAATTTCCCCAAGTTATTATTTACATTAATGGTGAACTACAGCGGCATACCTCATGAGCTGCATATTTCACGGTGTGTGTTATTGATAACGAGAACTAACTCAAGTATGGGCGCAATATGTTTATCGACTCGTTTACTCGGTACAATAGCAGAGATGGGGTAGTAAACGATGAATCGTATTTAAACAGTGCGGTTTTCGTATGGAAGCAATGTTTGCCTTAGTAGTTTGCCTAGTGCAGGATACGCTTTTGCTGGAGGGTAAGTGATGATAATCGAATTTTGAAGCATCATCGGTGCCATGCAATTTGTTTCATGTTGTAATCAATGTTGAATGCCGGGAGGATGTTCAGCATCTTCATTGGCGAATTGAATATCCTTGATGTTTTACAATATTCTGGTTAGCAAAGATGATTAATCAACGGTTATGAAGATGATAAATGTGTACTTGGTGTATTTTTAGATTTAAGCACTCTACTGTTATGGTGTTCTTGGTATTGTGCTCGAACCGTTTAAAAGTTATCTGACAGATAGGACTCTGTTTGCGTCGTATATTGAAACTAAATCTGATTGCAGCAGTATTAAATGTGGTGTTCCGCAGTGATCCATTTTAGGGTCCATACTATTTTTATTATATATTAGTGACATTGTGCACATCTCCTGGTTAGCAAAGATGATTAATCAATGGTTCTTTGAGCTGCATCCTGTTTTAAATGATTTTTACCGTTCCTATATTGCAATACATAGACAAGCGTGGCTAACTGACTCCCAACTATGCTATAATAACCATCTGTTTTGTTAGGCCCGACAAGTCTTGCTACGACTAGACTAGACTACGACTACGAGTCACACTGGTGTAATGTAACGTGAGTTAAAGAAACAGTGGAATATGGAAAACGGCAGAGAAAGGATAGGTATATACTTGGTTAGGTATATATTGTTAATCATAGTAGATACCTTATGAAACAAACACTGCTGATAAGTGTGTATGTGCTGCCCAGTTTAAAACAAGATTCCTTCCAATTAATCGGTGATTAATCTTAATCCGAGGTCAAGAGAATAGACGTTCAATGCACGGATGCTTGTAGCAGCTGATTGCGTGGTGGACTACCTGTTTACAGCATTGTGTAAAATCACCATTTCGGTAATTCTTCCGAATGAAACAAAAATGTATGTTATCAGGTCGCGGACTGACCGCAGAACGAAGTACGTACCTCGATCAAGGTACGTACCTCGTTCCCAGTACGGCGCACCTCGATTGAGGTACGCATGATAGTCGTGCCACCCTCTGCTGTTTTGCATTTTATGACATTATTTTCTGAAATGTGATTGGCTTTGAACAATTTAATTATGCAAATATATTATGGCCTACATTTGAAACCAAATCTGTTGTTGTGGGCGATATTGGGCCTTCACAAGAAGAGTTTTCACTTCCATTATTCGACAGCGACTTCAAGTTTTTCGGCGTTCATGGTTTAAATTTTGTACACACATCAACATGGCAGAGGTAAGGTCTATGTTTTCTAATTTACAAGTATATCATCTAATGATACATTATATGTTATTCAAAATTCTATGGCATATTAATGAGCTATCGCTAATAAATAACACCACTGTTGAATGATTTTTCTGAAACAATGGCGTAGTGATGCGATCGTACTTAAATCGAAGTACGGTGTGCTTCCTTTTGAATTGGTGCCATATTCTGATAGTAGAGACCGTTAGATAAAAGAATGACACTTATGAATCATACGACCGAATCGCAAGTTATAAGATAATTTGTTTTGGAATTTGTCGTGCACGGCTTGAAGTGACAATGTCAATATTTCAAAACGAAATATGATTTAGTCTATTAGTAGAGGGTGATATAAAACAATCTCACAGGAATTGCTGGTTTGTGTTGTGTACTTAAACATAGATTATAATATTTAATGTTATGTATTTGACTAGCCAGTATCTGATTTACTTTTGGTTTTTTTTCAGAATGGAACAGCTATGGGCCAAGCCATATTCGAGATGGTGTTCTTCTGAAAGCCTTCAATCACAAAGAGGATGTTTGGAAACTGGAAACATGAAATTAAAATTTCCAACCTGAAATTAAAATTTCCAAGTGGTGTCAAAGAAACACAGAATCTGTCCATTACACAAAAACTGCTCCTAAGTTCTGTCAATCATGCATTGATGAAGTGGATGAAATCTATCCAGACTTGAACATTCCTTCAGCCGTTAGTGATAAGTCCATGGAGCCGCCTTCCAAGCCGCTGAAAAGTTGGTTGGTTTAAAGCTCTCTCAATGAAGAAGCTATTCCTGTGAGGGGTGTACCAGGTCTTGCCTGTTCTCGTCTATATACTCAACCAGAATATTGCCCTCACATCGCTGAACAAGTTCATAAGACTTTGTGCATATTATCCTCTTCCTCTCGTTTCCGCTCTCTCGGCATTCATCAGCTATGTATGCAATATGTATTTAACCTGTGTGGTGTTTCCACTTTGGATCTCTGAAAGTTTAAGTAATTTTTTCCAATATATTCCATTCCAAACAACAGAGACAGAGAATATTTTATTCTGGATTCCATTTTCATGAAAACATAGGTTGAATTTGACGAATTTGTAAACGTTATCGCATAAGTCCTTATCTTTTCTCTTTAGAAGGGAAGAGGCTGCCCCAATTAAATCCCGTGCGGATATGGTCAGGTAACCAGCACTTCTTTGTCAATTAGATTTCAACGCGATCACATCAATTTGCACTCCCATTCCCCCCCCCTTCCGTTTTCAATGCCATCCCACCTTTTGTACATGCTTTCCTCTAGTTTTGTCATTCAACACTCACTGTTGTAATATGTATGTCTGTACATGTATAGGTATATCAGTTAATCCTATCTGTGTCATGACCTATTTAAGTAGCTTTATCATGCGTTGTGTAACCTGTCCTAGACATATCATAGTTTTGTATCTCACTTATTGCATCAACATCATACATATACCTTTAGCTGTCAAACAGTCATAACGTTACTATACTTGTTATCATTATCTGTCTCATTATAATACTGGTAATTGATTTATAATGTACCTGCACTCGGGGATTCGGTATCCTATTATGTAATACCGAATATTTTACATATGTGATTTTGAACACAATCTGCTACTTGAGAATTATTTCTAAAATAAAATTAACTCAAACATTGCTGTTCCTCCACTCCTTCACAAAATATGGATCTGCATGATATATTGTTAAAGGCATATGATTTGGCCGATAGAAACTCAATTATTAGCAGCATGTAGGATAAACACCATCATGAAGTTTACAGATGAGGAATATTCTTATGACCACTGTCCACATTGCTATGGAAGTATTTGTAATAAAGCATAGTAAATTTCAATACAACCTGATCGGTGACCCTGTGATTTTGTGAACAATCCATTCCATATCTGGTAAACCTTAAGTATGCTAAAATGATAATGTTCATTACATATGTAATGATGCTCGATTCCATCTGTAAAGCCTTAAATAATAACCTAACATCCAATTAAAACAAGAACAAAAGTTTTCCAAAACTCGAACAGAACAGGCCAACAAAAGTATGAAAACTTGCTGTTGTGGTGTTTTGGGGGGCATTCTTTTCACTATCAAACACCTTGCTGCTTTGTTATTCTATTTGAGAAGAACATTCATTTTTAAACACAACAGAACACGTATATGAACACTCTCAATCAGACCCGGGTGGACAACAAGCGAGATTTGAAACAATCATGGTACGGCGTACTTCGATTGGAGTACGCAAATATCGGTTGTGCAAATGGATTGACATGGGGTGTGATGTTATCATCCATAAGTCACAAATATGCCATACAATTTTCACTAAACTGTATTTCATATAATCTAGACAAACTATGCTCCGCAAAAAGTAAGTTCTTTACTTTGCCAGACTGATTCAAAAAGGATTTTTGCCTCATCAATCGTCGGAAAAGACACGCGATGGCCGCCGAACTAAAGTTTGAAAACGCGTAGAAAAGCCTTCTCGTACATGGGCAACGCTAAATATGGTCCAAAATCGAGGCTGTGACTACTAAGAGGGTTTCCACACGATTTAACCCAACCAAATCTCAGTAAATAATGTCACAATTTGAAAAACAGTTGAGAAAATTAATGTTTATGTATGCATACTTCAAACCAAGTACGCCGTACTAGGAACGAGGTACGTACCTCGATCGAGGTACGTACTTCCTTCTGCGGTCGTCTTTGACCTGGTTATATGAGTAAAGGTCGGCTTTCCAAATGACGTTAGCTCCTTAACAAATTAATCTATCTGCCTCATGTCCTGACAAAATGAAATATGTTTTGAAGTTTAGTTGCTCTTTGTGATATGTTTAAGGTTTGCACGTATGTTTGCCGTCAACAATCACAAATAAAAGCTGAAGAGCTAATATGAGGAGAACGCATTTCCGCATTAAGAGGTTAAACAACTCTTGCAACAATAATTTCATCAGTGGACAGCTACGAAATAGCATAAAGAAAATACCGACGAGCGAGGTCGGATTTCTGACTTGTTATTGCTCGCCGTAGTTATCATTAGCATTAGAAGGTTTTGTTTGATTTAGTAATGTGCTGTTTTGTCACTTTAGTGATACTGTATCGAGAATAAAGTGTATGCCGTGCAAAATAAGGCTATCCAAGCCCAATACTCACATCTTTTTACGTCTGATTTGAGAGTGCAGATGTTTTACTTGCTAAACTTATTGTCAAACGAAAGCTAAACAGAACTGACAATTGATCCACGAGCAAGCTCTCATCAGTGAAAGTAAAAGGAGTTACTCTGATAATTGAATAGATGATGTTATACTGTGGTATATGTTAAGTGCCAAATTGACAACAAATCTACCCTTCATCATAACGTACCCGCTCCGTCATCAGTTGAAACAGTAACCGCCTTCAGCTGATATAAATTATAAACCCCAGCTTTCCAGATCCACGAGTGACGTACGTGCCACCTGCACACTTCCCCCCTCTTCTCATACATACCCCATATTCTGGAGTCAGATGGCCATCCTGCTGAGACAACGGCCGAAGGCCCATACCTCGCTAACCTGGCTGCTGCACGTCCCATGAAAATTTCAAATGTCACATCTGTTGACTACAGTCTTCCCGTCCCCACTCCTTCCTAGCCTCACTCCTCATCTATTGACTAAAGTTGCCCCGTCCACAACCATTCCGAGTCCCACAACTCTGTCGACTACAGTCGACCAATCACTAACTCCTCCCAGCTCTGATTTTGATGCCGACTTCTGTCTCGCCACCACAAATATCACCAACTCTTTCAAGATTTGACTCAACACCGAATTCTGTCTCGCTATCACTAGCCCCTTTGGTTTCTGATCATACACAGGCTTCTACCCTGTCATCACCACCCCTCATTGCCCAAAGCAAATTATCAATTTTCGACCCCACGTTACCCTATAACGATCCCGTGTCATTCCCACAATCTCCCATTCCACAAGTTAAATCTTCGCTGACATAAAATCTTCCAGCAAGCTTCTTGTGAGCCCTTGCATCACCTCCCCAACTCTCTCGGGACCGTACTTCTCAACGGACATATATAAAATTTGCCGCCAGCACCTCTCCCTGACACTTCCTATTATCTTTCTGCGGACACCTCTGTGTCAATAAGCTGGAAACCCAATTCACCCGATCTGAGTGCCTGCAACATTGCCATGGCAATATCGCCTGTTATTAGGATCGGGAAAAGTGGCCCGATACTATCGTGCTTAACAAATAATTCCATCCGAACCTGCGTCCAAAACAATTCACCACATAAATTCTGACAGACCCACCATTGCTATGCTGGTCATGCTCCAGTTGGCTTACTCGGTCAGTACATCTGCGGATGGTTGTGACCTCTCGACTTATGTGTTGAGGACCTCGTTTGATTTAAGGACCTGGATTCGTCTTATCATTCACAACAATTTCATAAGACTATTGGTTGCGTGAAATAGTTGTAGTTAAGATACAGATACTATACTTTCCTCACGTACATGGTTTAATTGTATTGCAGATACCATTCAAGTAGTGTAATTTAGCCTCTTTTAATTGTGCGATAATCTCATTCCCATCCATCTTTTCAATTCATCTCGTAAAAACCCCGGTACATTACGAAAGGTACATAGATCGCAAGCTTCATACCCTGGTCTACAAATACGCAGCCCATTAATGACACGGCTGATTCTAAAGATAACACAAGGGCAGCTGATGTTACATTAACAGGCGGTCCACATACCTGCGATGCCAGACTAGTCAGAAAGAGCTCCGGCAAAATCGGACTGGGCCCATTAGCTAGCCTGTGATTATGGTGAGCCGTGGTAGATATTAAGTTCAACTATTGCAATTAAATGTGTAGTTGAGCGCTACTTAATCAGCCACTCAGAGAGCATATTTTAATTGCGTGATACTTAGTACGACTAATCCTAGCACAGGAATTATTTGCGCTCAGCTAAATCAGCCAATCACTTAACCGGAATTAGATACGCGCAACTATATCAGCCAATCACAGAACAGGAATTAGTTGCATGCAACCAAATCAGCGAATTACAGCACAATAATTAGTGCCGCGCACCTAAATCAGCCAATCACAGCACAGGAATTAGTTGCACGCACCTTAATCAGACAATCACAGAGCAGGATTTAATTGTGCGTAACTGAATCATCCTATCATGAGTCTAATGCTCACGATTTATTAACATACTAATTATTCATTACATTTAGGGTGGATATCTTCACCAGTTTATTTTTAGTATCATCTCTCATCGAGAGTCAATTTGTTCGTTATCAAACGCAGGTGCTCACCAACACTTGAATCAAATAACAATGTACTTGTTGTATAATGTTCTAACGTTAAAAGGTATAATTGCATTTAAACTATATTCTGGCACATAATTATATTATGAGAGGAGACATGAAAGTTGAAAGCTAATGACAGTGCTGCTGATTAGTTTAACCCTTGTTGTTTATGAACAGGAAAAGCATGATGAGAGAAAATTGGCCCAGTGCAAATGGTTTTTATGATATTTTATTGAGTGTAACATCACTCCACCAATTGTATCTTCAATCGTTAATGGTCCAGGAAACACAAAAGTCCTGATTGGTCAAGAAACCAGTGTAACATGTGAATTATCGTGTATTAATTCTGTTAGGATACATCATTTAAATTGTGGTCTCTCCTGGACGAATGACAGAGATGATATTAATTAAATGCAATGGCCTCTTGATGATTCAATTGCTGTAGGTTTTGAAGACCGTATGCTGTTTAGAGATCCAAAGTGCACCAGCTCCAGTTAGGTAGTGTCTAAGCTTATGTAGTTGTAAACTGTAACATGTCTTTATTCCAGTATCAGGTCATCATCATTGGATGATAAAGACTGCCAAGTCACTCCAAGGTACCCAACCACTTGATCATTTGTATAACAGAATGGTTAAGTATAATATATCACATATGATACTCCTTTATCCTACAGTGTTGAGCAGCATGATGATATAAGTAATCTTCGGAAGCCCAATCGTCAGTTGCACAAGCGCCATGTTCTAAGGCAAAGGCCATGGGTATATCTATTGTGTGAAGCTCGGGATTTTTGAGTAGGGCACTCGCCAAACTTTGGCACAGTATTACTAGTGAATTATCAACAGAGCTACGATGACACAATATGGGATTGGATTTTAGCTTCTTAGCCAGATTGTTATTTAACAAAACTTATCCATCCTCAGCCTCGGATAATAACAAGTTCTTATTTGGGTAAGTGCTATCATACTGCTTGCCTAATAAACTGAACAAACCAAAACCTATTCTTGTTTATACATTAGTAGTTGACCTCATGTTTCAATTAAATTAACAAGATCAGTACCGTTCAACAATGTATGCATGGTAAAGACGACCAGTTCTGGTTGACCCCATGGGGCCTAACTGCTCTCCTGGATTCTAGCACGCCGTGAAAGGTTATTTGTTATAACTACGGCAATACAATAAAGGAAAAAAAACCCACAGTAAAGCAGCTGATAAATTAAAATCTGATATTTATTGCGCATAGCTTATATGCATCATCCCGATCGTATTTAGTTATTGTTAGTTCAGTAGCCGCTATTGACCAACCTGCCATCCCTGGTAATTGAGCCGATTATGTTGTGGCTACCTATGTAGTATGGCGTCTAGATAGGCCGAGACACAGACTCTAATCTTAAGAGATGTGTCCTTTGAGGCTGGTCTATCCATTTGAATAGGCAAAAACATAAAGATTGCCAGTATTTTGATAATGCTTCATGCTATTCTTATTAACCACCTAAATCCCCCAATAAACGCACAAAACATCAAGAGCAAAAGACGAAACGATATCAAAGTAACGCAAATAAAAACAGAACTGTCGCGTGCATATGTCACATCATTAGCACATACGTACGTCCAAAATACCAAGGCATGGCGAAATCAATAATTTACTGCTGACGTGTTTGTTTAAATCTTCATACACGTTTAATTTAGGATGATCTTCACTCGCATTGATATTCCAGACGGATATCTAACATTGCCCTCCGTTACTGTAAACGGCACTTAATATTTGCAAGATTAGGCGCAAACGATTCCTCAAGGCGTGGTGAATAACAAGCCAGGGAAGTTTAGCCATTACCACTCGACTATGCTAGCACCACCATGGTACAAAGCGACATTTCACAGAGGGGGGTTAAAAAAAAGTAGATGATGAACACTTCCTCATGAAATATAAAATGGTTATAATGGATAATATTTCGTGCCGATGACATATGTAAAGGCAGATTTATATCTCATTCCATTTCTAGCCTGAGCGGAGATGTTGAGTGCATTAATCACGTCTCCATATCAGAAATTGTGATATCGGTGTGACTTGCGGAGGATCTCCTCTAGATGTTTTGCACACAATGATGCATTGTTGAATGATCGACATTGCAATGTAAAGTTCCAATGTGCCACGTAGTAGACATACTAAAGATACTCCAGCCTAAAGATGCCTCCACCTAAAGATACTCCAGCGTCAATAATGTTATAGGATTACCTTGAGGTTTTGAGTGCCCAAAATTCACGCTGCCGCGTTAACGGATTAACCAACCCGAATGTGTAATACCACATTATTACCAATTAAGTAATACGATCAATGGCAGTCAAACGCTGATGCATATTTTTTTTTTATTAGACAATCTCTGACACAAATTAAATGAAACTAAGCGTGTTGCATTTTATATCAGGTGCTGATTAAGGTGATGAATGAATATGGTAACCGATAGATTCGATTTATAAACGAAGGATCCAAAGTGCTGCAAAGTAAAGAACTGTCGCGTGAATGTTGCAGATTCTATTCCTCTGATTTGAGAACAATGACAAAGTGACCTTACTTTGACAAATATCTGGGGCGCTTTGAAAACTGTTAATATGGACATATTCCAATTTGGACGGATTATAAAGACCTGGGGCATATTTCAATATGGATGGATAACTTCATGTAGAATAAGGTGAACTACCATTTAGGTATTTCGTCAACGCTTTGCTGCATTCATAAAGGGTTGTCTCCATGGTCGTTTTGGTATAAAGGAATAAAATGCATGGCATCATAAACATGGATATATGCGTACGCTTTATTACAAAAGCTTGCATCCAAGAAACACACGCACCGGGACATTTTGCTGGACCCAGCTGCAATTTTCAGCATTCAAACTGCTGTGTTATGCTGATATGATACCGTAACATCATCACCAAATCGCAGTTCAGTGTATCCGTCAACTGCATCTGCTAATAAGCGCACATTTTCTACTGCGTATAGAGATAGCGCATAAACCCACCCAGAGATAATGCGGCTTAGTTACGAGAGGCGATCTATCACAGAGGTTGCAAAATGTTTGCAGATTATACGTGTTTTGTATCGCAAACAAAGCAATGATTTGCAAGAGTGGCCTGCTAAAAATATAGGGATAACTTAAACAGAATATGAGGAACGTATGTTCAGAACGTCATCGTCTTCCCCTAATAATGGCTCAATATAATTGCAGCTGAATTCAAAAGATATATCCAGAATACCAGAAGGTGATGGATGAGCAAAATTCTTCCTCTAGCGGCCAGCATATCCGCACAAAGAGTTAAAGCCAGCTTACAGGGTAGTGCGAATAGAGCGTTAGGATCTGCAATATAGATGGTCCGGTTTAAACAAGTTAACCAACAGTTGAAGTAGGTATAATAACTACACATGTAATCAGGCATTCATAGCGCAGATAACATTCTGAGAAGCGGACGGAATCGATAATTTGAACGCAATTACGTGTGATTGCAACTATCGCAACTCAGCGTTAGGATCAACTGGTTCACAAGACAGGACAATATCTCTAAACGACCTTGCTGGTGTAGCAAAACAGGGTGTGGACACGATCCACCTCATTCGGAAAGGCCGACATTAGTTATCATATACACCAGGCGATAATGACTCCCATGTGTGTTCCCCTGGTCATACAATCATCTAATTCATATGAAAACCTGCCGTTTTGGGGAAGCAGAAAATGAGATGATATTATTGTACTGCCGGAAAATAATCGCATTGCGAACGGTAATTTACATTAATACGATGATAGGTTCCATGATTCAATGGAACATACCTCATTTTAAATGCTGGGATGATGAGAGTAATTTGTCTTACAAGTACTGACCCGTAATGTACAATTTCCAGAAAACGCTGACTTCAGCTAGTCAAAATCAGCTGACGACGATATCTCCCTTGATGTTAGAGCAAATATTACCCTGTCAAACCAATGGCAAAGTTTAGCGGCATACTTTTTATGTTGTGTGGCATTTCCTATTGCAAGATATTCAGTTCTTGGCAAGTTATCGCAACACTAGTCTCCTGCAAGAAACTAATAAATATACAATTGGGCGGCAGACATGATTATGGCAGAGTTACTTTCAAAATGTTGTTAGTAGTAAAATGAATAGTGTTGCTTTATATGACACGGATTTCAGTCATCTGACCACACTGGAGCCTCGAATCGCAGCCTTATTTTTCATATGCATGTTATTTCCAAGCTAGTGCAGCATGATGGTATGTTGGTCTGGTGCAGCAAAATGAGATACTTACGGCGTTAACAAAAATTATTGCTACCGAAAAGGACGGTTCGAGGTTGAACAATCATATTTATTGCTAAGGGAACATCAATCCTGCTGTGTAAAATATTCAGTGTTCATATTGATAAACTACAATATATTTCACATAGCCAAGAATAAATAATACCAGTAACATGAAATCCAGAGGCAGAGCTTACAATAAAATTACAAAGTGAGGGAATGGTTGACAAATGACAATTGTTTTTTTAACTATACATCTTATTTCAAAACCATAAACAACTAATTGACATATTGCTTCAGATTATTCAGGTATCTAGCCTACCGCCAGTTTACATTCTGGATATGGTACAGACTGGGCAAAAGAAACAGGAAAGTGCAGGCAGCCTGTTTGATAACAGCTGTTAGAGAATCCTTCCCCGACCCGGGTGGCAAATATACAGGTTATCTACAATGGAGCGGAAGATTTCTTGGTCAGGTTGAATCGACACCTGTGAGCACCTAGGAGAAGATTCTTTTCAGGTTTCTCGTACTGGTAGGCAATAGGTGGTGGGACAGTCCTGTCCTGTACATAGTCTTAAGCAAATCAATGTTATTCATATTTTATGATAGTCATATAATAAGTTAGTTATATTATATGCCCATATTGAATTGGGTTACAATGTTTGTGCATATGAAATTTATTTAGGTTTCGGTAACAAATGTCAAAATAACATGTGTTTCACTTTAGATTAATGCATGTACACACCAAAACGGGTAGAGCTCCCCATGCCCCACGTGCTCATTGACGACATACCTAGTGACAGAGACTAAATATGAGTTAGCTCTGACCAGATCCACATCTCCATCGGCCAGTATTTTCTTCTTGATCACTCTTTTCATTTGGCCAGTATTTTCTTCTTGATTCCTTCATTTACATATAAGTGTGTGTTTGTCTTTAATGCTAACATAAAAGTTTGGTATGCTAACATGTTAAATATTCTTTAAATTGTTACACGGAGTGTTGTGTCGGCTTAAGTCACACAAAGAAACTAACCTTGGCAACATGCCACACATCAAAGCAGTGTTGGACTATAGGCTGCTCTTCCCTCATTTACTTTTTCAAGTTGCATGTCTAGAACCTTCGAAGTCTTTATAGGTCCATCAGGGTAGACTCCAACGTGGTATTTCCAGCATTCCTTGTTATAGAATTTGTATAAATGTTTATCAGGCACAGCTTATTAAGTCGACAGTATGGACATAATCTTCTTGATAACCATGTCGATCCTTAACAGGATCTCAATGCAAATGACAAAATATTATTAATATTCTTACAATTCCGGCCACATAACTGATGTAAAGTTAACCGTGTAAGTCACAAGAGGATTAGTTTCTAATGTATTTTTACACCTTATGTATTCTTACGGCATCTAAACTCAGTCCTAAGCAATAACCCTTGCATAAATATTTACCCAACAATCTTGCCGATAGCTTGGGACTGTCTGTTGGAAGGGAGTATTATCCGCGCGTTTTATACGAAAGACAAAGTATATGGTCAAATCGCACACTGGCCGTTCATGGATGCTTCATATCCGATCTGCCACGAAATGCATATAAAAGAACGCATTCAAGTGGCGTTGCTTACATCCAAATTTTGTTATACCTCGGGATTCATATATCCCAATCATAACCCGCAAATGCCAGATGGCGCATATCGTGTGAGTCGGCGCTGTAGCCTGCCAACCACTTTAGCGACATAATTACACGGTTGGTGGCCTTAAATCGAAGATAAGTTATATTTGTTTACTAGCAAAATTTTCGCTGAAAATAAGACCTTGCTGATAACATTGACGGAATTGCAGGTGTATGCATTGGTCGTATGTAAAACACGTTTGTCAAAGAAATATGTGTTAACTGCCAACTCTTGGGCGAGATGGGGCCATTGCTATGGAGAGCAAGGAGGAACACAAGACTGTTGCGATTAGCGGTTTAGGTGCATGTACTAGCAATAACATTTCCCGACATATCAAGACTTAACAAACGGCTGAGTGAAGAATGCAGTCGGAAGACGAAGAGATTTGCTTGGATATACAAAGGCTCTTGCATGTTTAGTGTAACTTATAGCAAAATACACTTACAACCTGTACGCTGTGAAGTTAGCAATACTATATTTGGCAGAAAAAGTGATACTTTTGGGCCGTTATCGCGATGTTACCATCGTATAAATTCATTATATCATGCAAGGGCACCTGTGATATCATTTTTGTCTCGAGACTGATGATGAGTTGATGACCAACTGTTTATACTCAGATCGTGCATTTTCTGTGTTTGGCAACATTGCAATTAAATCAATCACCGTGATTAAACCAAAAAGCATCACTATTCACCGCAACACTCCGGGACAGATACTTTTGGGCCGTTATCGCGATGTTACCATCGTATAAATTCATTATATCATGCAAGGGCACCTGTGATATCATTTTTGTCTCGAGACTGATGATGAGTTGATGATCAACTGTTTATACTCAGATCGTGCATTTTCTGTGTTTGGCAACATTGCAATTAAATCAATCACCGTGATTAAACCAAAAAGCATCACTATTCACCGCAACACTCCGGGACAGGGCTTTACTTGTATGGGTTGCAATATCTACGCGTTGAGTCTTGAAGAACCGGACAATCTTAGCATCTGGGCATTGAATGGCATAGCATCTTTATCACAGTGTTAGAATATTTGGTGGTCGTGTGTGTACATCACCATAGAGTGGGTTTATCACTATCTGAAGAAGCCACAGTAAAGTTTAATTATAGAAAATCAGAAGAAGATATCAGGGGTCTGTTAACACGGAAAGAAAAACGGTGCAGTAGGATTATTTTTATTCATTAAACTAGGCATGTGGACATGCGTTGTAGGATCCACTGCGTTGTCCATTGACAAATAGATACAGAGTTCTAGTTTCTATGCAGATTCCGCGGAAAAGAATCCCATTTAAATAACTTTACACTCATCGCTAGCTTAAACGTTTGCGCTTGTATGTAAGTAGCCTAAAATACACTTTAATCTGCGTTAGGTGTACCTGTAACAGAAATATTCGACCGGTAGGGTCGTCATGTGCTCATAAGGGATCACCTGTGTCCAATGTCTTGTTATTAACCTTTTCCAAGTCTGGCAATCAATGTCCTTACCAGCGTCCTTTACAGTTAGAGCATTATTGGCCTCATAAGACACAGTTATGTACATTAGTTAAAAGGTAAGATGCCTAGCCAAGGTTGATCGGATCCATGTTACTATCTGTTACCAGATGTAGGTCTCCATTGATTGCAGTGTTAAGCCTCTGTCCATGGTTCTAACATTGGATTTGAGAAACTGCTTGTTTTCTTAATATTATTACCCTTTCTATTCCATCCTAGACAATCTTAATTGCTCTCCTTTGGGTTTGAGTTTGTGTTCCTTTGAGGATATGTCAGATGATGGAGCGGTAGTTTTATTGAATGATAATGACTGTCGGTTGAGTCAGCGTCGTTGAATCCCTGTGGAATGAACGAACTAATTTTTTGCTTTCTAACTCAGCCCCTCGCCTCGTAACCCCTGTAATTCAGAGGTTGTTTACGTAAATAACACGATCCAACCAACCACCTTATAGATATTAACATGTTAAGCAAAGATAGCTAAAGATGAGCCCCACCCTATGTGTTAGTTGAATGTATGCAACTGTGGTTAAGTAGAGTATGAAGTGCAGCAGAATTTGTTCGAGTAATTGCCAAGCCATCTCAAAGGTCCGCTGCGATATTCATTACATACGAGCGTTTAATATATTTCGAGAAGAGTTTGACCTTTTTGTCAAAGTAAGCATCGTGTTTTGCGAGTTGAATGGTAGAGGGACTGCTTCAAAATGGTCAGAGTGTTTCTGAGTCAGCATGGGAACAATGTTTGTATGGTCATTTTTCCATCGTGTATCTTCATAAACTTTTGATAAAGATGTCTAATTTTTTATGCATATTGCACAGCTTGACCATTCTCGATATCGTAGAACTAACAACCCACAATGAACGCAATATTAAATTTGACCTCCGTAGCGTATTGCTTAAACGCTGAAAGCGGACTTCCTGAGAATGTGACACCCTCGCAGTAGCGGAACTAACATTATAGACGCATTACAGGCGTCAGGTTACCTTACGTCAAATCGAATAATTAATTGTTCTATCTTTTCACGCGACCATAATGTAGTCCATGTAGGCGTTCCTGCCATTTTGTGCTAATCTTTTATAAATCTAGTCTCAATAACATTTTCCATGCAAACGGCTAACAGCAATTCAGTACCTTGTAAATGTTGCTTTGCGTTACCTCTTGCTTCCTCGTGCCGAAAGCAATGTAATTTCAAGAAGCACACTTAAGTGGCTATAGCTGTATTCGGTTTTTAAGTGAATCATGTTAGGGGAGGCATATTTTGCTGGTCTACATTTTGTTCGAATCATTTGCATTCCGTTATTGAGCTATTGCAAAGACGGACTGTGTTTTGTAGAATCTGTCGCACTTTTACAAGCTAAATATGTAAGTTCGATAGCTTGAGCTGTTCTTGCAATACCGTTAGCAGCTATTGTCAAAAGAAGGACACTTTGTTGTGCGCATATGCCCTCATTAATATTTACGAAAGGCGTGACATGCACATTAAGTTGCTTGCATTACTTGTACCTCATCAATTGATATCAGCACATGATCGGCTCCAGAGCAAATAATCTCCTCGGATCATGATTCATTCAAATATCTTATCTGCAATAGCATCATTGAAATTCACCGATCAAATGTCTGTGACGACAAGATGTTTGCATGTCAATTTATTCTTGTTCCATATACCAGGCCAATACATCCCGCAAATGCTAACCCTCGACAAAAATGCGATGTAAACAGGGGTTATAGGTTTATAGTGGCTAGTGACGAGAGAGTACAAAATCTCTTTAATGAAACAAACTTTCTCATGGTGAAAACTTAGTATACTTTTGTTGATGCTTTAGGATGAATATGATGCTCGTTTGTGCTCTATCATATAAACCTACTCAAGCGTTCGGCAGCAATGGGTGTGTAAACTCAGTATGCGCGACCACCTCCCTTGATTAGTCCATATAATGGCTGTTAGAAAGACCGTGACAATAACAATATGGAAAACGACGAAAAAATCTCGTGGCTTACTGCATTAACACATTACACATGACCATCCTAAGCAATGCAACCATTGATTGAATCTAACACCACTTTTACATTGTTGTTGTTAAGCACATCGTAAATATTAACCTGAAGTCGCACAAACGGTGTGATCACCTCTGCAGACCCAAGCTCATCCAAAATATCACATATGAAATTAAGATGTAATACAAATTAGGGACACAATTCAATGCATGATTAACTAACATACAAAATGTTAAACTGATCTTTCCAAAATATTTTACAATGCATTAGATACAAAATGATTGCTCAAGATAACAAAATGCTTATTAATATAGACAGTTCAATAAACATTGCAAAATGCTTTCCATTAATATATACACGCATTTATTCTATTAAGATAGCAAACTTTATTGCAATGAGGATTGAGCACGGAAGTGTGTTTGTTTTGAAAAGAGATACAACATTTATGCCTCTTGCCATCATCTGCACTTTGGTTTCTACTTTCGTATATGTCACTGACAATCACCTTTTGTGCTTCCACTAGCACAGATTCTCCCCAGACATCACGATTATTAATTTTCATAGGGCGATGGTCCATAAACGGTAGGGACATTGGTACTTCAGAGATATATATCCTACTTGACTCACTTGCAAGTATTCAGCAAAGGAAATCTAGACTTTTCTGCATTGCAATTGTACAGCTGTATACAAATATTGCGACAGGGAGTGAGGTATCTTCAACAATGTTATTGGTGTAGTTGCTTTGTCAGTACTGCATTGATTTGCTAAATTAGTGTCATTGATGATTTGAAAATGACATGCTTGCAATCAATTATTAGATGTACCTAGTAATACGGTGAAGGTTGCAGATGAAATTCTTCCATCAACGTTAGCAGCTGTCTTTGACATTTACTGTTGAACGATATTAATCTAGTTATAAATTTTATTTACTATCGGCGATATCTCATGCCTTTGAATCATTTGTTTTCAGGTGAGGCATTGGTTACGTCGCATCGGCTTACATTAACACGTGGTCTCACGTCATTGGCATTGTTTTATATAGTTAGGCACGTTACGTTCCGCTTTGAGGTGGCTTTAATTGATTGGCCAATGGAGAGCACAGGGACTGTCTGTTTACGGTTGCAGCTTGATCACTTTACAACACTTAAGTTGCAGTACTTGTAGCCAGTGGTAACATAGCACGCAGCGATGCTCGCGAATTTTCCCCGAATATTGTCGCACTCCCTGATAGCCTTCCCAATGAATGTGATTAAGGTGCTAGAAAATTACATCGCCGCTATAACAGATTCCCAAACATTAAAATAGGCACTATTATCCCACCACCAGAGAAGTCCGCGGTACATTGCATGCCAGGGAATGTAATTCATTAACAGTTTTGAATCATACCGTGCACAGCGATAACCTGTGATTGCTCAGCTACTTTTGTCGATTATTACAATCTGAGCTTGTGAAAAGTTGTTGAGGAATTAAGCAAGCAAATCATAAATTTCTACTGGCGATATGCATTTATAACATGCCTGTTACGCTTCATCCCGGCAACGATGTTACTGCGAATAATGCATCATACCCTAGGTATTGGGTTGCCGGCTCGCATAAATGGAGGAGAAGATCCATTAAATAAGCTGTGCAAATGACATCTAAACATACCGTGCGAAAAACAGAGATAACTTAACGCAAACAAATTGGCAATTTGTCAGGATCACACGATTCGGAATTCAGAATGAAAAGGAAATGTCAAATGTTTGAGATAGGTAACACGAGTTAAATGAATAATGAGTGCGGATCAAACTGCAGCCCTATATACTATTGATATTAAAGGTTTATTCCATCCAAAAATCACTCGATTTCTAAACCACAAATGAAGTTGCTATCTGCAAGAACATCTTAAATGGTGCTGATATCCGGATTGCAAAGTTGGAATGGTCTTATATATTTCTTGTTGTTCTTAAATAAACTTTCAATTTCTTATTTTTCACGTCCCGTCAAGAATAACCCTTTGGAAGCTCATGAATAATACATTCCGAAAGCGCAGATACGTCATCACTCTTTGCCGTTCTCTGCCGGCCCATGTTTAGTTTGTACTATTTTCATTGCGATAATGGAAGTCCAAAACAAGAAACGAAAAAAGGTAGAGGGACAAAGAAGCTATAAACCGATTAAACAAACATGAAAAGGTAGCGTGAGCGAGTCCAGCTGCGGTCTAACACGAGGGTCTCTTTGGGGGCCCAGTTTGCCAGATGGTAAGCGTTCAGGGAAGTGAGGAGCTTGACTAATGAGGAAGCTACGACTGAATAAAATGTTAGGGCCTATTTTGGGTCCTTTGGACTATTTGGATTGGTTAATTGTAGAACGACCCGCAATTAATAAAAATTTCAGAATGCTTTTATCAAATATGCCATTGGTTCATTTGAAAGGTATCACTGTCGGCATCTCAAAACTGTTATTATTTTTTTATATTTGTCCGTTAGAAAGTTATTGAGAATTTTATCATAAAAAAATGGCACCTTATTCGGACAAGCGCTTGACAAACTCCCTGTTTCTCATGTGAGGCAGGATTGGTTTGCCATAGCATCGTTATAAGATCATTATTGAGTAATGTTGCATAAAAAATGACATGATCGGGGGCGCTTAACTTAATTTATAAACACATAAAATTATGGTTAAATTGCATCTAGGTTTTATAGACAAAAAGGTATTTTGTGTTTGGTCCATTTATCTGATTATAGGCCTACTTTGAATACCCATAGCCAATTTCACTAGAGCACCAAACGGCATAAACAATGGCTTGCCCAAACAAAATCGGCATGACTTTTGACCGCCCTTTTATCGGAAAATTGTTCGGCAATGTGTAAGTCGAGTGACGATGGAATACCAATGAGACCAGACGAATCACAGTCATTATTACCAATATATATATATATATATATATATATATATATATATATATATATATATATATATATATATATATATATATATATATATATATATATATATATATATATATATATATCTATATATATATATATATATATATATATATATATATATATATATATATATATATATATATATATCTATATATATATATCGCAATCTAGGTCGCACAATCATAGCATTTTGTTTGCTGATTGTCATTATGGTGCAATAAATGCGGTTATGTTTACTCATCAAAGTATTAATACCTATGAGCGCATTCGGTCGTTGAGAATTGTTGAGAGTGTTCCATAGTTGGACTATATAAGGAGGCTCATTGCTGGGGTAGTTCGCACCATTTTCTCAAGAAGTTCCAACCGAGTTCTCAAGGAGTTGTAACATAAGAATGTGCGGCAATTACAAGAGTCCAATCGCGAAAGTCTCAAAAGCTGAACACTTTCACTGAGCATGGAAGTAAAGACCACAAAGAAAATAGCAGAGACGAATTGATTAAGCTTCAGCATGAGGATACATACTTGACCAAACTGTGGGACAGACCGGATCCGACTGTAAGAGAACACCAGACAGTGTTTTAATTGGAGAAACAATTTGTCTTGTATCGTGTTTACCAACATTCAATGGTAAATTTTGGCAAACCTTTGCAACAAGTGGATGTTCCGACCCCGTTTCGCCAAAATGTAATGAAATTAATGGACTCAATAACAGGAGGACATTTTGGTATCAAGAAAACATCTGACAAGATCACCACTAATTTTCACTGGCCCGGAATGGATGGTGACGTCTGACAGGTCATGCGGTGTTTGTAAGCACACCATAAGCAAAAGGTAATATAAAACATTCATCAAGACCGATAGTCGTTTAACAATAGAGACCCAAAGTGCTTTAGTGGTGAAGGTGTCCGTATTGTAGTTAAGTCACTGACATACAAAACACTTCTTTATGGAATAGTAAACCGCCAACCTGATTATTCCAATATTGTACTATTTGCTTCGCATTTTTAATTTAATACCCGTGAATCTATTGGTGATAGTTTACAGTGATTAATCTAGAATATCTCGTTGATACAAATATAATAAATTAAACATAATCTCTAGCAACCATTTCAAACTTTGCTCTAGCTGTCGATATATTAGCAAGCAGTATGGATTTAATAATCTCGACGAGTTCATTTGCAGTCTCGCCCCAAACACGATCCATTGATTCATCAAATGTGTGATCGAGTTCGCAGAGATATGTTGTTGTTGCTATCCGAGGGATACAATGTAGCAGCTTATCGACAATAGGAAAACCATATATTAGTCAGTCGATTTGCGCAGGAGGCACAGCTACTTTTAAGTCCGGGATAGATGTGAAAACAAGTTAATTACATTTTGTCATTGTGTCAGTAGAAAGTTGATGACAAACCACAATTCCTTTCATATATGCAGGTAAACCGTTGCCATTTCCCCATGGCAACAAGAGGAGCGATGACATGGTCATTGTCCCAAAATTGATCTGTATCTTAACCATAACCTTCAGTCTCGATACTTTCAGCGTTGTTAGATACTGCACGTGAAGCACTTTGAGATCTCGCTTATCCACGGGGCTAAGACATAAGGAGCCACATAGTGTCAATTATAAGTAGTGCTGCGATGTAATTAGTGCTCACATCACTGAGACACTGATAAGTCATCGCACTGCTTATTGCAATTAGTTATTATAAGTAACTGCTTTAATTCCATTGTATATACCTATAAATGTCATTATCAATATCAATCTTAGATAGTACCTTCAAAATAGCTTCGAAACGCTATTCCTTCCGCATGCAAAATTTAATACATGCTGACATTGCATCCCTCACTTTCCATCAAGCTAGCATTACTCACTTGACTCATGGGATATTGATATACCTTTTAGCAATGTCAGAGTATTCATTGCAGCATATCAAATGCACCGTATTCTTAAAAGCATATCAGATTTAGTTCAGTTCGCTTGCACAAAAAAAAATGGGATTTTCTTTCATACGAAAAGCGGTAGGAAATGTTAAGGGCGTCAATTTACATAATTACGCATGTTGTCGGTGTACGTTATCTACGGTGATTTAATTTGGTTTTTCTTTTGTCTACGAAATAAGTATAATATACAAAGAACCGTCTGAGGCTGCTTTAACTAATAGAAACTAGCATGGCCGTACGAGGACCGTAAGCACCTGTAAGTGTCATGTGACCTAGGCATAAAACGACGAACAAAGGATTGGCCGATCATGGCCACGGTTGGGTGAACATTCATGATAACATGAATGTAATAAGACAAAAATTAAGACGCATGTATCTGATGTTTGTGAAGCTGCCGAAGACAGGCTCCAATTACTGTAAGCCACGTGATAAAGCTAGTACATGACACCACAAACCGATCGAATTATAACCTAAAATCCGGGTTTAACCTATCTTGGCAGGCACAATAATTAATTGTACTAACATAAGTGGTTCGAGGTCAATGGTGTCCAGAGCGACTTACTTTGCATGACCGTCACCACTTAAGACTAAACTCACTCTGCACATGGTCATCACAAATAACAACGCAACAACTGTTTCTGTGCAACATGTATACCAGGGGTGCAAGATCTGGCTTGATTCCCTTGATTGATGCATTCTGTGTCGTGTCAGCCTGTACTCTGTATTAGATCCGGCCTACATGTTTTCTTTCTGGCCGTCTTTCTGGTAGTATGTCTATTGTGAAAGCTAGATGGCATCTATATTTATCCAAATGTATTACATTCAAAAGGCCACAGTTATTTTTTATAATGGTGTCTTGTCATTGTAAGTAAGGTTGTGATTATAAGTATAAGGAATCTCAAACCAATGACAGCCCATTGGTTCATCACTTGGCATCACTCCAACCGAGTTGTGCTTGTCAAGCAAGAAACTTAATCCACTTTACACTGTGTATCTGGGTCGGCATCGTCACATTCACGTTTACCAAGCCGGGTGACACATCCAATGGTCGTTCTACTGGATATACTCTCTTCTACGGGATGCGCTTATGTCACAACGCATATAGAGTTGTCTGAAGCTAGGATAAACCATATACAGTGAGTGATTATTAAACTCAACGGAGGGACAATGGCGCTGGATTTCATTCACTACACGCTGTTTGCTTACAGTACATTAGTGGCAATTGTGACTGGCATCTTCGGTGAGCAATGTCCGATGCTGTGTCTATGCCAGAATGGAGATGCGCTGTGTAACGACAACACTCGTTTTCAAGATATTCCTCGATTCCCGAAATCTACAGCAGAAATCAAATTTCAGCAGGTTGAAGTCGTGTCACTGCAAAGTAAGGCATTTTCTACATATAAACAACTGCGCACCTTGCATTTGAAATTATTATCACTTCAAACGTGGTCGGAGACAGCACTTGATGATTTGTATCTTCTCAATGCTTTAACTGTAGAAATAACAACATACTTAGGTGAGCCAATAACACGAGGATACTTTCGGCATCTCACCAGCCTCCGCAGTCTGTCATTGACTTCAAGGTTAACAACCATACCGGATGCAATATGTGATCTGACCAATATAATAGATTTGTTTTTAAGGAAAAATGGATTAACTCACATCAATTTTCCAGAATGTATTCAGCATTTGCACAAACTCGGTGGAATACATCTTGAAGATAATCAAATCACTTCAACAAATGCACTGGATTTTGTCAACCTACCAAGGGAAGCAATATCGACGTTAGTGATGGACCACAACGCTTTGCAGAATATATCATCAACATCACTTTCAGCTCTCAGCAATCTTAAGCTGTTATCATTGTCACAAAATAAGTTACAAAAGGCCGATTTTTTTTCAACATTACCCAATTAGTGGAACTATATATAGAGAGCAATCAGCTGACGGACATGTCATGGCTGCGCGTGAGTTCTACTCTACAATCACTGCAACTCGGGAGAAATGTTCACCTTGATGTGAACTTTTCTGGTGCCTCCAGCTGGTGCAAGCATCTGCTTTCACTCGATATTTCGGGTGTTCCATTGCATCAACTCAATAGCACTTTGTTTTTAGATTTGATTTATTGCCCTATTCACACATTGGCTCTGTATGACTGCAAAATCAACTCCATCAACGAAAATACCTTCAGTCCATTACGTAGTATGGAAAAGCTTGATCTTCGACAAAATAATCTGAGCGCTCAGCAAGTTGAGCGCGGTCTTCGTGGGACTAATGTGCAATTGCAGAATTTGATATTAGACCGCAATCCTTTGATAATTTTGCAATCCACAATTTTGGGACATCTGAATCATGCGCAATTAAAAAGCGCATCTTTGAAAGATTGCTCTATACGAGATATCCAAGAAGGAACTTTTGACGGTCTGATAAATCTCCAGGTTCTTCACTTGGATAACAATAAATTAACGAAAATGGTGGCCGGCACTTTTCGAAACACTCCTGCACTTGAAATATTGTCATTGCGTGGAAATATACTGTCTCGGATTGACTCCGCTGAACACCTGGGTCTCCCATCTACACTCCGAGAGTTGTACATTGAATGGAATGCGATAGTGCAATTACAACAAGGTGATTTGGATGGATATAACAATTTACAGAGACTTGGGATATCAGGAAACCCTCTTTATGTAATATCGACAAGCGTATTTAGAAACATGGAAAGCCTCAGAGGTTTGGAAGCAACACATATCATCCACGGGAAATCCAGCATATTGGCGAATATGAGATTTGTGCCTAATTTAAAGCATATCGATTTTGAAAACAATGATTTATTTTGTCAACCACGAGGCAATTCTTCATGCTTTGCACATCAGCGCTTCCTTCAAGAGCTGCGTTTAAACAACAATCCTCGTTTTGGTAGTTTATCTGGCGTCCTGGAGATACAGTTTCAAAACATGCCATCGAAGATACAAGCTTGAAGCTGACCAAGGCCAATACGAGTACGATGTGTTTGTTGCATACAATCAAGTGGATAGATTCTGGGTAATCAAAGAACTCCTACATAACATTGAATATGAGGCGGGTTTCAAGCTGTGTCTTCATCACCGCGACTGGTTGGGAGGTATGCATATTATGGAAAATATTCAAGAAAGCATTGATCGAAGTCGCAAGACGATTGCAGTCCTTACCAATGCCTTTGCTAAAAGTCAGTGGTGCCAAGTGGAGTTAACGTTTGCCCACGGTCGTTTGCTCGATGGTGTCAAGGATTCATTAGTTCTGGTTCTGTTAGAGGACATAAAGCCTCATAACCAGACAGCGTTACTCAGGCATCTTCTTACCAAGTCGACGTACCTAGCGTGGCCCAAAAATGACAAATCAATGCAGGAGAACTTTTGGCGGATTCTGAAGCGTTCCATCCGTAGGCCTAACCGCTTACTTAACGCAGCACTACCCGCCCCGAATAATGAACAACCAACATATATTGCTGACATACCACGTGCTTATAGATCATGATCATCAATCACGTGACGATCTGGCAGACGATCGTGCGATAACATGAAAACTTGAGTGGCTCTCGAGAGCACAGATTATGATGGCATGATGCAGTGAATGTTGCACAAATACTTGCAATCATTTCATTGGGTTATTGCATCTAACAGTCACGAGGTTATTTCTGCTGTTGTTTGAAAACTATGAAATGTAACAGAATACTTTGATTAAGCTGTATTTATACTTATATAATATATCGGTGAAATGTAAATGATAGGGCACCTTAACATCAGCACCACATGCGGGAGGTAGTGGCCATATGTGTTTGTGCTATAACGGATCACATGCAGTACTTCTTAGATAGGACATGTCTATGATTTTCCGACTACCTTTCCAAGATTTTGATCAGTAGCAACATCATATAAAACAAAGTATCTATGTTCATTTGCAACACACTGATATTTTTTCAGGTGGCATTAGCAAATACTATTAAAACAACCACAGAATCGATATTGCTGGTATTTGGCCATTTCATTCTTTTTAATAGACCTATTTATCAATAAACATGCGTCGGAAAATTGAGCACATTATATATGTCTTGTTATGAACATCACTGCTAGATAAAGAAACGGAAGGTTGTTCGTGATAAACATCACTGTTAAATGTCGAAACGCTGGTTTTTTAGTGATAAACATCACTACTAAATATAGAACCGCTGGATTGTTCGTGATAGAATCACTGCTAGATGTAGAAATGCTTAGTTTTTTTGTTTATAATAGACAAGATTGCAATATGAAGAACTGCTGCAAGATAAGGATGCCCACTGCGTCTTTAATATAAGCAGCATTTGCAAATCTAAAGTCTTGCATATATTAACTATTCCCTACAACCGTTCCAACAATCAATACTTTGAATATGTATTGCAGAAGAGTCCATCACTTATAAGCCAATAATTATCATATTGCCCTGTTACTCGAAGGCAGCAAATAAATTATATTATTGGTAGTCTCGTTAGAAATGCTTGATAATGCGTTAATGATAGCACTTTTGTCCCTGTGAATATTTTAGTTGACATATATCAGGAAACAGAATCGCTTTTATCAACAGTTTTAGTGTCTGCAAAAGCATCAGCAGTTGTAGCAGTAGTAGTAGTAGTAGTAGTAGTAGTAGTAGTGATAGTAGTATTAACAGAAGCAGTAGAAGTATTAGTAGCAGCAGTAGTAGTAGTAATAGTAGTAGTAGTAGTAGTAGTACTACTACTACTACTACTACAAGTAGTAATAGTAGTAGCAGCAGCAGCAGAAGTATTAGTAGTAGTAGTAGTAGTAGTAGTAGTAGTAGTAGTAGTAGTAGTAGTAGTAGTAGTAGTAGTAGTAGTAAACATAAAAAACAAAAACTTATATTCAGTACAGGCCGCCTGGCCATTGAGGAACAATTAAATGAACAAAGTTATTGGAGGTGATGTGAGTGGCGGGGGTATATGAACAGAGAAGGGGAAGTGGTTGATATTGGGGAGGTGAAATGAGGTTTGATATATGTATACCAAACTGGCTTCTATCCTCAAAAGCAGGATTCACAAAAATTATAAATTTTAAGTCGAAGGCGTGCATGCTCTACCTATTCCCAAACCAGCCCCTCTCTTGGTATTCAGTTTTAAGTACTGCATCCCTCGCAACTCAGCCCTTAACATATCCATAAAACCTTGAGTGATAATTCCTCCACAACGAAATAGGCTGTTTACAATAAATGTAATATGAATGATATCATCCTATAATGGTACACGCGCTGTTGTCGAGTTCAGGTCGGGTTACTCGATTTGTGTCATAGCTTGACATGCACACGCATCGTGCATGTAATCTTATTTTTTTAAACCAGATAAACATCTTCAACATACGTACATCTGTTAGGCTATACAACCATGTGATACCACACGATCTCCCTCAATTTGTATCGATGCAACCTGAAGAAACTCATCCCCTATTTCACACATTAAGTAGCCCTCGATAGAGGAGGGAGAGAGTGCGCGCGTGTGTGTGTGTAAGTGTGTGTGTTTGTGTGTGTTTATGCGTGTTTGTGCGTGTGTGTGTGTGTATGCAAGTGCGTTAGAGAGAGAGAGAGAGAGAGAGAGAGAGAGAGAGAGAGAAGCGAGAGAGAGAGGGAGATTGGATGAGAGAGTGGTGAGAGAATGTGAAAGATAAAGCAAAAAGGAGAGAGAGACCAAATGGTAATGTGATAGTCAACTCAATGTTGTCGAGAACAAATACAGGATATATATATATCCATGTATAAATATATTTATATGCATATTTATGTACATATATATATATATATATATATATATATATATATATATAGATACATATATATATATTTATATATATATATATATAAGAGATATAGACAGATATATAGATATATATATATATATAAATATATATATATAAATATATATATATATATATATATATATATATATATATATATATATATATATATATATATATATATATATATATATATATATATATATATATATATATATATATATATATATCTATATATATATATAAAAGTAAAGTTTTTGAATAAAGTTTGTTGTTTATGTGAACCAGCTTTGTCCTTGTTTGACCACAAAATCTATTCGTTTGTCGAAAATTTTTATAACATACTGAGGTAAACGGCTAGGACTTCTGATGCATATTGTGTGATTCATACAAGAAAGTCTGAGTGGCATGTTAAGTTGATCTATTATTACCCGGATCAACTACCACAAAATTATTTATTCGGTGAAATATGAACAGTACGCTAGAGCTTTTATGATCATTTTTTATTACCTGTTCCATTGCCGGTTGCGATAATGATTAACATTGTTGTACACCATACTTATCTATAACTATCATCACAATGTTGCCCTCCTTGACAAGAAAAATTGTCATTGTGCTTACAATATATGCAGATGGTAGCCAACGACTATAACAGACAGATCGACAACAGGTGGCCTGACAGACAGGTAAATAGATGAACTAGCGAGCAGACGGACCTGCACACTGATGTCCAACTAATGACACCTACTTTGCTAGGCACAGTGGATATCAGTTGAGCGAATTGAACGGGACCTAAAACGACTGGGTTACGCTCAAGATTAAATATGGGGAACGGGTCAAACCGCCCTACCACCAAAACGCCCCATCGGCGAAACTCCCTACCAGGGTCATAACGCCGTACCGCCAAAAACGCCCTACCCGGGTTAAAATGCCCTACCGCTCAAACGCTCTTCGATCCTCTATCGATAGACTCCTATATGATGATCGCAAGGTTGGTTTTCTTTTGCCTCGCGTCGGCGGGGAAAATATCTTGCCGGCTCAATCTTTGGTAGCTTAGTCTGTGACATTTCGGGTAAATAACACGCTAACCGTTTGTGAAAGTCACTAGTCCTTTAAAGAACATCTAACGAATGGTGCACGTGCGGCAGACTATATAAAGGCATGTGATTCGGGACTGGTATCAGTCACATACCAGAACGGCAACGAACTCTATCACGATGTACACCTGTGTTTTTGGCTGATCCGAAGTTCGACCAAGGCAGCAAGCTGTGGAATGCAAGAACTGCCATCGTCGGCAGTACCGCACGTGTAACACTGGTATCAGTCAGACCATGTACCGACAGGCTGTTAAAGGTAAGGACTATGGCTTTGAACAAGTTGCTAAAAGATAATATTTCTAATTATATATCAGCATGGTATTTAACAACTGTTTAGCAAAATCGTGGTTACTCGCAATATCAATCGGCTCGTTCTCCGGATCTGATTTCTCTTCTATCAGATAATCTACATCCTCCCTCAACTCTTTGGCACAACCCTCGAGCTCAGCAATACACTCTTGTGGGGTGTCTTCGGTGTTCATTGCTATACCAAACACCCTCGTTTATCAAATAGACTGAAAGGCCAGGTAAATACAGCGCATAGAAAGTCTGCCCACTCTATGGGAAGCACTCTTGGGGCAAAGAAATCAATCTGTGTGTTGAGGTGGGTCGATATCATTCACATTATTGCTGGCGTAGAAGCAGGAGCACCCATTAGTTTTCTGATGTCTTCTAATGCTTCGTCTTTCCCACGTTGGATCGGAGCGTTTTCTTCATCGATTGAAATGGTATGCCGTTACATATCTAGCCTTAATGTCCGCCATTATTTGGGTATATTTTGTAACATCAGCCAAGACGAGTTTGAACTCATTAGCCGAGATATTGCCATTCTCAAGTGCTGTCGATACAATGTCAGGAATTATATTCAATTTGTTCTGCGCAAGAATGCGAATCTGATCATGTTTTTTTAACCTTGATGGTCAGTCGCCGGGTGATAGATTTTACAACGGCCCAAGTAACACCCAACACAGTGGCAATAGGAATGGCAACTACTGTAGACATTACACCTACGCCACCAACGCCAAGACACATACAAACAGCAACTAAAGCAGTGTCTACTGCATCCACTGAGTTGCACGCCTATATTTCTTGTACATAGCACAATATTTTTCTCAGTATTGCTTCTTGAGGCTGATCTCATTCTACCGATAGGAGTGCCCTGGATTCTCATATGTGGGAGCAACCCTAAAATGCGATTTGTGTCCCCAAAACTATGTGGTTAAAATACGAGTTCAATTAGCAGTGCAACTACTGAATTAGATGCCCGGAAAGCGTTTCCATGTGTTCTGAAACTGAGTATTGCCAACTCAAGAAGTACAACAACCTGATGACCGTTGCGAGTGAGCAACAGCAGATCGGCATCAACGCTGATGTAAACGTAGTTACGCCTTTCCACGAAGGAAGATTGGACACACCAAAGGACACAGCAGAAACCGACAGCCCCTCACCTCAAGTTACACCCATGGGAAAGGCAACAGAGCACGAGGATAAAAAAAACCGCTTTTATTGTGGGCAGAATCGCGATAGGCTCAGTTATGCTTTGGCTTGCTACGTTGTAGGTCACAGAGCAACATATAGATCACCCCCAGCGCCACGACTGTGGGCCATACATGGCTACCTGCGCTGGTAGTTCATGTATATATAGATATATAGCGCCACGATATAGAGAGCCATACATGGAGAGATATATATAGCGATATATATATATATATATATAGATATATATATATATAGATATATATATATAGAGAGATATATATAGAGATATATATAGAGATAGATATATATAGATATATAGAGAGAGAGATCTCTAGAGAGAGATCTATATCTCTCTATCTCTATAGATATATATCTATATCTATATATATATATCTATATATCTATATATATATATCTCTCTATATCTCTCTATATATATCTCTATATCTATCTCTATATATATATATCTATATATATATGTTTATGTTATATATATATATATATATATTACACCACACCACTACATGGGCAAACCAGTGCATTTTAAATGTCAGAGCTTGGCGGAAACGATTTTGTCCGCAAATGAGTTTGCTCACAACTACGCGTTTGGTAAACTTTAAGATGATTCTCATAATCACTCAGATTTATAAAGTGTGCAATTATCCAACATAACACGTCGTTCAGGCGAGCGGCGCAGAATATTGCCATACCTTTGTGCGAAAGTATTCGGTGGTGTATAACCAGCAAGGGATGTAAATGATTCAGCCAGATATACATAATTCAGCCAGTTTGACCCTACCATATTGACAACAGCACAGTCACTGGACAATATGCAGTCTATTAGATAGGAAAATGCGTTGCAATAAAACCGTTATGCTCCTGCTACTCTCAGCTGCAGTTATACCATAGCTGTAATTACACATACTACATTTCTCTGGGATATGTTTTTTGATTATTGATTCGGAGTAAAACACATTGTTCGACAACAGGCTAAGAGGCTAAGTACATAGTTGGAGCGCTGATAGCCAGTTTGGAGAATAACAGACACTATGCAACGCGTCCTAAATGGCTTTATCTTTATCAATTGTTACAATAAGACGTATAGCAGGTATTTGGCGAATGATATAAAGAAAGAAAGATTTAGTCTATGTTGTTTTATTATGAATTAAGAGACTGTTATGCAACGATTAGTCTCGGTGTTTGCATAGCTGTAAGTATTCTCTTATCTTTGTCAGTATTTACCAAACCTTCCGTCAACTTAACATGGTCTTCATCGATGTTAACAAGCGTTCTCATCTATACAGCTATTATCAAAAAGACAAATGGCATCGTATTAGTAGAGCACAAAAAATTCTTGTAATTGATATGGAAAATCTTAGTAAGTACACAATTGAAGGTTTTCAATTCATTCATAGCAAAGGAGATGCGACATGTTTGATACGTAACCCGTGCGAAGATTTATAGTCAACCGTCAAAAAGCGCTTCGTCCCTCAGGGATGATTAATGCGACAGTTGAGTGGATTGGACACAAAATGTCCACGAAACGGCTGAATATGACAGATGTATTCTCCAGCTACTCCTGACATGTTATATTAAAGTGGCTGATACAGCTGATCAGTGAGCCGGCAATGTATAGCATAAAGCCTATAGTGGTGCACGTTGCATCAGTTTCACGGGGCTTGCTTGACTAAGCAACGGAATCTATTGCTAGGAAGCGGTACAATGTTCGATTTGAATCAAATATCTGCTTAATAACGTCAGGTAGGCCCATGCCACTTTACGCCCCATGGGGGTACATATATGTTCATTCAAAGATGAATAGCCATTGGGCCATTGGTATAATCATGGATGAATATGGGGCATACACATATATCTTGAAGTTAATAAATGCTAACTACGCATGCATTGAATCATCTTAGTGATAATCGATTGGCTAAAAGTGTTTTGTAATCCACTAGCACTTTTGTATCGCACCGCTGGCTTTTGAATATGATAGATGTGAATGTGGGCGTAATACGTCTCCCGGCGATAGATGGCTCCCCTTGCGGCAATTCAACATGATGGATTGCTAACCCACCTTTAACACGTAGAACTTGCTGTTGATATATATTCAGAAGCGGCCTAAAGGTGTTTGTTTTGTCGTCTGTTGTAGAAATGAACAATTAGAACAACTGATGTGCAGTGGGCTGCTTATAATGATTCGACAGCCGACAATACATAATCAAATATGTTGGTATGTATCATCGATGTTTTTTAAAGAAACGGATGGAACCAACTGCTGCAATTGTTGGTTCGTTTTCCGGTATTCGCTGAAGCATCTTGTAATAACAGTTCGGTGCCTGACGGCAATGACTGCGTATGGTGTAGTCGTATTGACTATTACATTGGCGGTCAGTTGCTTGGTGCTAGATTTAATCCAAGCGCAGTCGAATGAAAGGGATATGGAGGTGCACAAATATCTAAAACAATTCCTTAGCAAGCGTCGCATATGCACCATATTGGCTAACAAAATGAATTAATATTATTTGGGCGTTAACTAAAAAAATTGTGTATTAATGAATAATATGCTTATACGCTTTTTATTAAAAGACAATGATTGGTTAGGCTGCCTTCGAGTCCCACCTGTACGTGCATCCGGAATAGCAGGCGCTACGCATCGGCAGGGATAATAGATGCCGGTCTTCTATCGCATAAGCCTTGCCCTGTAAAGAAGCTTTGGTCGGTTTTAAACGCTAATTTCATATCTGTTGATGTTGGAAATTTTGCTTTGCTACGTATTGTAAACGATGGATGCCATTTCGTGAGAACCACTAGATTACATTTGTTAAGACCGAGATAGATTTGTACCTGTGTGTTATGTATGAACCTATTGTTATCGGTTTTAGAGCAACGTTCCTCACAGCTGCTGTACGCATATTATATCACTGGCGCAATACTCACAATGGTAGAAAGCTCGTAAATATCCTCATAGACTTATTGGATTAATCACGTTAAATGCATCCGACCGAGTTTTATGATAGAAAAATGCCTTCATGTAGAACCATTGTAACACGGCATATTGCATTTGCTGCATTGGCTTGAAGCAATGTTTTTCATGCTCGTGCTTTGTCCCTGTACTGTTAGCCTTAAGCATTAGATACACAGGACGTAGGCTAGGCTGTTGTCTTGTCGAGCAATATAGTAACTCCAAACCAGCATCTATGTCAAAAGCTTACGTGATGTTCTAGCGCCTGATTAAGTAAGATCAGATACTAACGGTTGTCGTTCCAGGGTGAATAACGGAACAAACAGTAATTAATATATCAAGGAAGTTATCATAACTTCTTAGATCACGTTCATTTCATGATGAAGGAGATATTGATTTGCTTGCAATTATGCATCATCTTTTGAACTATCTTGCCCAATGCTGGTCAAAGACTATTTTCATATCAAACACAAATGAGATAATGGCAAATAGAATGTCAAATTCGGTAAGTTGCCCTCATAGAGTAGTGGTACAACGCTAAAAAATTATACCTATATGGGCAAAGCAATAGCAATGTACACTCTATGTATATATACATATATATATATATATATATATATATATATATATATATATATATATATATATATATATATATATATATATATATATATATATATATATATATATATATATATATATATATATATATATATATATATATATATATATACATATATATATATATGTATATATATATGTGTGTGTGTGTGTGTGTGTGTGTGTGTGTGTGTGTGTGTGTGTGTGTGTGTGTGTGTGTGTGTGTGTGTGTGTGTGCGTGCGTGTGTGTGTGTGCGTGTGTGTGTGTGTGTGTGTGTGTGTGTGTGTGTGTGTGTGTGTGTGTGTGTGTGTGTGTGTGTGTGTGTGTGTGTGTGTGTGTGTGTGTGTGTGTGTGTGTGTGTGTGTGTGAAAGGAAGAAAGGGATGAATATTAAAAGTAACGTGCTGGTAAATTTACGAGATCAGGGACACATCGTACAAACCTTCGTACTTCTGTCTGAGCTTTCTTACCAAATAATCATAACCGTGTTATATGAAAACAAATTTGGGCAACTCTTATCTGTTGGCCAAGAATGGTTAGTGATTCTGCGCCGTCGCAATATGTGAGCCACCATGGGGTAAGTAGCACCAACATCATTAAACTATTCTTGCCGCGCTATAGATATCACTCATGTCAATAAAGCTCAATGGTCGCGGCTGTTAGGCTTCTTTTGTAGCGAACGCGACCTTAAAAGCATCCAGTTTTACACTTTTATTATAATGCTTGATGTCACAGCTATTCACGAGACATTGGAGCTCTAGTAACCACTGTGCTCCATCAGATACACAATACTACTTGTGGAGGTGCTCGACAAAGAGAGAGAGAAAAAAAGAAAAAAAAAAGAGAGAGAGAGAGAGAGAGAGAGAGAGAGAGAGAGAGAGAGAGAGAGAGAGAGAGAGAGAGAGAGAGAGAGAGAGAGAGAGAGAGAGAGAGAGAGAGAGAGAGAGAGAGAGAGAGAGAGAGAGAGAGAGAGAGAGAGAGGGAGAGAGAGAGAGAGAGAACACTTTTGGGTCACACCAGAGGGTAGGAAATCAGATTAATTTCGTAGTGAAACATATTCTTTTAGCCAGTCAAATAATGTTATTTGCAAATGTTCTAGGAATGCGCTTGACTGCGTAATGTCAAATATTGGTACAATTGTTATGGATGGTTTTGCACTGCGCCACTAGCTACTGTTGCGCTCTACGCCAACGTTACTCATTTTATCATTCTAACAAGACCCTCCTTTAAGAGTACTCAAATATTTAGTTGGGCTTAAGCCTACGGTCTGGCCTTAATGGGGCTTGTCACGCTCAACATCGCGACCTTTGATGTAGATTGCTACCATATCCAACATGATAAACCGTTCATATAAGAGGCTACAATGAGGTCTTGTGCGCAAACATCTTCATACAAAAAGTTACCATACAGTACAGCCGTACCATATTAGAGAAGCACAAAAAGCCTTTAAAGTACTAGTAAATTACTATACAATGCCAGGCAGGGTTTTAGCAGCAGCAGTTAGCTGAGCGCCAATGATCATAGACAGCGAGCTCAGCTTAAAGACGGTTGCATTGGTGAATGCTGCTCTCTTTAAAGTGAATAATTAATGATCTTATTTGCACATCGCAGTTAGTATCCTTTACGAGAAATGCGACGTTAACGTCAATTGAGATGATCGCGTATGCAATTGGCTAAGTTGTCAACAATGACAAACGAGTACAATGCGCTGCACATTGGAGTTAACAAAGATGCATTTCTTAGTGCAAACTATAACCTATAGCAGAGATGCCGTGCAAATATTGGCCAATGTGACTCTAGTGTTTTGCTCTGTACGGTCTCATAAATAATCTCATCCGTTCAGGTACAAAACATTGACACATGAATAACCTCAAGGTAATTAATATGAAGCGGCATTATAGCGTTTATATTTTTTCGTAGATTATACAGTCAATATGAGCGATACTGAATGAAGTAGCGGTTTGTCAATGACATCCGCAAAAGTGCCCTGTGGTGTGCTGTGTGTGTAGTAGCAGTAGTGAGAGTTTATATATGCTAGAAAATCACTTCAATATGTTTCATTCAGTATCTTTCCAAAGTCTAACAGTTATTTCTAATCCCTACGCTTACTGAAAGGCAATTCTAAAAGTGATAAATCTGTTTAGTAGATCCCCGTTCCATCCGCACTAATAAATGAATCACGCAATGCATTTCAGCGGGTCTCAACATTGGTACAATTGAAAAATTAACATTAAAATAATGTTCGTCTGTGTATGACCGACAGTCGCTTATCTCAAAACTCCCAGGTTCTTCATTTGGTCTCTTATCACGCGTTAGGTGTGGCAATTAACACATATCTCAATGGCAAAGTGGTGTTTTTATAGAATGCAGACAAATACACGACCCTGCGCTTCTGTCTGATATTGTTGACAAGCGTGACAAATTGAGGTTTCACCCTTCTGGTACATCGGGCGTTGAATCCAATCACATGACTCTACTATTGGCAATAATGTGTACATTATTAAACACAAACGTATATGTATTTAACAACCATAATGCTGTAGTCAAATATGCGGTTTGGATGCTACAGTATATTGGAGGTGCGTTTGTTTCTGGTCTGGTGAGTAAGAGTATATAACACCGAAGCTCTAAAAATGATTGCATAGGTAAATGTTATTTAGTAGTAGCACGAAACTCACCAACGGTTACAGCTTCCTTAGGTACTGCCAAATTGCATACAAGCACTGCTACTCAAGTCTACCCTGGATATGTAGTTGCCTGGACTGCAGTAATCCTGTTTCATGATCTCTTGTGATTTGTGTCTTCTCGGTGGAACCATGACACTTAAAACAGTTCATTTCGCAATATCAATCATGCAATGTGTATAATAAATCGAGACGTGACCCTATATCAGTCTATATTCTAATGTATAGAAATGTACTCAACATTCTCGATCACGCTTAAAATGGAAATTAATGAAAAGTATTGTTACGCATCCACAACGGAATCAAATTTCAATATCCATGACATCCATTTAATATTTCACGATAGAGTCATCATCCTCTGCTGAGGCCCATGTCCCCACAGTGTGCTAAAGCGGAATATTACATAGCCTCAATCAGCGTTAACATGTTAAAGTTGGATAATTATTACTGCCATAAACGGCACAAATCCGGAGACACACCGGGCAACATTCGCGTGATAACTTTGGTCGATTTCAAAACGCACCCATTGCACCTACTAAGGAATATCTTTGAGTTTCGGAAGATTATAGGCCTGAAGTCGTGATAAGGGTATCATTTATCGGTGTGTTGCCTTTAGTCGCGAGAGACAAATGCAATTTGACATAAATAGCGATATTTATGCATGTTCCTACATGCAATAACGTTGCTCTTGGTCATTCTCTCGTGTAAAAATATGTTGATGGACTTATATCATTCGAATTCAATTTCCGGTTCTAATCATATCCGCTGGGATGGTATGTCTTATGATGCATGGAGATGCGTGCTATATAACATTTCGTCATATTTAACGCTATTTTGTAGTGTCTTCGCATCGGGAAAGTAACATGTTTGTTACGAGAAACATTGGATCGTGCAAATGATTCCATATTATCCAATTGCAACCGAAATAGTTTTGATGTAGAATATTGGTCTATAATTCATTCCTTATCGTTTATTGTTTATCCCATGACTATTATCAGTTATGTGCTCGCTAGGTCCAGCTGGATCACTGAGTAAGGCTTTTAATGTATTGTCCCATGTAACTCTCATTATGAACCGACAAGCTGGTAAATGAATCCATCCTAATCTCCATATAAGGAAGTCGCCTTCTTCCTACTCGGTACGCAAATAATAGCCTCTCACTACTGACGTACATATCGTACTATTATATACGAATATCAAGGCATGATGACAGAAATAGCAACAGGACGCAGACAATGCTGCGGCCCACTGTACTACTCCGCAATAATGGGAATACTTTGATTTTCCTGTCGTTGCCCGATTCACGGTCGTGGCCGAGAATATTAATCTATATAGCACTACACTAGACAAAATGCGCACCAATACGACCAACATTTAGTGCGTATTGGATTTGCGCTGATAATGAGTTTCCTAACTATTGCAACTGGCAAATAAAAGACATTCCTTTTAACCGCGGCTAAATGTTGTGGAGAATATGATTCTGTTATCATTCAATGCCATGTACATTCTTAAGACTTTAAAAAAAATAATGTAGTGCCGAAAATACTTTTCTTACCTAGACTAAACGTGCCTCATACAAAAATAATATACGCATATTCAATGTTGAAAGCAGTTAAATGGGCGTATGAACGCATACAAGATCACTTTCGCACATATACGGACGACCTTCCCGTCGCAAAGAAGCATATGCGCATGGCTTACCCAATGACACCTCTCTTTGTGCGGAAAATGAATGAATGTTGACGCCTTTCCTATCAGCCGCGACCTTTGAAAATATAAGCTCCGGCTCTAGTCAACTGTCGTTATGTAGTCTAAGATAAACATTTACCCAGCTGCATGAGTTATTGAGCTGAGGTGTAAAGGTATTCATAATGTAGGCATTGTACAATGCGGACACAAGCGTGTGGACAGTGACGAGGCTCAGTTTGACCAGATATGTAGCTATAACTAAAAACTCCGGTTTCTTTAGCGCTCAAATACAGCAGAACATCTGCATTTCATGTTGTATAAGTACTTAATAGCATGAATGTATTTACGTGCTGAAACAATTATATTCTGGATAGTGTGTCGTGCGTATTGACGCGTAACAGAAGCATATGGAGGAATACGAAGGTTTAATAATGATCGATAGAAGGCTTTCCATTGCACAATGACGTCAGAGAAACAAATAGTGCTAAGGGAAGGCAAGATTGTAAGATGCTGGTATCCAGTGAAGCCATCGGTGAAGAGACATGACGGCTATATGCTAATGGCAAAAAAGAGGCACACCATCACAAAAGGGACTCTGTAAAATGTATGCGGGGAATAGTATTTCGGCAAATAAATCATTACTTTTCTATATTTGTGAAATGCATCAACATCGGAAACAAATGTCTACGATTTGCATAGAATGTTAAATAGATATGGCGTTTACTAGGCTCTATATGTCACAAAATTCATCACATATGTAAAACTATGTAAAATCAATCTGTCATCTGCTATGCCTCGAGAATGCAGCTCTTTGATTAGAAGAAAGATATTGAACAAAATGATTTTGTTTAGCTGTTTTTGTTGTCACACTGTTCCCAGTTTGTATTGCTGATATCAGCCACTGATTCAAACCACTCATGTAGCTTGCAATCAATGTAAATATCTGATGGAAGCCGCTTATTAATGCCGTTTTGTGTTAAGTCGAGCGAAAGCAAACGCATTTGTAGACCTATTGGGATTAACATTACGAGCTGTGGAGCTCTTGGTAGTTCATTAATTGACAGACAAAATATTACATAGAAAAAGAATAGCACGAATACCTTCTATAGCTACAGTTCCCATCTGATGCGTGAATCAGGCAGTTGGACTGATACGTTTACGACGAATGTAGTGTGGTGGTCCCGGTGGATTTAACTCAGCACTTAATCACCATGGTAAAAAGCAAAGCAAGATAATGCATCTATTCCTAGACACCAATTAGTATGCGAAACACTATGTGATGAATGTGTGCAGTTGTTTTGTTAGCGAGTAATTCTTTTGGCGGTGAGAGCAGACCTAACATTAGCCGTGTTCTTATATCATTATTAGTGCCTAAAACAGTTTGCTTTTTTTATCGCAGATTAATGCACAGAGACGCCTGTCCAATTAGCCGAGATCTTTGAAAATACAGCTTATTGTATTCGTCTGTAGGTATTAGTCTCGGCTCGTGTTGACTGTTTCTTTCGTTGTGATCATGTTCTTGACAAACATGTACTTGTGTGATATACGGCCTGGCTGCCCATGTAACACTATCATCTCATGATGGTCTTGTGATGAATAATATTTATAGCTGTTATTGACTTAAGCGTGTAAGCAGGTCGGATGTGTTGCTCACATATACAACCGTTGGCATTCTAGAGACACTATGTGCATGCTTTGCAATTACGTACGAAAACCACAATATGCTCGCGGGAGTAACAGGTAAACAGGAGACAGTGTACAACTATATCGGGCTTTTAACAAATGGGAATATATTCGGCACTATCTGTTCGAAAAAATGAAAACAATAGGATTTATATTAGCATGCCCAGTCTTGTATTAATGGGAAACTGGTCAATGGCAGTCAATGTAGTTGTTCAATACAGAGCAACATATCCGTCCGAATCCACATAAACAAGCCCATGATTTGGTGCGCATAGTGTGGAAGCTGATTAACGAGTTCCTTTGGTGTTACAGAAGGAAATGCAATCTATCACTCCCGACAGCTGACTACTGGGAGACTTGTACCCACTGGCATGTGCGATCGCTTGCGCTGTTGAAGCGCATGATATTTATGATTACATTTAAAAGGATCGGTTTTCATGCCGTTATGAAAAGAACGCACCATATGGACTCAATCAGCATAGGGTGCACATCACCATAAACCAAATCATCTATGGTATGTTATTCATATCGAAGAGTCATAGGCGTATGGCCCAAAATAAGAATAGCAATCTCTGGCCGATGATACAACCTGCAAGCCTTTATGTTAATTACACCGTAAGGAGATTCAGACATATCAGACCAAATTGACCCTAGAGTCTATTATTCTTAGTAAAATGTTGATACTCATGTACGTTATTGACTCAGTCTGTCTCTGTTTTAGCAGAACTTCCTTCCTTCCATATGTTAAGTAAATCTAATATAATTACTACAGCTACTCCCTTGGTCATCCTACAAAACAATAATGGCGATTGTGATTTATCTGCCAAAAAGGTTCTAACTTGAAACGAGAGGAATTGGTTGTCCAGCTGGCATAGTTATCGGGCGATCATAGCGTGATAAAATGCGTTCGGCTTTGTAGAGTGATAGGACCATTATATGCTAGGTTCATATATGTGCGTGATTGTAATGGGGATACTGCAACTTAAGATGACTTCTTTGTTAGCCATTACAATGTGCTGCCCTCCCAAATTCAAATCCAGAGGGACCCGTAAGATGATCATTTGCACGTATTTAAGTTCCAGAACACGCTTAGTATAATGACTGTCTAAATATACAGATATTGTAAATGTGACAGATGGGTTGTCTTCGTTTCCATTTATATGATTATGTCCTGCATAAATAAATTTAAGCATTGCATCGATTGTATTACTGCTGTATAGTACAGACAACAAATCCCGTTTGTCTAAACAGCTGCGTATTCAAATCTTAATTAAATGCACTAAGCAGCAATTTCCATGTTGGCGTCAATCTTAGTTTAGTAGACCATATAGCTATTGACTGCGCGCATTAAGTTGTCAATCATCACATTTGTGATGCTTAGAGATTACCATATATAACGAGGGGGGATACATCGCTCATTTTCATAATCTGTCAGCGTGCGCGTCAGTAAAATCGACGGAACACTACAACAGGGCACGGGGTGTGAAATATATCTAACTGGGATACATTTTCTTGTGCTTTGCGTGTAAACATTGGATATAATGGGTGAATCCGGCAATTTAGCGGTTGATTGCCCTTCAAAAGGTCATGGTGTGCACAATGTAATCGCATGGTCAATGCAAACAAAGACGAACAAGCAGTGAATATATACACAGCGTCATATTAGTTACCAATAACTGAATAGATGCCGAGCGTATATCAAAGCATCAAAATGAATGTATGGAATTGGATGTGCTAGAATGCTTTAAAACAGTCCGTGATGAATGCTTTGATTGGGTGTAAGCACCTGGTACTTGGCATGTGCTTATATATTATGAGACGCAGTATCGTGAACGTCTGTTATGTTCATGCTGCTCATGGCTGTTGTCCCCACGGTCGTATTATTGCTGGCTGCTATGGTTTTATAAGAACGCATGAATCCATTTAATATATGTATTCCGCTGCAAATTTGGTCGGTGTAAATCATGTAGCGTTCATTATTACGGGATTGTGTGATTTGGCCGATGGGTTATCTTGTATGTTGACCCTACAGCACAATTAGTGAGGTCATTCTAAATTTTACTGATGTCGTTTTCGTATGTTCTGGAAATGGGATGAATAATATAAAGCAATTGAAATGAGTCTCTCCTGTTCGACTCATTGACTTATTTACATATTCGTTTATCATCGAGTGTTCTTGTGAACCTTAGGCATGATAATTACTGCTTATGTAGCGTATAAATTGTCGAATTAAACAATAATGGTATGATTTATATGCTGATTTGTGCGTGCGATTTATAGTCCGCATCGGGAGCAGGCCGTAGAAATGTACGCTAATTTGATACCTGAATAGGCATTTAAGGCTTGACGCGTCCACGTGTTGTTCTGACATGGTGAAAGGACATGTCCTGACTAGAGCATCAAGGTTGCTGATTGCTTGATGGGAACTCAATGACACCAGCTGCAAAATGAATTTGTGGCAAGCAGAAATTGTACAGCCCCATTTTTACTGAAATCAGATTAGCTTCGAGAGGAAGTGGTTGGTTGATTTGCTGAGGTACGATAGACTAGATAATTTCAGGCATCAGCATGATATGTTTACTATTCGTAAGATAATACTTAAGCTTTATCAGTGGGATATTGAATTGAATTAATTTCTATGAATTCCTGCCTGAAGCTATATTATCTTATTCATTCTGCTCATGCAAACTTATAGAACCGCTTCTGAAACCTCACCAATGCAGCATTATATCAGTTAATCGCTACTCAGATTACAAAATGCAGCCATGTAAGATATTTATCATTCCGCAATATAGAACACACTTGAATGCCAATATAACACTGGCTTAAACGTATAATAATTCATACCGTACAAAGATTTTAATCTAGATAGCGCTGCTCTCGTGTTAGTTGATAATAAATTTGGCGCATGGCGTCAACCTTAAGCGAACAGGTCTTTACTATGCTGGTTGGATACATGCATTACTAACTTGAATGATCTTCGATAAGGATGGATATATGCGTAATTCCGGAATCGCTGATGATGAATTCAGTGGACCAGGCACAACCGATCGGCACCGTCATGAATTTATACCTAGATACAGCAGCGTCGAATTACTTCACCATATTGTGCAGATGTGAAGTTCAAAGGATCCCATTAGCAGCACCATGATAATAGACAGTATGGTGCAGTCCCAGTGGACATATATAAATTGTACTACGTGACTCGAGAATGGTTTAATGAATAAATAAGGCTTTCATGTGTATATACTGACCAGCAAGCACCATTCTAAGTGATGCCGTCGCAAGTTGCCCTCGCAGGTTGTTGTCAAATCGATTCAGCTGTCAAATTCATCGTTCATGAAAGCTAGGACGTATTTGAATGGCCACCTGTTAATCTGCTTAAGGAGGCAATGTAACTTGTGTCGCATTAACTTAGTTGGTAATGAATAGAGTTGTTGCAGTTTCACTAACACTTAACGCCACCAATAGCAAATATTTTCGTCAAGAACACTTCACAGTAAATGAATAACCATTGCGTTCGACATGGTAGCATTTGTAAGCGCTCAGTGACGATAACTCCAAATGTAGTTTCTGAAGAGCGACTGGGTTGGTGAGTTCTAGTACATCGACAGCTTATCAGTTCAGTTGGAAAATGAACAAAAAGGGTGTGTCTGATGTGAAGCTGATGAAAAGTAATATTAAACTAACTGAAAAATGACAAAGAACAGCTGTGATTTATGATGGCATTATGTGTCGAAGAGTTACAACCAATCTCGTAACGCTGTAGCAAGCGATGTTATGAAACACTTTATTAAGAACACAAACCTTCCCCCCGTAAAATGGTGGTCCGTTGTTGTAACAATATCATGTCATCTATAAATTATCGATACACAGAAAACGCCTATGAAATTTCTGGTGATAAATAATTATACCCTAAAAAGCCAGATACCGGATATATGCTTGACAACACTGAAGCAGAGGTAATCTACAGGAAGGTTGAAAATCCATGCCCCTTCTAACAATGGGATAGACACTAGGGGTATCATTTACCGTGAGGCGGTTCTCAGTACAGCATAGTTCACCTGCCGAAAGCGATCCATGGCTATCATCGTAACCTATGTGTTATGTCTAATGTGTCAACTGCCTTAAACAAACCCTGACCTAACGCTTGAATCTTGCTGCTAGAATTAGATTAATAATAAATGATGTTGACCCCAGCATGTTTGACAGAACATACCGAGTCGCCATTCACTGCTACGAAAACCTACGTTACAATAGATCACTAATAGGCACATTAAACCACAGCAAAGAGCGTAACGACCTAATACATCTTTGCAC